>CM053793.1:591936474-592388974 GCA_028749045.1 Cupressus sempervirens | reverse complement strand
AATGGAAGTTTGGACATAGATAGGATCAAGCTCTCCACCATAGAGATCATTAAAGGCATGAAAGATATAACTATTGTAGGTGCACTTTAGGGTTGCATGGAAATAGGTGTGATCATCAACATGTTTACATAGATGATGTAGGAGCATCCAGTCATGTAAGGGCAATCCTGTTTCACCTAAAAATATGCTTAGTGTTATTTTCTATTTAAAGTGTTTTCATTTCTAGATACCCATTTGGGTTAAATAAAGATTCCCACTCTCATAGTTCCACTATTGGTTTTTTGGGTTAAAGTTTTTGAGCACCTTGGGATATGTGCCAATGTAGAAAATAGGTTTATTTGTAATTGAACCATAATTATAATGAGTAAGAGGGTGTAAGTTTGAGAGATGAATACACTTTTAATTTAAATCACTTTAGACAAAGAATTAGGTTAAAATGCTTTATCGTTCAAAAGTTATTACAATTTTAAGTTGCCTAGAGACCTTCTAAGAGCACTTCAAAGTCATATTTGAGGCACTACACAATCTTGTACGGGCCTAAAAAATGGGGGACATGCAAATCTGGCCTATTAGCCTATAAAGTGCTTGGAGAAATTTCCAAAAATGTAAAAAGTTTGTTAATTAGAGTCTCGAATCAAAAGTTATACCTCTCAGAAGTTGGACTACCATTTCTGGATTCTTCTAATTTTACACCAACTTCTGGTGTATTTTCTAGAACCTTCTGTTTTGGTGGTGGATGTCAAATGGCATATTCTACAATGTAATCCTAATCCTAAACCTAATTTGTGTACTTAAGGACATGTCTAGCATTGTAAAGGCAGTTTCCGATGGAGTTTGTGAGAGGGTACTGTGAGGAGGATTTTCTCTAGATTTAGACAAGATTGTAAGCCCATAGAGCATGTCTTGAGTCTATTTTCAATATACTAAATGTAATAGTAGATCACATATGATAATAATATTTCCCTTTTCCTATTGTGTTCATTTTGATCTTAGATTGTGCCCTCATCAAGTGGTATCAGAGCTAGTTTTCCTTAGCATGTAGATAGAGTGCCAACTATGAGACAGTTTGCACTAGGACAGTGTGGTTGTAAGTTTTGATACAAGAAGATTCCTCCACAAAGGGAGCATGGTAGAAGGGTTGGAGTTGTTACTTATGAGGTTAGAGCCCTCCAAAGACGAGTCTAGACATTGTAGGAGGAGATCCATAGAGGGATGAATGTTGTCATAGGTGACGAAAGTGAGGAAGAAAAGGAGAAGAAGGAAATATTGGGCAAGAAGGGGAAGGAGATGGAGAAGTCCTAAACTAGACAAAGGAAAATCTTTTTAGGGCCATTTCCAAGCTTGAAAAAAGACCTAAAGTTGATGTCAACATGTTTTCAAGAAATCTATACCCAGATGAGTTGATCGACTAGATCAATGAGTTAGAGGAATATTTTGAGTATGAGGATATTGGGGACCCTAATATGGTTAAGTTTGTGAAGGCAAAAATGAAAGGCCATTCCAAAATTTGGTGGAAAGAGATTCAGTTGAAAAGAAATAGAAGAGGAAAGGAGAAAATTACAAGATGGGATCACATGGTGGACAAATTAAAGAAGTAGTTCATTCTTGTTGATTATGAGCTTGATTTGTTCAAGAAGATGCAAGGGTTAAAGAAAGCAAGAAAATCTATCTAAGAATGCATAGAGGATTTTTATTGAGTCCTTATTAGGGTGGGGCATGCAGAAGAAAACAAGGAGAAGGTTGCTCGTTACCTTAGCAAGTTAAGACCTAGCATTTAGGAGGTGTTAAGTGTAGTTAGAATGACTAGAGTTGAAGAGACATACAAGTTTTCCTTGCGAGTTGAGGAGAAGTTAAACAAATAGTTTGATGGAAGAGAAAGAAGGTGCAGTCAAGGAGTAAGGGGTGGTGGTAGATCATTTGGAGGTCAAAATGAGAACAAGAAGAAAAATGAAGATGTGGGTACTAGCCAAAACCAGAGGAACGAGGGTTTCAACTACTCCCATGATCAAAACTTTAGAGATTAGAGAGGAAGAGATAGAGGATGTGCACAAGGTTTAGGAAGAGGAGGCTGTTGTGGTACCTATTTTCATTGCAATGAAGAAGTTCATCGTGCTTTTGAATGTCCTCAATGCTAAGGAAGGACAAATAAGACAGCTGATGGTCAAGCAAGGATTACTCATTTGGATGATGATGCATAATCATCATATTCAGAGGATGCATAAAGAGGAGAGGTTCTAGTTAATTAAAGGGTCTTACTAAGTAGTGAGACTAAACTTGGACAAAGGAGGAGTTTGTTTTGTACTAGGTGCAAGTGTGAGGGTAAATGTTGTGATGTGATTGTTGATGATGGAAGCACTGAAAACTTGGCATCAGAAGAAATGGCCTCAAATCTAAAGCTCAAGAGGGAGAAACAACCCCATACCTATCAGATTGCTTGGGTGCAAGATGATCATAAGGTCCTGGTTAGTGAGAAATGTTTGGTAAAGTTCAAGATTGGGAGTTACCATGATGAGGCTCTATGTGACATCATTCCAATGGATGTCTACAATTTATTCTTGGGAAGGCCATGGAAATTTGATAGACATTCCATACATGATGGTCCTGCAAATATATATTCTTTGACAAAGGATGGAGTTCACCACAAATTGAAGCCCTTGATAAAGGAGGGTGAAAAGGTATGCAACAACGCTAGCGTATGTCTTGTTGATGGAAGAAATTTTTTGGGTGGCATGAAACATTAGCAGGTGTGTTATGCTTTAATTCCTAGAAAAGATAAGGAAGGTAGTATTGAGATTCCATTTGAAGTTTTAGGTCTATTAAGTGAGTATGGAGATTTTATCTCCGATAATGTTTAAGAAGGGTTGCCACTAGCGAGGCAAATTAGTCATCAAATAGATTTAGTCCTTGGAGCTAGTTTGCCTAACAAGGCTTCTCATAGGATGACTCCTATTGAGACTAAGGAGCTAAATAGACAAGTTCAGGAGCTATTGAGGAAAGGTTTGATTTGAGAGAGCCTGAGTGATCAAAAATAAATTAGGATATTCAACCAAAGAGATCTCTTTATTTTTAGCCAATTGTAATGACTCTTCTTTTTGTATTGTCCATTTAAATTCTTATGAAATCATAAGATGTGGTGACCTTTCAACTTCCATGAAGATGTATAAAGAGACTTAAGATGAATTGAACAATAGAATGAGATGGACATATATCTTGTTTGCTGAGATTACCAATTTGTGTCAAATCTTATATATAGATTTCATGGGTAGACATCTCAACCATGGGATTGCCCAACTACTATAGAGTTCATGAGCACACATCTCATTCATGGAATAGCCCAACTTTTATGAGCTCGAACACATAACTCCTCCACACATTTGTCCAAACTTGACTGATTTGCAAACATACATCTCACTTACGAAATTGTCCATGATTGTAGAAAATTTTATTTTATGAATAAATTTGGTTTCTTGATATTGTTTTTTTTATGTGTTTACAATACCATTGTTTCTTCCTTCGGTATTGTCCTCTGAATTAACAAAATAATTGAGGTTAGTGGTATCAAAGAGAGGTTTGATCATTTTAATTGCATCGATAAGAAAGCAACATATTTTGTATGTTTGTGTTGATATTAGATTGATGGTTGAAAAGCAACATGTTTTGTATGTTTGTGTTGATATTAGATTGATGGTTGAAGCTTTTGTGTAAGTTTTTAATTTACAAGAGGGAGGTTCACATATGGTAGAATATTTATTGTTAGGAGCTTGTGGTTTCATTTGTTTTTGGGTTCAGATTAGACATACAACTATATTGTTTGGCAAATCCACTTCTTCTGGCATTGAGACTTTTCAAATTTTGAATGGACTGTTTCAAAAGGATGCAACAAAACCAACTAAGGCTTTGCCGAGCTAATGAGGTAGGTTAATATTCTTCAGAATATGCCACACTCAAGAAATTATTCCAGATCATATGTTGGGTAGCAATCAAAAAATATAAAAAAATAAAAAAATTCCATCTCTGAGGCTGATTTGAAGTGCAGAGTTTGAGGTTGATCAAGCCGTATAGGTCGTACCCACCAATTGCGAGGAAGTGGAAGGAGGAATCCACATAATAGGGATCCATAATTTGCAGGATGATGGTTATCTTGTGGTCTTTATGCACAATGAGAAGATACATATTTCAAGGTTTGTTGTGCTGGATGTGAAATTTTCCCATTCGAAATATTGGCGTTGGTGAAGCTCCTGCAGAGGGTTCCTTTCGACTTCCATGGCCTCTTTATCGCTGTCGTCGATCTGGCTACCACTCAACGAGAATGACTATTTGGTGGTCCTTGTCTTTTTCAACAGCTTTTTGCTGCATGTGTTTAATTCTATTTTTTTTATAGGAGTGTAAGGGCATTCCACTCTGGTAATTTTATCAACCGTATCGTCGGCTTCACCACCAACCAATGTTGATTCAGTGCGAAAAAAAGAGAGTAGGAAAGTACGGTTGTGGGGTTGTTTGTGCGCAAGCTATTAATTTCATATATTGCAGGATTAATGGTTCCACCAAATCCTGTGTACTTATCTCAAAAGACAGTCAGCCAAGATTCTACGAAAAGTTGGCTCTGCAGCTGTCGATGTTGTTTTGTTACCATATCATACCTTTAATTATCTCGTGAATGCTAATGGAGAAATGCCAAAAATACCTTTGGCAGATAATAGCCTTCATTTGCTTCTTTTTCTTATACTCTATTACAAAATTTTGCCACTTAAGGAAACATTGGGAAATACATTGGAAACCAAGGAAGCTGGGAATGATGATATTGAAGAAGATCAATGCCACATAATGCAATATATTATTCAGAAGGTGGTCACGAGAACTTCCAAAATTATTATCTATTGGGCACATCGTTACTTCATTTGGAAGATGATGGGGCAATAGGGCCCATTGCCTTACAATAAAGGAGGAATGATAAAAAATAAATTAGGATATTCAACCAAAGAGATCTCTTTATTTTTAGCCAAATGTAATGACAGTTCTTTTTGTATTGTCCATTTAACTTCTTATGAAATCAAGAAGATCAATGCCACATAATGCAATATATTATTCAAAAGAAGGTCACGAGAACTTCCAAAATTATTATCTATTGGGCACATCGTTACTTCATTTGGAAGATGATGGAGCAATAGGGCCCATTGCCTTACAATAGAGGAGGAATGATAAAAAATAAATTAGGATATTCAACCAAAGAGATCTCTTTATTTTTAGCCAAATGTAATGACTGTTCTTTTTGTACTGTCCATTTAACTTCTTATGAAATCATAAGATGTGGTGACCTTTCAACTTCCATGAAGATGTATAAAGAGACTTAAGATGAATTAAACAACATAATGAGATGGACATACATTTCATTTGCTAAGATTGCCAATTTGTATCAGATCTTATATATAGAATTCATGGGTAGACATCTCAACCATAGGATTGTCCAACTCCTATAGAGTTCATGGGCACACATCTCATTCATGGAATAGCCCAAATTTTATGAGCTCAGACACAACTCCTCCACAAGATTGTCCAAACTTGATTCATATGCAGGCATACATCTCACTTATGAGATTGTCCATGATTGTATGAAATTTTATTTTATGAATAAATTTGGTTTCTTGATATTGTTTTTTTTATGTGTTTACAATATCATTGTTTCTTCCTTTGGTATTGTCCTTTGAATTAACAAAATAATTTAGATCACTAAGTTCATGTGTAGCACCTATAGTGCTAACACCGAAGAAGGATGGAGAGTGGATAATGTGTACAAACTCTCAGGCTATAAATAGAATAACCATCAAGTATCAATTTCTTTTTCCAAGAATGGATGATCTTATGGACTATTTGAGTGGAGCACAGTACTTCTCAAAGATAGATCTCAAGATTGGCTATCACCAAATACGGATATGAGAAGGAGATGAATGGAAGAATATATTCAAGACCAAGGAGGGCTATTATGAGTAGTTAGTCATGCCCTTTGGACTAACCAATGTGCAAAGCACCTTCATGCGGCTTATGAATAAGCTACTAAAGAAAATTTTGGGAAAATTTGTTATTGTCTATCTAGATGATATTTTGATTTTGAGTAAGTATTTCGATGAACATTTATTGCACATTTGTAGTTTCCTTGAAAGGTTGAGGGAAGAGAAATTGTTGATTAATTTGAAGAAGTGTAGCTTTGTCAAAAGGGAGAGTATATTTGGGGTTTGTTGTATCAGCTGAGAGTCTCAAAATGGATCTAGAGAAGGTGAAGGTCATCTTGGAATGACCTACTCCAAGGTCTGTCACTAAGGTGAGGTCATTCCATGGTCTAGCTAGTTTTTATAGGAAGTTCATTAGGAATTTCAGTAGTATATGTGCACCCCAAATTGAAACAATGAGGGGTGATAGAAAAGAGTTCAAGTGGACTATAGGAGCTACGAGGAGTTTTGAATTGCTGAAGAACAAGGTGATAGAGCAACCTGTGTTGGCACTTCTTGATTTCAATAATGTGTTCTAGGTGGATTGTGATGGTAGTGGTAGTGCTATTGGAGTTATGTTGAGCCAAGAAGGTAAGCCTATTGCCTATTTTAGTGAAAAATTGAATGATGCAAAGAAAAAGTATTATGTTTATAATCAAGAGTTCTATGCAATATTTTTGGCCTCAAAGATTTGGAGGCATTATTTGTTGCCAAAAGAATTTGTCTTGTATATTGATCACCAGGCATTGTAGTACCTAAATAACCAAGGTAAATTGAATTAGAGACATTTGAAATGGGTAGAGTTCATGCAAAGCTATACATTTGTATTGAAACATAGATGTGGAAGGTTTGATAGAGTTGTAGATGCATTAAGTAGGAGATAGTTTTTGCTGATAGTAATGCAGGTTGAACTAGTTGGGTTTGATGAACTCAAGAATTTGTACCTTGAGAATCCTAACTTTGTCGAGGCTTGGAAGGCTTGTAAAGAACTTGTTACTATAGATAGGATTAGGTGGCTAGATTATATGATTCAAGATGGTATGTTGTTCAAGGGAACTCAATTGTGTATTCCAAGAAATTCCATGAGGGAAAACTTGATCAAGGAGAAACATAGTGGAGGGATGACATGACACTTTGGTCAAGATAAGACCATTGCCATTATTAGAGAACATTATTTTTGGCCTCAATTGTCACACGATGTGAAGAATTTTGTGTAGAGTTGTCAAGTATGTCAAACAGCCAAAGGATTTAGTCACAATGTTGGACTCTATCAGCCATTGCATGTTCCATCGAAGCCTTGGGAGGACATAAGTATGGATTTTTTTCTTGGATTGCCAAGGACACAAAGGGGTAATGACTCAATATTTGTGGTGGTTGATAGGTTCTCCAAGATGGCACATTCCATTCCATGCCACGAGACTCATGACACAATGCATATTGCAGATTTATTTTTTAGAGAGGTGGTGAGGCTACATGGTCTCCCAAAAAGTATTGTTTCTATTAGAGATACTAAATTTTTTGGGTATTTATGGAGGACTTTGTAGAAGAAATTGAAGACAAAATTAAAGTTTAGTTCTACACATCATCTGCAGACTGATGGATAAGCAGAAGTAGTGAATAGGAGTCTGGGGAATTTGCTGAGGTGTTTAGTAGTAGATAAACCCAAGGTATGAGATTTGATTCTATCACAAGAAAATTTTTCTTACAATTATTCTATAAATAGGAGTATTGGTAGATCACTAGTACAAGTTGTGTATGGGAGTAGTTCAAGGAATGCACCAAAGCTGAGAAAAAAGAGAAAGGAGAGAGGACAACTGTTGAGGCAGAAGACTTTATTGAACATGTCAAGAACCTACATGAGGAGGTTCGAGCACATATTGCCAAGATGAACCTACAGTATAAGGCTAGGGAACATCAAAAGAGGAGACATAAGGAGTTCCAAGTTAGAGATCAGGTTATGGTATATTTGAGGAACGAACAATTTCCAATGGATACCTACAACAAGCTAAAGATGAAGAAGTTTGGCCCTTGCAAAATTTTGAAGAAACATGATTCAGGAAATGCATATGAGGTGGAGTTGCTAGATGGGATTCACATTTCTCCTATTTTTAATATTGCAGACTTAACAGAATATCATGATGATAGTGCAGATGGGGGGCTAATTCTAGAGCCATGTCCAATTTTTACTTCTGCAAAGGAAGAGATTAAAGGAATTTTGGATAGTCATGTGGGCTAGAGTAATAGAAATAGGTAGCATGAAGAGTATCTAGTGAAGTGGAAAGGAAGATCAATAGAAGACTGAACTTGGATATCTATAATGGAGGTTTCCCATTTGGGTTTTCCTCTACCATCTATAAAGTGATAGGGTTACTTTTCAATCTACACTAGGTGTTTGATGTAGGAGCATCTAGTGGTGTAAAGACAATCTTGTATCACCCAAGAATATGCTTAGTGTTAGTTTCTTTTTAAAGTGTTTTCATTTTTGAATACCCATTTGGGTCAAATAAAGATTCCAACTCTTATAGTTCCACTATTGGTTTTCTGGTTAGAGTTTTTGAGCACCTTGAGATACATGCCAATGTAGAAAATTGGTTATTTTGTAATTGATCCATAATTATAATGAGTTAGAAGGTGTAAGTTGGAGGGATTCTTATAAATGTAATTTAAAGTACTCCTGAAAAAGAGTTAGGTCAAAAGGCTTTACGGTTAGAAAGTTATTACAACTTTAAGTTTCCTAGAGACCTCCTAAGAACACTTCAAAGTCATATTTGTGTCACTAAATGGTCTCATATAGGCCCAAAAAATGAGGACAAGAAAATCCCATCCATAGGGCTCGCTTGGAGAGCTTTCTGAAAATGTAAATGGTTCATCAATCAGAGTCTTGGATCAAAAGTTATGCCTCCTAGAAGTTGGACTACCATTTTTGGATTCGTCTAATTTTACACCAACTTCTGATGTGTTTTCTAGAACCTTTTGTTTTGGCGTTATATGTCAAATGGAATATTTTAGAATGTATTCCTAACCGTAAACCTAATTTTGGTACTTAAGGACATTTCTGTTATTGTAAAGGGAGTTTTTGGTGGAGTTTGGGAGAGGGTACTGTGAGGATTTTCTCCAGATTCAGACAAAATTGTAAGCCCATAGGGCATGTCTTGAGTCTATTTTTAGTGTATTCAATGTAATAGAATATCACTTTTGATAATAATATTTCCCTTTTCCTGTTGTGTTCATTTTGGTCTTGGATTGTGCCCTCATCAATAGATATCACTTAAAGATGATGGATGCGAGGATGAAGTTAAGATGAAATTAGATGAATAAGGTGAAAAGTGACTAGTATAAAAATTTTAAGAAGGGGGATATACCATTCCATAGAAAACCTCTTTAGGAACTAAGAGAATAGATTAAGTAATGCATAACACATGGTGTGGTAGTCACTACAATGAGTTAGAAATGAACCCACATGGATTTGGGGATCCCTTTTCTAGTTTACCTTTCAAACTCCATGGAATCATCCACTATAGGTAACATAGTACTACCTACATAGTTAATCAATTGAAATGATAGAATGGAGCATGGGATATGTAATTAGTCATGGTCAAGAAGTTGGTTAATTACTATTGCAACTAATCCATATTTTTTTGTATGGCATTTGGCACTTAATTTCTCCAAAGAGGAGGGGGAAATGACCCACTATTAATAGTTACATCACCCTTGCCTCTGGTAATAGTGCCAATGTTTTGCATAGTGAATCCAAAGGAATTCCTATTCAGTATAATGCAGGGACCTTTTCTACCTCCTTAGATACTTTTTGTACCTCCTCTAAGAGAGGTACTAGCAATAGTTCCTATGTGTATTAGTGATCTAGGCATGGTAAGATCCATCTTCCCTCTAAGTAAGCATGGGTGTATCTTTTGAATGTATTGGTAGTAGGGTCACACACTACTTCTTCAATCATTGTGAGCACCTCTTGATCTTTTTTGTGTGACACCAACAACATGCAAGTTGTAACTGGCCTCTCTTGCCACGTGACAAGTGCAATGCCCTTTATCTTCAAGAATGTCTTGAAGTTCTTTGAGCTCTCCTCCAAAGATTTTATCATTTTGAGTGAAATTAAGAGAGTTGAATCACAATTGACTACTGTTGGAGGTTCTAGGGAAATTTTGATAGGTAAATATTATGGTGAGATAGTGATCTTGGAGAACCATTGGTCCCTAAGTGGTGTAGTGAAAGTATATGAAATATGAAGGGATCATTGACATCCATGTTTTTGGAAAACATTTGTCCTTCTCAAATGGGATTGTACACATCAACATGAATTCTCTATCTTGTAGACCATCACATAAACAATGCTTTTGCACTCTGAGTTGTAAAGCTCACAGAGCTTCACTATAGCCATGTTTTAATGAAGAAGGGTTCACATTGGGTTCACCTAAACGTGGAGGAGTGAATAATGCACCAACTTAGAGACTAATTATAATCTCGAGGGATATATGGTTCCCTTCTAACCAATTCAATCGATGTCAAATTTCAAGAACATTGAATTCTAAGTTGTAGATGGTTGTTTTATCAAGGAGTCTGATGAGATGTGTTAACCAATTAATGGTTGTATAATGATGTAAATTTTATGTAAAGCTAATTATATGATTAAGATATAATTAATGGTTAATATACTAAGGTGAAAATATGTTAAAGTATAGTTATAAGCCTATTATATTTGAATTATATGTATGGACAAAGTGATATGAGTATTTTGATGACAAAAATTAAAAGTGTTCAATATTAGGAACAAACTATGAAACTTGTAAGCTTATTTTCCTTGACTAAAGTGTGACCTAAAAGAATTGTAGCACTACAAAGTGATGGTAGAGTAGCACATTGGAAATCTGTATGGATAGAGAATATGCGACAAAAAATATATATGAAAAAGTATAACGAGAATAAACTAATTGAAGTAACATAAAGCAAAAGAGATGGAATAGAGCTAATATGTACTCAAAATAGAAGGAAAATAACAACTACCTAAATTTAAGAGTCAATTATAACCAAAAGAATACATATGTGTTTTGTATTACCAAGATCAAAAGAAGAGGATGAGAAAGATATTATCAAAATCAAAAGAGAAGGATGAGAAAGATAGAAATAATTCCAAAGGTTAATGTTGGATTCTGAGTGAAGTCCTCCAAGCCCACTAAAATAGCACACAAATGGAAAGAAAGGAAATTGTTGGAAATGTCTGAGAGGCTTTCCTCAGTCAATCTCTTATTTTTGTGTCTCTACCTCCATAAATTGCAAAATAGAATGATAAAATAGTTATAGAGAGCCGATAAATATGGAGATAATGCTAAATAACATGTAATAATATGAGTCAAATGATAGAAATATGATCAAGAAGACAAGGACATGCTTAAGACACATTGAGGATATGAGATGAACTCACTAAATGAGATCAAAAGGCTTGAGGCATGAGAGAGCTAATAAATATGGAGATAATGCTAAATAACAAGTAATAATATGAGTCAAATGATAGAAATATGATCAAGAAGATAGGGACATGCTTAAGACACACTGGGGATATGAGATGAACTCTCTGAATGAGATCAAAAGGCTTGAGGCGTGAGACAAGATGTGGGACAAGAACCTAAATAGCTCAAACCTATTCACCAATTGAAGAAAACTTGCAAATAGAGTGCAGATGGAATGCAAAGAAGGATGTAGATGGTCATGTGTAGAGAGAAAATGTGAGTATTAAATCTTGAAGATTCAAATTACTTTTGAGAGGGGGGAATTGGAAGGAAAAAGGGGTTTTTCAATAACCTAGATGAAATTTTTGCAGGGTGGCAAGTTTGTAATGCTCAAATGGCACTTTGAAATGTTTGCAAATTCACATGTGTGAGGCTATCATGTCCACATGTCTATGGCCATCAGGGTTTCCTTACATAGAATTTCAAGCAAAAGACAATTAGGTAGGTGGCATAAATGGGTTAAACTGATGGGATTTGCTTTGAGGTGTAAATTGTATGCCATTAAATAGATTCCCTTCTCTAATAAAAGCCACTTGTCAATAGCCTTGAATATAATGAAAATGTTATCTAACTCAACACCTTAATCACACATATTAACATTTTCCCCTACATGGTAATAGTGTTGTGAGTTAAGGATATCATGAAATTTTTTGTGTTAATCAAAATACCCCACCTTCTTGCCATACAAAGGAAATTCAAATTTATAGCCATTAACTAGCATACAAATAGCCACCCTTAAACATCACATACTAATGAAAAGATTAAGCTTGGAAAATTAAGTCAACTTTAACTATTTAACACTTTTTCCCTAGGAATGACATGTTAGTGTGTGATGTTTAAGCCGTCCACATACAAACATGACAAATAACCAAGCTCTTCCATAATGTAAAACTTAATTTTGCTTTCCCCTAACTCCTGATAGCTTCTTTCTAAATTCACCTGCCCCTATTGTTTCTCTCCTATACCCCAATTTGCCATGAAGTCAACTGCACTATTTCCTTTCTAAAGAGAAGGGAAAATAGTAATATTAGAGAAAGAGAGAAGCAACCCCTTACAATCTTCCATTTCTTTGGAAATCTATTATTGACAACAATTCAATTATGCTATTGTTATCAAGATTAAAATATGCAATCTCATATCAAATAAAAGAATTCATGTTTCATGAATAATAGTTCATATGAACTCATTTCTTTGGAAATATATTACTGACAACCAATTAGATTATACTATTGTTATCAAGATAAAAATATGCAATCTTGTTTCAAATAAAAGAATTTATGTTTCATGAATAATAGTTCATATGAACTCACCTCTCATATGAATAATTGATGCATACGACACTCCTTCCATTTTGATGATACACTTAATAGAACTTAGAAGTTATAATATATATATTATGAACACTTGATCAAATACATGACTTCATAGATCAAATCATTCTTGACATAATTCATTTCAGTACAGTTTGAAGCAACAACGGGATTTCTCTAACAGATACATTATAGTTAATTCACTAAATAATCGACTGATTATAAACCAGCAAACCATTAGCTAACTATTGATGCATTCTAATTTGTCTTATAAAGTACATTTTAAAGAAGCAGCAACAACAAGATTAATATAGCCAATATATTATATTCTACACTAAATAAACTACTGATCATTTATCACCAAAAATTATACCACATTGCAAATTTATTTTATGCAGCCTGACAAAATAACTAATAGCAAATTTGGAGAAACATAATTGAACTTGTAAAATATTAATCGTTTTTACATCGAATGTTGGTGGGTTTAAGAGGGAATAATTGCAGGGTTTGAATGGTTTCATTTACATGTTCACATTCGCTATATTCTGTTGGCCTGGCTGTCTCTAACCTAATGTCAATTCGAGCCATTGACCATTCTCCATTTCTTGAATTTAGGTTTGCAGGCCATACTAAATCAACATTTTCTACATTCTCCTTCGGAATGTTCCATTTCTTATTTGCTTGTGCTTCCTGCTGCACCAAAATGATTTAAAAAAAAACTAGTTACAAATTCTGAAAAGTCTAGAAATATATATTTCAGTTATATATAAAACAGTTCTGTGATAAAATACAATAAATATTATATTTTAATTGAATCAAGATAATTATATCAGTAGATAAAATTTAGAATTATAATATAATTAGATAAGATTATAATAAAGAGTAAATTTAAAACTATTTACCTTATTTAATCCAAATTCCATCCTCGGCCATGACCAGTCAATTCCACAATGGGCTGGTCCAACCAAGGCAAAGAAACCATTAGTTCTTGTAAATAAAGGAAAGGATGAGTTAAAAATTTAAAACAAAAGTTAACAATATATGATTACAAGAATAAATAATATTATTAAATCAAGATGTCTTGTAAGTTTTTATAGTTTAAAGATATTTTAAATGAATAACTCAATCTAATAGATCAACTTCATAATTTTTTAACATAATTTTTTATGTTAAATTATTATTTAAAATTTGATAGTTTATATTATATATTATGATTATTTATAGAAAGAAATAATTGTACAATATGATCTTTAATATCAATATTTTAAAAATGATTTAACATAAATTATTAAAAAATTATCAATCTTAAAAATATTTTATATCTCAATTAAAAAATTGTGGCATGAAATTTTAATTGAATATAACATTTTCTTTAAATGTCAATGGTTTAAAATAATAATATATGTAATGTTTCTACATTATATTTAATTGAGATAAATATTTTATAAATTACTTTTTAATAGATATGAATTATCAAGATTAAAGTAGAGAGCTTAATTTTTTGTTTAACAATTTTATCATTATGAATTGAAAAAGAAAAGTTATTTTATAATTCAAAACAAAGTTATTTGTTTTTAAGTTTACATATGATAGACTGAAATTGTTTGTGCAAGCTTTCTGACCTGGATAAAAGATATATATTCCAGGAAAGAGATTTAAATTAATAGTTTCCATTCACTAATCAGCACAATTTTCTTCAAAAATAAATTAATTTTAAATTTGTCAAGGCAAATAATCTATTGACACAGCTGCTTACTTTCAGTTTCCTTTATCAACCGGCATAAATATTCCAATTACAGTACAGTGTAGGCTGTATTTCAATAATATTTTTTTATCTATAAATATGAATACAATGAATACAAAAACACTTTTCTACCATTTACTTTTCGCGAATGAATTTTAGTAATCTGCACTTCTATATTATGCATACAAGCTCTTTTTTTATTGAACTAGTGTCTTATATTAGGAACTTCCCATGCCATTGATGGATAATACGTAGATTAGCATTTTTCTTAAAAATTGAGGGTTGCAAAAACTAAGGGTTGATTAAAATCAAGGTTTCAATTTTATAATAAAAAGTTGTTTGAAGTTAAAATTGGTATTAGAATTCAATTAGAAGTATTGCTTATGGGTTCATTGTGTATATATTTTGCATTCAATCAGAGATTTATCTATCAAAAAGAGAATCAATAATTGGATGTGATAATTTTGTGGGGCTTTTTGTCTTTTGGATTTGAATAAATTTTCATCTTTCTCTTTGTCAATAATCAAATGTGGTCAGGAAAGAGCCTACGACACAATGATAATTTAGATAAGTTTCACGTAAAAGATCTTGAATTTGAATCTACTCTATTAAAACATATACAGATTTCCGAAACCATATCATAACTTGACCACACAACAGAATAGATGTAATATCAATAGCCCTAAAATGAGAGAGAGGATTTACAAATTTACCATTTTTGGAGGTGGGTCTAAGTGAAGCCGTTGTTTCATGCATCCTCTTACGTTTGCTCAGTCTCTCACTTCCCTTACGATTTTGAAACCAGTAAAACACATTCTTTGCTTTGATATCTCCATATCTGATGAGACAATCAGCAATACGATGTATTTGCTCTGTAGTTGGGCTGCTACTGCCTTGTTTATACAATTCCTCCAATATTTCCAATTGCTCCACTGTGGGTTTCCATCTTGGAGCTGAATATCTTTCCATTCCTCCACCCATCTTCAATCATAATGCAAAAATGTCATAGGTAATGACCCAATTATATAATCACATTAATTACAATGTAATATTCCTTCTGCTTATCGGATCCTCATATCCCCATAAGTAATAACAAAACAAGGACGCCAAAACAAACACTCCTATGTCTTACTGACGTGAACTGCAAGGCTGTTAATAAGCTGCCATTTGTACACATCTTCTCAACTCTTGCACATTCCAACGATAACAAGAAAACAATATAAGAATTAAAAAACGAGAATGGGAATTATTTCAGGGGATTCCTTTCGTTATCGCACGTTGGGTAAAGTTACGTAAAGTTTTATATAGCATGGGAATGACCACCAAATCTTTGCTTTTCACGAAAAGCTTTGGATTATGGTGTTGTTGTCTTCCACATTGCTCGGTCCTTTATACGGAGACGTGGAGGGAATAATTGCAGGTCGAGTATTACATTGTGCCCGTTACATCTTTGTTATTTAAACATTATTTTCTATATACTTCTCGTGCAATGCCTCTCAAACAATTTTATTTTTTTATTTTCTTTGGATATAGTGATTTAGGAGAGAAGATATAATAGTTACGTATCCTAAATTCATATTTCTCAAAATCTTATATAGAAATTTCAAATCATCCTTCATTTTTAGAGCACTTCATTTAGGAAATCCCTTACATATAGCTAAGGTTTTAGGATCACATCATCAAATATGAGGTCACATCATCAAATATAACATCACATCATCAATTATGACTTTACATCAGCTGGATTTTTGTCAAGTTGTCCAAAATAGACTTAAAAAGTTAGACTAGTGATCATGGAAAGAGACCCCAATACTTGATGAGTAACATTAGATGATTGGTTTTTAGAATAGGAAATACATTTTATTCAATTGTACATAGTCATCATCAACAATAACAATGTGGCAATTATTGATACAACATTGTGAAAAATATTAGAAATTAAACTAACTATCGTAAGTGTTAAATTAACAAATTTGAGTATAAATCCTCTCACCTACTTAATGTATAAAAAGCAGTACACTTTTTATTTATTTTAAATATTAAGATTCATGTTTGTTTATGTGTATAGGTGTGTGTAAATTTATGCATGTATAAATATATATTGAAAAATATATCCATGTATATGAAGACAATTATCACATGAAAATAAAAATTATGATACATTGATTAAGTATGGTTCTACAAGGATCAAGTTTATGTTCTATGGATTCTATGGATGAATTAATTGAAGGGAAATATTGTTATACAGTATTTATTTTTTAACGAATGATTAGATCAAATTAGTTTTTTGCATTAAGTTAAAAATAAGTTTTGAGGGGATTCAAAACCCCAGTTCAAGTTGCATAAGATAAACATTAAAGACCAAAAAGTAAGGCTTTGTTGGATAAAGATAAAACCTGCTAAACATCCAACAACTAGCAAAAAAATAGACAAACAACCATAAAACACAAAATATAGTACAGAACAGGACAAAACATGAGGAACAAATAGAGATAATCTAGACAAGATCTTTAAGAGCTTTTGTTACCTGAACCATTCTCACTTATGGGTCTTCCTTTAGAGTCTTCATAGTTCTTGATGTAGTAGTAATTTACCTATTAAGACTTGCCCTAGTCCTCTTACAAGTACCCTTAGCCATTTCTATATCTTACTCCTTCTTGTCCAAATCAATATTTTTTTGATGAATAGACCTTTTTAAATTAATTAAAATTTAAAAATACATATTCAAGAAAAAGGGGTTAGGGGATAAAAGATCACCCCGTGAGTTCAAACAGCCCAAGGCCAAAGATCAACTATTCATTAACAAAACATATATAAGAAAGAAAAACATAAAACCTTTAGATTACAAGAACAATGCTAGCTGAAGGAGTGTCTTTATCATCAGTACCCCAAAAATCCTTGGGGTTAGTGGTTGGGTTAGGGGGAGCCCAACTATCAGTAGTAGCAACATCTTTATCAACACCATTTTCTTTATATTCCACAGCCCTGGGAGGAGAAATGGCTAAATCTAGCTAAGGGAAAGCCTACTTGGGGTCATGGTGAGTAGACGGCTAACCTGCATCAGTAGCAGCAGGGGGAGCCACTGGGGGCCAACCCAAGCCTAGTCTCTAAGGAGGCAAGGCTGAGCAACGACGGCCATGAAAACCACCACTAGGAGAATGGTGATGAGGCTGCAACCTGGAGGTCTATGAGTAGTCAATAAATCTACTCTAGCCTCGCCAATGACTGTAAGGAGGAATGCACTCACTGGATAAAACATTCATAAGCATGTAGGCAACTATACAAGGGGCATTTCTCCAGTGAGCAAGTAGCTCCTATAGGTGAGCCACCTCCAGTGCAAGCTTATTAGTCTATACTCGTATCTGCAACATGACATTACTACATATACATGCTTTAGAGTACATAGCAACATGAATATCAAGAAAGTTGTGAGAGAATAAAACAACATTGTGATCTTTCCCAATAGTAAACAAAATCTCCATTCTAAAAGCATGCCAAATCAAGGCATATCTAAAAGGGAGTCTGGCATCACCTAGAAACACCATATGCCAAGTAAAAGCCTTTGGATGAAAAGGCCTAAAAAATCATGACTCCAAAGCCAATAATTTTGAGCTCATCTACAGAACCAAAAAAATGTAGGAAGCTTTCAATTTGACCACAAAAAGGGCATCTAAGATCAGGAACTCCTAGATGTTGGAGCCAAGGACCCAAAGGAAAGCCTTGGAAAAGGAGACACTAGGCAAAGTGAGAAATCTTTGTCTCTATGATGGTATGTTAGATAGTGGAGAATCTAAGACTCCAAGTCTTATGAAAAGAATGAAAATGTCAACACTAGTTAAGAGTATCAACCATAAGAAGATGGGGCACTGGACACCTATACCCTATCCTAGGTTTGTAATTGGTCATTGGAGTGTTAGGATACCACTTCCAATCTTTCCACCAAGGGCAAGATGAGTGAATTCCAAGCTTGTGTAACAAATTGGGAAGGGTCATAGAAACTAGAAGATCAATTACCTATCAATCTGCATGAATAAGCTTATACTGCACTTGCAGATCCTCCCATGAGTGAAGGCTCATAGTAATCTTAGAGAATAAATCTTTGGGCATTTTAATACCCCTATGAAATAAACACAAAGCATTGGCTCCTTTAATTTTTGCTAAAGGCACACCTCGAGTGGCAAAGAAGGGTGACCACCAAACATTTTGTTGGTTCATTGAGAGCCCATCTCTGAACCCATTGCCAGCCTAGCAAGGCCATGGCTTGATGTTTTCCTAGGACTTCTAAATGCTCTTAGCAACAAAAGTGTCCTGAATTTGAACAGGTTCAAAACTCACTAGAAGGGTTTGAAAGCTAAGCTGGTCATTTAATCAAAAAGCTTGAAGAAATGTAGTGTCATAGCATAATTTTCTAGGCCTAATCTCCAGTGAGATCCTATATGACGCACTTGGGATAGAGGGAAATCCCTTGTTTTTGAGTGGAAATTAGTCCAAGGCCATCAAAATCTTTTGGAAAGCAATAAAAATCCCAGGCAACTCTGTGAAAGCCATGATGCACAACATCAGAGGCCTAGAGAAAGTCCTAAAGGAGACATTCAAGCTTAAGGTGTGAGGCTTTGGAGGTGGCCCAGAAAAAAGAGTAGTACACATGCATAGCTGTAAGCAGTTTGGAACAAATTTGGAACTTCCCTATAAGTGAAAGGGGTTTAGTGATCCAATATTCTAGCTTCTTCTCAATTTGAAAAAGCACAACATTCCACAACTCCATTGATGGTGATGCAAGTAGAGGCATCCCCAAAAAAGAATCTACACTGATTGTTGAAAGATTGGGCCAAAACCTAGAGCTTGAAGTATAGCTAAAATAAAATGACATTCAATATGGTCATATACTTTTTCAAAATCAATCTTGATGAATACGGCATGTTGTTTGGATTGCCTAGCCCATTCCATACCTTTGTAGACAACAATAATGTTTTCCAAGTTATAGCAAGAATTGATAAAAGAAAGTTTGTTTAGGTCGAATGTTCTGAGGGAGTAAATGTCAAATTTTAAGAGAGGGCTTTGGCAGTGATCTTGTAGGAGACATTCAATAAGTGATGGGCCTCTAGTTGCAAATTTCTTTAGGATCGCCAGCTTTAGGTATGAATTTAATATTTCCTTTATTAATGACGCTACCCAAATAATTAAAGTTGTATGCTTCATGATAAACATGAAGCAAATTAGGGCCAATGTCATCCCAAAGCATCTTGTAAAATTCACAAGGGAAGCCATCACATCTAGGGGGTTTATCATCAACCATGGAAATGATAGCTTCCTTCAGGTCCACAAGTGTTAGATTTTTCTCACAAAAGGCATACTACTCAGGAGCAAGCCTATTGGGAGTAACAACAAGGTAGGCTTGTAACACTTGATTATATGCAATAGAGGGACCTTGAGCCATAAAAACCTATTCATAGTGATGCACAAAAGCCTGGAGAATGTTTGGCAAGTTAGTGAGAACCTGTTGATCTTATCAAATACATTTAATACCCATCATAGAGTGGTGAGCCCTCACAATATTAAAAAATTCCTTGGAATCTTGATCAATGACCTCTAACCAATGGAGACGGGCCTTGATCTGAGCTCCATGACTAGTACAACTATCTACAACCTATTTCTAGTGTGGAAGGTTGGCAAGCCAAACCTAGAGATCTATATCAAATGGATTCATGGCAAGAGCCTCTAAGTGTACATGAAGATCTTGAGTTTTTCTTTAATAAGATCTTCTACAATATATAGCTAGATGTCTACCATAAATGCAAAGAAATCTTGTAGTATAGAGGATAGTATCATTCCACCACTAAATCCATCCAAAATGAGTGTGGGGCTAAGGTTCAAGATTCCAAATACATAGGATGTGTGCAATAATTTGCATATGGGACAACAAGAAAGTGTTGAGATAAAACTAGGTTTTACATAGATGAGGTATAACTATCTGCCAAGTGATAGAAAAAAGAATGGGAAAGTGATCTGACAGTGTCACATTTGGAAAGGGAGTGATAGGTAGGGCATTCTTTTGAGAGAAGAAGAAAAAAGGACTACATAGAAATCATAGACCTATCAAGTCTCTTAAAGACTTTGTTAGACCTAGCTCAAAAATTGGACCAAGTATGCCAAATCCCATTTGGGCCGTGATAGTTGGCATTAGGATAAAAAAGGCCTAGCTTGTTCTACATGTAAAACTAGGCCTCTTGTTCATAGGCTACCCATCTAAAAGGTAGAAGACCTTCCTTATCAGAGGCCAGCTTAACCATGTTAAAATCTCCACAAAACCCTAGGTCGCAGGTGGCAAATGATTTTCCAACCAATGACACAAGTGTGAGTGACCAACAACATTATTGGGGGCATAAATATTAACAATACCAAAAGAATGATTTTGAAAAGACAACAAAATCCAAACCACCCTATGTAGAGGGTCAGAACCATGTGAAATAATTGAGAAAAATAAACAAGGGGTGAGAAGAGTAACAACATCACCTCAATCAGCTTCATGCTGAGAAGAAAACATGACACTATCCAACCAAATAACATGACAAGTTGAGGTGAGAAGAAACCCAACAACTTTAACTTCCTGAAGAAAAAGTACATCAAGATCAAGCCAATGCTTACTATCAAAAATAGAATATATTCTAGGGAGGTATGTTAGCCCCCACACATTCCATGAAAGGCAATTCATGGTAACCCAGCTTGCATTTCATTCTCATCCCCAAGAGATGAGAAGTTGTTGTGCAAAAATGAGGGAGCCTTAAATGAGGAGTTATCAAGAGCAATGACTCTCTAAATCTTCTCCCCATTATCAACAAACTCATCGTGGCCATCTAGGCTACAAGATTGACACAACATTTGCTAGAAAACCATCAATGCCAATTGTAGTGTTCGAGTCTAAAGAGGGTACGAATCTAGGGTATGAATGTCCACTATCCCCTAGCCTCCAAGGTTTGAAACAAGAGACAGAGGGAGCAATGGAACTAAGGATACTATTGGTATCTATCTTGAGCTAGATCTACCATTATCCACAGGCAAAGAACTCACCTTAGCTGAAGCTAAACCCTTCCCTTTTTTCACCACCATAGTCCATTCATCTTTCTTGGTGGCCGTAGCGGGCTTAGCTTCCAAAATAGAGAAAATTACAATCCAACAAGGGAAAATTCCTAATCTTATGCTCTACTAACTACCACTAATAGTAGGTATTTAGAAGGTTAAGGTAAAGCAACTTTTGAGTAAAGGTGGTACCACCTATCTGGATTTCCACTATATCTTTGAGGTTCCTAGATAGGTCAACCTCAATACAAACCCTATGCTGGGGTTGAGCATTGAAAAACTTGTCTGGTTCAAGGTAGACAACTTTGCCAGTGATTTGCACAATAGTGGTTAAAAAAGACTAGTAAGGAATGGGAAGCCCAGGGAAGTAATGCCCCACCAAAGAATCCAAAAGAATTAACCTAAAGTTTTAATAAGTTTTCCAAACATTCTTTTTTAGCATATAAGAAAAATTATAAAATAGTGGAAGCAATAACATACAATCATACACAAGCAACACATAACATATTACATTCCTTAAGGATCCCAAGACGTTGAATCACATTTAAATTTAAATACTACTAAGTCCAATAAATAACACATCCACATTAAAGAATAATTAAAAGTTCAAATCCATTTCAATAATATACATTTGTTCTAAATGCCACTTGGTGATAATCAAAATGCACAATCATCCACTGTACATGTCATAGTGTATAAAAAGCTAAAAGAATATACATTTATAAAATAGATTACATAATCCCTTGTGGATCCATTAAACTAAATACAATACAATAATTAAAATAATCCATCACATAGATATAACCATCCATCATAATACACAAACATAGAATGAAAGGAAATGTAGAACAAGGAACTCCAGTCAATGGTAAAAGTAAAAAGAACTACCACTCAACCTCATGATAACCCAAAAAGGTCCACTCCCACCATCTTGAGGAGATAGTCTCAAGTCCCAAATAGGATAACAATCCCAAAAATTAAAAGTAATATCTAGGTCAAGGAAAACCCTAAAAGTAATCTAACTCAAAGGTTCCAAGATAAAATGACATCTAAACCCAAAGGCTACAAGATATGTAGGGAATCTATAATGCTAGTGGGCAAGTTGTTGGATACAATTGTTCAATTGTGTATTGTCTTTGATGTTAAGCAAATATCATATCAATTATCAAACAAAGTCTACTAAGCTCAGTTGGTTAGCAAGCCAATTCCTAGAGTCTATTGAGCTTAGATGGTCAGCAAAGCAATTTATAGAGTCCATCGCGTGTTTCTGAAGTTACACTATGAAGATAGTTTCTACTTAGCTCACTCGAGTGTCGAAGGTTTTTGTAGCAGAAGTCAGTTTCTACCAAGCTCACAAGCTCACTAAAGGAAAGTTAGTGTTTACTGAGTTCACTCGGTCTACAAAGGAATTTGCATAATTCTCAATGTTTATTGAGCTTTAGTTGGTTAACATTGGAAATCATTTTTGGAGTAGTCTTTACCAAGTAGGGTTAGCTAATGAAGGCTTTCATTGCTTTGGAAAATAAAGTTGAATTATTTCATGTAATGTTTGTAGTCGACTGATGTAATGATTATTGGAAAATGTAACTTGTAATTGAGCTGACTGGATAATTTGTAAGGTATAAATAAAAGGTCAAGTTTTGAATTCTAATGTATGATGGATGAATGAATGAATGAATGAGCGAGCATGCAAGTGAGTTGATTATGTGAAGTGTGAGAAAATTTTGAAGAAGAATTAGACATCCTTGAGGAGTAGCAAAGGTGTATTCGATCAGTAAGGATCTAGTGAAGCAGAATAGAGGTCTATGACAACAAAGATCAGTTGCATCTCATTTAGGTCACATCATTGTTACTTTATCATCATTGTAGTAGTGATTCCTAAATCTCTTAATAGAGTTGGTTTAACAACCATTTTTGTAAATCCTCTAACAAGGTGGATAGTTCTATTGAATTGTTCTTAAGTCCTCTAGAAAGGCCACTCTTAGCAGGTTTATTAAATCCTTTAACAAGGTCACACCTCACAGTGTGTTTTGTAACCTTTAACAAGGTTGGCTCCTAACAGGGCTCACTTTAGAAGAGTGAAAATTGGTAGCTAGTTACTTGGTGGTTTTTCTCATATTAGGTTTCTACGTTAAATCAACTATCTCTTCTATTGATGGTTTTTCTTTTATGCATGCATGTTAAATCTTTAAAGATTAGTAATAAGTTAAAATACATCTACCAAGTTACAAATTTTTTTTGTATGGCTACCGAGTGACAGTAGCAACTACTTTTATAAGACATCTAAGGGATCTATGGATTTATTTTTTTGGTAACTAATTCACCCCCCTTAGTTACTCCATCTATATTTCCAACAACTAGTATCAGAGCTTTTGGTGCTTGTAAGAAAGATTTCAAGGATCCAAGCTAAAGATCAAGATGTCTTACAAGAGGGAAATTCCAAGGCTTAACAAGGATAACTTTTCCACATGGCAAGGTCTCATGAGACTCCATCTGGCTTTCATTGGAGATATAGGATTAAAATATCTTGATGAAGAATATGTGAGTCCTTTTGGTACACTATCTATCAATAAAATTGCTGAGAGGAAGACTCATAACAACATGATGATAGACATTGCATCTACCCTAAGCTATGAAGAATTTGATGATGTCAAGAACTGTAAAACTACTTTTGAAATGTGGAACAAGGTAAAATATATCTATGGAGGTGATGACAATGTGAGAAGAGCCAAAGAAGAAAGTCTAAGAGGATAATTTGATTAGATGAGGATGAGAGAGGATGAAAGCATTGCCAAATATGTTGAAAGAGTCAAAGTAGTCATCAGTGCAATCAAGGCTTCTATAGGAGACATTGAGGAGGAAACAATTGTAAGTAAAGTTCTTAGAACATTACTTCCCATTTATCAATTAGAGTTTCTGCAATTTAAGAAAGAATATGTGAAGCAAATCATAAGATAAATTTAGAAGCAATAGTAGAAAGATTGATTGCATTTGAGCTAGATAACTATGACAACTATGTTCTAGCTTCCAAGAACATTGAATCAGCATTTGAAGCCAAGCTTTCACTCAAATAAAAAGGTAATAAGATAAAGGATTCTGAGTTAGAAAGTGAAGAAGAATCAAAATTGAGTTCTGACAGTGATCTTGAGGTGGTTGAAGCTCTACTAGCAAGGAAATATTCTAGAGGCAAAGGAAAATATAAAGGTAAGGTTCCTCTAATCTATTTTTTATGTGAGGAAATTGGGCATATTGCTACTAGGTGCCCAAAAAATCAAAACAAGGATGAGAAGAAAGGTCACAAGTGTAATGGCAAGAAAGATTTCAAATAATTCAAGGAAAAAGGTAAGAAAACATGTTTCATGGGTAAGGATCCTAATGATTCTAATGATGGTGAAGATGAAATTGTTTATATTGCTGTGAAAGATGAATCTGATAATGATGAGGAAGATAAAATGACACTTATCTCTCATGTGAGAAAAAATGATACACAGATCATAGATAGTGGTTTCTCTCATCATATGACTGGTGATAAAACTAAGTTTGAACAATTTGAATACTATGATATTGGTAATTTGAGATTTGGTAATAATGAACCTTGTTTGCATAAAAGGAAGAGAAAGAATCTCACTAACCAAAGAGCTTGTATGTGATAATGCCTATTGGGTTGAAGGTATAAAACACAATTTGTTGAGTATAGCACAACTTATCAATATTGGATTCAAAGTGGAATTCATGCATGGAAAACCAAGACTACTGGAGGACAAAGGAAAGCTTATTAAATTAGGTATACAGACAAAAGGTAACTTGTTCTATCTTGAACTTGGTGAATCTTCATGCTTTATTGCTCAATTTCAAGAAATTTGGTTATGGCACAGAAGGTTATGTCATGTGAACTTTGATAATATGGTGAAAATAAACAAATTCAAGAAAGTAAGAGGCATTCCTAGTATAAAGAAACCTGATGTTGGTCTATGCAAGAATTGTCAAATAATATAAAGAAACCTGATGTTGGACAAGCAAAAAGAAAAATTGCACATCCCAGTCTACAATAGAAGCAAAGTATGTTGCTGTAGTAGTAAACTATTCTAATATTGTTTAGTTCAAACAATTATTGGTAGGCATGAAGGTGGAAAACAAAGAACCTATTGTTATGTTTTGTGAAAATACAAGTGCAATCAATATATCTAAGAATCCAGTGATGCACTCAAAAACCAAGAACATTGCAATAAAATATCACTTTGTCAAAGAATTGGTGCAGGATAAGGAGATCAGATTGGAATATGTCCATACAAATGAAAAAATTATTGAAATTTTCACCAAGCCACTACATAAGGATGCATTCTTGTATCTAAGAGGTAAGTTAGGGGTCATTCCCCTATTTGAGGCTCACTAAAATCAAGTTTTAGTGATGCATCAATAGAAATCAAGTTGCAAATCTTTTTCATTTGATGCAGCATAAACATGAGAACATTGCATATGAATCAGTACTTAAAGTACATTGTTATTTATTTGATTTTATATTTTCTTTGGCATGTCTTGCCAAAGAGGGAGAGTATATTATCATATCTTTCTAAAATTTGAATTTGATTGTGAAGAGTTTTCTATTTGAAAATAATCTATGTAATTCCTTCATAGAGGTAGATTACAATTATTGAGAAGTTTATGGCATAAAATCTAAGAGGGAGAAATATTCTATTAGGAAAAGAATTGTTCTCAAATTTCATTCTGCTATGACATGTTGTGTTGCAATCAATGTCAAAGAGGGAGATTGTTGGATAAAATTGTTCAATTGTCTATTGTCTTTGATGTTACACAAATGTCATATCAGTTATCAGACAGAGTCTACCAAGCACATTTGTCAGGAAGGCAATTCTTAGAGTCTACCAAGCTCAAATTGTAAACAAAGCGATTTACAAACTCTACCAAGCATTTCTGAAGTTACACTATAAAGATAATTTCTACCGAGCTCACTCGAGCATCAAAGGTTTTTGTAGCAAAAGTCAATTTCTACCAAGCTCACAAGGTCAGTAAAGGAAAGTTAGTGTTTATCGAGTTCACTCAATCTCCAAAAGAATTTTTAGAATTCTCAGTGTTTATCGAGCTTCAGTTGGTTAACACTGAAAATCATTTCTAGAGTAGTGTTTACCAAGTATGTTCAGCCAATGAAGAATTTCATTGTTTTGGAAAATAAAGTTTAGTTGTCTCATGTAATGTGTGTAGCTAATTGATGTAATGATTATTGGCAAATGTAACTTGTAATTGAGCCCACTGTATAATTTGTAAGGTATAAATAGAAGGTCAAGTTGTGAATTCTAATGTATGATGGATGAGTGAATGAATGAATGAATGAATGAATGAGTGAGCATGCAAGTGAGTTGATTATGTGAAGTGTTAGTGAATTTTGAAGAAGGATCAGATGTCCTTGAGGAGTAACGAAGGTATATTCGATTAGTAAGGATCTAGTGAAGGAAAATAGAGATCTGTAACAATAAAGATCAGTTGCATCTCATTCAAGTCACTTCATTTTTACTTTATCATCATTGTAGTAGTGATTCCTAAATCTCTTAATAGAGTTAGTTTAACAACCATTTTTGTAAATCCTCTAACAAGGTGGACAATTCTATTGAATTGTTCTTAAGTCCTCTAGCAAGGCCATTCCTAGCAGGGTGATTAAATCTTTTAACAAGGTCACACCTCACAGTGTGTTTTGTAACCTTTAACATTGTTGGCTCCTAACAGGGTTCACTTCAGAAGAGTGGAAATTGGTAGCTAGTTACTTAGTTGTTTTTCCCATATTGGGTTTCCATGTTAAATTTGGTGTCTCTTGTGTTGATGTTTTTTATTTTATGCATGCATGTTAAATCTTTAAAGATCAGTAATAATTTAACATACATCTACTGAGTTACAACATTTTTCTATGTGGCTATTGAGTGATAGTAGGAACTAGTTTTATATGACTTCTAAGGGATTTGTGGATTTATTATTGTGGTAACTGATTCACCTGCCCCCCCTTAGTTAGTCGATTTATATTTCCAACACAAGTGTCATCACATGAGCCAACTCTAGGGTTACCTGGTTATTCTTTTAATCCTTTGGCCCCCTAGTGACTCTATGCAGTACTAGTATCCTTTCGTACTAACAAGGCATACTAACAATGCATGGTCACAACTAAGCATCCTCTCTACTCCCATCCTAGTCTATGTTAGCACTTGAGACATGGATAATGAAAGAAAAATACTCTTATTAGGTTCATTTTACTCTCATTTAGTGTAGTTTTTTCACTTATTAACTATTTACAATAGGTTACCTGTTAGCCTCTTTCGGGGCTCGACCTCTAGTGCAAGCCACTTCTCAACTTAACATACAGATAACTTACCCTAAGCTCAGCAAAGCAAAACGGATCTCAAAAAACCAAAACTCATACATTAGTTCTATAAACAAGCAACTGACAAATATAGAAATCACTAAGCCAAAGTACAACATTACTAATATGGTGCAGGATAAGGAGATCAGATTGGAATATGCCCATACAAAAGAACAAATTGCTAACATATTCACCAAGCCACTACCTAAGGATGCATTCTTGTATCTAAGAGGTAAGTTAGGGGTCATTCCCCTATTCTTCATTCTTTTTTTTGATGGCTACTCAAGAATGATTATTTTCATGTACTTGAGAGAGAAATTAGAAGCATTTGAGAAGTTCAAATGGTATTTGGCCAAAGTAGAGAAGGAAACAAGGAAAAGTTTGAAATGCTTGAGGTTAGACAGTGGTGTGAATTCATCTCCCATGATTTCAATAACTTTTTCATTGAAAGGGGAATCAAAAGATAGGTATCAGCCCCTAGAACTCCTGAGCAAAATGGAATAGTTGAAAGAAGGAATAGATCTATCATGGACTATGCAAGAACTTTAATGTTTGAAAGGAACATTGCTATAAAATACTAGAAGGAAGCTATCAGCACTACAATTCATACCTTGAACAGAGTATAACTGAAGAAGGACTCATTCAAAAACCCCTATGAGTTATGGCATGGCTATAAACCTAATATAAATTGCCTAAAAGTATTTGGAAGTAAATGTTATATTTTGAAAGAATCTAGAAAAGGTAAATTTGATGTGAAGGGTGATGAAGGAATATTTTTATGATATTCTTGCAAGAGTAAAGTATATAAATGTTTGAATTTGTCTATTCACAAAGTCATAGAAAGTGCACATGTGAAAGTTGATGAGTTTTGTAGAAAGGACTAAAGAAGAAAGAAAAAAGGAACCAGAAGATTATAGGAGATTTGTTTTGATTGAACTTGATACAGTGCCAGATACATCTATCAATCAGGAATCTTCTACTCTCAAGTCTTCAGTAACCAATTTGCATGAAGTTCAAACCAAGCTACAAGAACCCAGGTCACATTTAGATGCTATTGAGCCAATGCCTATCAAGTCTAAAGGACCTGAGAAACAGTTAGATTAGCTAGAACTTGAAGGTGAATTGCAAGAGGATGACAATGCAATTTGTTCAAAAGGAAAGAAACCTATATTAGCCAAGTATGTCAGGAGACATCATGCACCAGATCAGATCATTGGAGACAAATCAAAAGGTACTATGACAAGAAGTAAGATAAATGGTACTTGTTTACTTGCTAATTTTGAACCTATAAATGTCAAAGATACATTAGAAAATGAAAGATAGATTGAGGCTATGACTGAAGAGATAGAGCAAATAGAGAAGAACAAAATATGGACTCTTGTACCTAGGCCTAAAGATAAAAATGTGACTGGAACTAAGTGGGTATTCAAAAATAAATTGAATGAAGATGGTAAGGTGTCAATGAAAAAAGCTAGACTAGTATGTAAAGTCTACTCTCAAGAAGAAAGAATAGATAATGGAGAGAATTTTTCTCCTCTTGCAAGATTGGAAGGTGTTAGGACCTTACTTGCATATGCTACACACAAAATATTTAAGGTATATCAAATGGATTTCAAATAAGCATTTATTAATGGTATTCTAGATGAAGAAGTCTACATTGAACAACCTGAAGGCTTTGTTGATCCAAAAAAGAAGGACATGGTCTGAAAATTACATAAAGCATTGTATGGTCTAAAACAAGCCCCTAGAGCATGGTATGAAAGATTACATAACTATCTTATTCAGATTGGTTTTCAAAGAACTAATGATAACAGTAGCTTGTATGTCAAGGAAGGACCAGATAACAAGATTGTTTTAATAGAAATATTTGTGGATGACACTTTGTTTACAGGAAATGATGATCTATGCAAAAAAAATTCAGAGAAAATAAACAAGGAATTTGAGATGTCAATGTTTGGTGAGATTAAATTCTTTGTTGGTCTTCAAATTCAGCAGAGTAAGAATGACATCTACATCACTTAATCTAAATACATCAAGGAGATACTCAAAAGGTTTGGTATGGAAGATTTTGAACTAGTTGGAACTCCTATGTGGATTGGACTAAAGCTTACCAAGGATGATGAATCAAAGGAGGTAGACTAGACATTATATAGATCAATGATTAGAAAGTTTCAGTATACAGTTCATACAAGGCTAGATATTGCTCTTGCAGTTGGTATTGTAGCAAGGTTTTTAGCAAAACCAAGAGAAAATCACATGATGGAAATCAAAAGGATCATGAGATACTTGAAAGGCACTGAAGATTATGGATTATGGTACAAATTTGGAGGTAATTTGAATTTGAAAGTGTTTACTGATGTTGATTGGGTAGGAACCATTGATGACAAAAAGAGTAAAAGTGGTGGAGCTTTCTTTCTTGGAAAGAGGTTGGTTTCTTGGACAAGCAAAAATAAAAATTGCACATCCCAATCTATAATAGAAGCAAAGTATGTTGTTGTAGCAGTAAACTATTCTAATATTGTTTGGTTCAAACAATTATTGGAAGGCATGAAGGTGGAAATCAAAGAACCTATTGTTATGTTTTGTGAGAATAAAAATGCAATCAATATATCTAAGAATCCAGTGATATACTAAAAAACCAAGCACATTGCAATAAAATATCACTTTGTCAAAGAATTGGTGCAAGATAAGGAGATAAGATTGGAATATGTCCATACAAAAGAACAAATTGCTAACATATTCACCAAGCCACTACCTAAGGATGCATTCTTGTATCTAAGAGGTAACTTAGGGGTCATTCCTCTATCTGAGGCTCACTAAAATGAAGTTTTAGTGATGGATCAATAGGAATCAAGTTGCAAATCTTTTTCAATTGATGTAGCATAATCATGAGAACATTGCATATGAATCAATACTTAAGGTACATTTTTATTTATTTGGTTTGTGTTGTCTTTGGCATGTCTTGTAAAGAGGGAGAGTATACTATCATATCTTTCTGAAACTTGAATTTGATTGTGAAGAGTTTTCTGTTTGAAAAAAAGCTATGTAATTCCTTCATAGCGGGAGATTACTATATTTGAGAAGTTTATGGCATAAAATCTAAGAGGGAGAAATATTCTGTCATGAAAAGACTTGTTCTCAAATTTCATTCTGCTATGACATGTTGTGTTGCCATCAATTCCAAAGAGGGAGATTGTTGGATACAATTGTTCAATTGTGTGTTGTCTTTGATGTTACACAAATGTCATATCAGTTATAAAAAAAAGTCTATTGAGCTCAGTTTGTTAGCAAGGAAATTTCCAGAGTCTACCAAGCTCAAATGGTAAGCAAAGCGATTTACAGAGTCTACCGAGCATTTTTGGAGTTACACTATGAAGACAATTTCTACCAAGCTCACTCAGGCATCAAAGGTTTTTGTAGAAAAAGTCAATTTCTACCAAGCTCACAAGGTCAGTGAAGGAAAGTTAGTGTTTACCGAGTTCACTTGGTCTCCAAAGGAATTTGTAGAATTCTCAGTGTTTACCAAGCTTCAGTTGGTTAACACTGGAAATCATTTCTACAGTAGTGTTTAACAAGTAGGTTCGGCCAATGAATAATTTCATTGTTTTGGAAAATAAAGTTTAGTTGTCTCATGTAATGTTTGTAGCTAACTGATATAATGATTATTGGAAAATGTAACTTGTAATTGAGTTGACTGGATAATTTGTAAGGTATAAATAAAAGGTCAAGTTGTGAATTCTAATGAATGATGGATGGATGAATGAATGAATGAGTGATAATGCAAGTGAGTTGATTATGTGAAGCGTTAGAAAATTTTGAAGAAGGATCAAATGTCCTTGAGGAGTAGCAAAGGTATATTTGATTAGTAAGGATCTAGTGAAGCAGAATAGAGATCTGCAACAACAAAGATTAGTTGCATCTCATTCAGGTCACTTCATTATTACTTTATCATCATTGTAGCAATGATTCCTAAATCTCTTAATGGAGTTGGTTTAACAACCATTTTTGTAAATCCTCTAACAAGGTGGACAATTCTATTGAATTGTTCTTAAGTCCTCTAGCAAGGCTATTCCTAGCAGGGTGATTAAATCCTTTAACAAGGTCACACCTCATAGTGTGTTTTGTAACCTTTAACAGGGTTGGCTCCTAACAAGGCTCACTTCAGAAGAGTGACAATTGGTAGCTAGTTAATTGGTGGTTTTCCCATATTAGGTTTCCACGTTAAATTAGGTGTCTCTTGTGTTGATGTTTTTTATTTTATACATACATGTTAAATCTTTAAAGATCAATAATAAGTTAACATTCATCTACTGAGTTACAACATTTTTCTGTGTGGCTATCGAATGACAGCAAGAACTAGTTTTATATGACATCTAAGGGATCTGTGGATTTATTATTGTGGTAACTGATTCACCCGCACCCCTTGGTTACTCCATCTATATTTCTAACATAAGTTTCATCGCACGAGCCAACTCTAGGGTTACTTGGTTATTCTTTTAATCCTTTGGCCCCTTAGTGACTCTATGTAGTACTAGTATCCTTTCGTACTAACAAGGCATACTAACAATGCATGGTCATAACTAAGCATCCTCTCTACTCCCATCCTAGTCTATGTTCGCACTCAAGGCATGGGTAAGGAAAGAAAAAGACTCTTATTAGGTTCATTTTACTCTCATTTAGTGTAGTGTTTTCACTTATTAACTACTCACAATAGGTTACCCATTAGCCTCTTTCAGGCCTCGGCCTCTAGTGCAAGCCACTTCTTAACTTAACATATAGATAACCTACCCTAAGCTTAGCAAAGAAAAAATGATCTCAAAAAACCAAACCTCATACATCAGTTCTATAAACAAGTAACTAAAAAATATAGAAATCATTAATCCAAAGTACAACATTACTAATATGAAAATCCTAACAAGATTGATCCAAGAAGGTACACATAAATCAAATCATAACATCATATGTAATCACCAAAACAATACTTCCTGAGCTCTAGTAAACATCCTAGGATTGGTCAACACTCTAGTCAACCCCCAAATCCAACATATAAGAAAACACTCAACCAACAGTGTAATTCATAGTTTTGTTTGATTTTGAAGATACATAGTCTAAGTTTAAGTTTATGTTTCAACGTGCATTTTTGAGCAACTAAGATTTATATTTTACCCTTACAACTTAACCCATTTATCCTTTTATAACAAATTGCACAATTACCCTTAGCTTATGAAATTACACCAATCACCATTAAATATCATAAGATGACTTTAAAAATAATTATCTATTTAAAATATTAAAATAATAATCATTGATCATTACATAAAATTAGTATGATTTTATTAATAATCAATATCATTAAACAATAATATCAATAAATAATTTTAAGATTTATTAAATAATATTTACTAAATTAATTAAAACTTAATTAAACAAAATTAATTTAGTTAAATTAATAATTGTTTATAGAAAAAGTATATTAATAATTTATTAGTCAATATTTAATTAATAAATAATAAAAAACCATTAATCAAATTATTAATAGAGACTTTTTAAATTTAAAGCCACAAGTGGTTTGCTACCATGGCAGCTTTGCTGTTGTGCTAGCAGAGTACTATCGTGATAGTACCTTTGATGCAATGATAGCAGGGCCTATCATGCAACCCCTTTAAAAGCTATTGTGACAGGGGAGAAAAAGGGAGGTGGAGGTTTGTAGGCCCCACCTCCTTTTCAAATTTATTTAATGTATTTTTTCTTAACAATTTAATAAATATTTTTTAATATACATTTGTTTAATAATAAACAAACAACACCCTCAACACTATTTTTTTAAATAATTTTTTTAACAATGCTCTAATAGGGAAAATTTGATAAACTAATTGAATTTTGCATTCTAACAATTCAATTTCTTCCCATTTCCTTTCTGATTAAAATATCAACTATTTAATTTACAAGATGAGGGTTTTCTAATTTCTTTTCAATCCTCATATATAGGTAGAATTTGATATGAATACCAATAAATTCACAATGAAAGATTCGACATAGAAAAATTTTTGCAAACAAATTTAACAAACATGATGTAGATAGGAATTTTGAAGAACATAATTCATTGTGTGAATAAAACACAAGATTTTACCCGAATCTGATGCTAATACACAACTGCACGTAAAATGTGAGAAACTCATCTTTCCTCTAAAAATCCTTCTCCAAAATCTCCGTTCCCTACAAAATGAACTCTCAATCTTTGATAAGAAGTTCTCCCTTAAATTTGGGGCATTGATTGTGCAATCACGCAAGGGAACTCGTTAATCACACTCTTTTTAATATTTTATTACTTTTTGGATATTCATGCACACTTTTTGAAATTTAAAATATCTTTATTAAATTAATTTCTCTTTCTCTCTTTAGTTAAGTTTCAAAGCATTTTTTGATAAAATATTTATTGACTTAAGTAATAATAATATTTTGCATTTTTTTAAAAATGATTTCCTAAATATAGTACTATTAAATTAAATAAATATTGTTAGGCTCTAAAATTAGAACTATAAATTTCTCTTTGAATTTAATTCTTTTATTTAATTAATTTCTCTATTAATTAAATATAATTAAATATTGAATTGTCTTAATAATTTTCCATTAAATTAAATCAATAAATATTCTTTTAATTTGACTTAATTAATAGGAAAATCACCAAAGACCTACAAGACGAAATACAAAAATCCATTGTAAAATACCACATACAAGATCAAACTCAAGGGTTATAATCACGAATTTATCTCATATGACGAATTCATGAAGGGTAATCATCTTAGATACTTGTCCTAGTTTTTAGGACAATTGGTTTTAAGGTTAGGATTTGGACTCAAGAATTTATCTCCCCTCTCTTACCATTGAGATACTGTGATAGGGTATGCTCATCCCAACAATTCAAGGAAGTTGATATCCAGTACCTACAATTTGCATAAAATCCATGCATGTACAAACACATATATTCTAAACTAAATAGGAAATGACAAGAAGTGGTGCATCATATAGATCCCAACTAGCAGGTGACTACGACTCCCTTCCTTAACCACATGGGAAACATCATACATAAACAAAACATACACACACCATACAAATCTAGTATAGGATAAGTATCCATAGAAAATACGTACAAATAATCCATCTAACTAACATCATTAAATAACTAAAATCACTATAAATAATCACCATAAAAGTATAATCATGCATACATGAAGTAACCAGTACCAAAGTAGTCTCATCATATAATTAACTGATTATGAAAAAAAATCCAATAATCTAGAAAATAATGTTACTAATCATCAAGCATAAACATAAATTGGCCTAAATAACTGAAAGTAAACTAGAGGTAGGCACTACATCTAGCCCCCTAGACTTAGGCTTATTGTTGAAAGCCTATAAACATATAGGAATATAAATTTTTTAAACTAGATGCATCCTCCTATGTAGCTAATGATTCATCAGTAGGGCCCCATTGGACCCTTACCTGCTCTATGATTTGACCCCTAAGGGTCAACTTGTGCTGCTACAAAATGCAAACTAGCTCTAAATCTACCTGCATGTCCTCTACCTATAATTCATTCCAATCAAGAACATGTATCACATTAGGAATATACTATCTAATTATAAAAACATGAAAAACATCATGAACATAAGCTAGGTTGGGTGACAATGCAAGACGGTAGGAAACTAGACCTATCCTCTCAAGAATCTCAAATAGTCTCACAAAGTGAGGTGCTGGCTTTGAATCCTTTCCATAATGGATCTGACACTTCTATAGGTGCACTCTCAAGAGAAATTTCTCACCTATTGCAAACTGCTTATCTGTTCTATGAGCATCAGCATACTTCTTCTATCTATCCTATGCTATAGACATGTGCTCACATATGCACACTACCTGTTGCTCCATATCTTGATGCATCTTAGGACCTAACAGGATGTGATCCTCAAGACTATCCCAACTCAAAGGTGTATGACAAGGACAACCATACAAAGCTTGAAAAGATGCCATCCCAATAAAACTGTAATATCCATTATTATAAGAAAATTCCACTAGGTAAAGATAATCCTACCAAAGAGTCTATATATCCATCACATACATCCCCAACATATCCTCTAGAACCTAATTTACTCTCTTAGTCTGACCATCTATCTCTGGGTTATAAACTAAGCTAAAGTTCAACTATGCTCCAAGATCATGCTAGAGTAATGTCCAAAATGTGGAGGTGAATACATGATCCCTATTCAAAATTATCTTCCACAGAATACCATGTAATCTCACGATACCATGCATGAAGAAATTAGTTATAGAAGCTATAGTTTAGGATGACCTCATTGATGAAAAATGTGCCACCTTAGTCAACTAATAATGGTGACCATGATAGTGTCATGTCAATGAATAATCATAGGTAATCTTATAATGAAATACATAGAGATGCTATCCCACATCCATGAAGGAATGAGATTAGGTTGTAAAAGCCCTACTGGATGCTAGTTCCTTGTCTTGACTCTCTAGCACTCAACCAAAAAATCAGAAATATCACACTTCATCCTTGTCCAATAGTATAGATGTTGCAAATTTGCATACATCTTCTTGACACCTAGATGTGTTGAGTAAGGTGCATGATGAGCCTCTGATAGGATCAATGAATGAATCTCATCCAATAATGGTACATAGATCCTTCTTGAATATTGCAAAAGGCCATGTGACTCCAAAACATAACCTAAGAACCTACCCTCTAGTGGTCTCCTTGAATCTATCTCTGCTCACTTCCTGATACTAAATATCTATAGGATGTTCCTATAGTATAAAACTCCTCAATTCCACTCTAAGATTCAAAGATAGTGTCACATGTCTCATACAACACAAAGCATCAGCTACTACATTCTCCTTACCCTAAATATACTTCACCTCAAAGTCATACTCACAAAAAAATCCATACATTTCTTTTTCCTAGTATTCAAATTAGGCTGTATGAATATGTACTGAAGACTATGATGATCACTATGAAGCTGAAATCTATTTCTCAACAAGAAGTGTCTCCATCTTAGTAGGGTATGAACTATCATAGCTAACTCAAGATCATGTGTAGGGTAATTCAGCTTGTGATACTTGAGTTTGCATGATTCATATGCAATCACTCACCCATCCTACATCAATACAACTCCAATCCCCTCTAGGGAAGAATTTGTACACACAATGAAATCACCTACTAGATCAAGTGTTAGTTTGTGGTGACTGATCAAGAAAGTACTATACATACTTATTCTTTGGGGCTTAGGGTATTGCCCCTAAAAAAAAAAATTGGACCTTATTTTATCGAGATTTTGGGCTGACATGTAATTATTAATTATAACCCTAAAGTGGTTTAATACTTGTATAAAAGGGCTTAGGGTTAGGGATTGCTTCATAAGGTGATGCAAAAATTGGTTGTTGCGATGGTATTGAGTTGTATGGGATTATGGATTGTAATTAGGTTATAATCATTGGATCATAAAAGTATTGGACTTGCTATTTGGTGGATGTAGCCCAGGGTTTGGGTGAACCAAATTAAATCTTGGTGTCTTGTGTTATTTTTTATGTGTTCTATTATTTTCTAATATTGGTTATATTTTCATGTGATTTTTATTTCTATCTATGGTTTAATCCTAACAATTGGTATCAAAACAAGGTTATTTTTTTAGTTATCCTCTGTAGAAAAGTTTCACAGTTGAGTAGGAGTCCCACGATTGAGTGGGAGCAATGGTAGACAAGGGTAAGTTGAGGTTTGACAGGTTTGATTAGTATAATTTTCAATTATGGAAGATGAAAATGGAGGACTATCTTCATTAGAAGGATTTATGGAAATCGTTGGAAGGAAAAACCAAGAATTAGGGATCTATGTTAAATGACGAATGATATCTTTTGGGTAGAAAGGCACTTGGAAGCATTCAATTATACATGGCACCATTAGTGGCATTTAATATTACAAAAGTGAAAACAATAGAATAGTTGATGCAAACCCTAACAAAACTATATGAAAAATCCTCTGCTTCAAACAAGGTATTTCTCATGAAGTGTTTATTTAATATGGAAATGGGAGAAGGTGGATTTGTTGTTGTTAGAAGTTGTAATCTTTCCTTGGTGTGTTTATAAACCAAGGTTAGAACTCCTTTCTTTATTGTTGTAATATATTAGGATATAAGCCAAGGTATCCTAATATATTTCTTTTTTGTCCTTTTTCCACTACATCTTATTTTGTCATCTAGTGGAATATGTGAGGACAAATATATATTGTAATTTCTAATTTTAGATTATTCCTCCTTAAGAGGAATCTCACACTTGGCCTCACACACTTATGAATGGTGGCATTCATAGACATGGGAGTTACATTCTAACTCCTCTCTCTCATCTCTATTTAAGAGATGACCCTCTTCTCTCATTTCACAATGAGGTTTCTTCCTCTTCTCAATTATTGTATGAGAAATTGCTCTCTATCTCTCTCTCTCTTCCTTCTTAGGCTTTTCATGCCTCATTCATAATATCACAAGGGGTTTTCTTTGCTTTCCCCTTTCCAAATATCTTGTCTCATGGTGTTGGAGCTTGAAGCTTTCTCTCTCCTATTTTATGGTAATATATTTTTATGCATTTACTCACTTAGATTCTTTCCTAGTATTGCTTATTTACAGATTTCTTTTTCCATTTCTAACATGGTATCAGAGCAGTTTAATCTTTGTTTTGAGTGTTTGCATGAAGGTACGATTCGAAGGAGACTCTTGAGAGAGATTTCACTAATTTCTTTTCTAATCTTCTTAAGATGGAAGAAATTGAATTTTTTTTTGGATTTGGCTGGTTTACTGCCAAACCTGATTAACTTTTGTGTGCTCTAATTTGTGCAGGTTACTTCTTATTTTATATTAGTTTTTCATCTAAGCCCCTTTGGTAGGCTTGCCACCAAAAGGGTTTTCCTATCTAGATATCATTTTTTTTTACTCTTGTTTTGATATATTGTTGATAAAGGAATTTTTTTTCCAATTTTTTCCTATGCCTATAATGTTGGTTGTGCTTGCAAAGCTCGTAGGCTGTAGAACTATTGTTCTTCTGTTTTCTCTCTCTCTCTACTTTTTAGATTCAGTTGTAACATTTTTTTAAAAAGGAGGCTCATCTTTGCCTTCAGTTGCATCACCCAGAAACCATTGGGTGCAGGGAAGGCTTCAAATCCCTAAATAGCGATGCCCTCAATTCATACCTTTCAGCTGCAAAATATAGTGTGGTTTTTCCGTAGTGTTAATTGATTCTTTTTTTTAAATAATGCAAAAGTATTAAGAAATAATGTAACCATATATCCTCTAAACAAGAGTTCACTCTCCAAAAAGAAAACTATCTTCTATTAAAACCAATTTAGTGATATAGGGGACTGCACCATAGCTCTCACATTTGCATTGAGTGACTAGAAAAAGACAATGGCACTTAGCTAGTTTGCAGCATGTTAAGCAGGTCAGGTCTGCTCGTTTTCATTTTTCCTTTGTAGACAATGTTTTGTTGAATCTGGTAAAAAATGTGAAAGAGTTCTCACTGGGTTCTGATTAACATACCCCCCACACTTGAGGGTCTGCCAGAAGACTTCTCTCTGAAACATTATGGGCAAGACATGAGTTCATGGGACAATGGGATCATTTGGGTCAGATGCATTAGGATCCTACATGATAATAGCTAAACTGCCTGTGCCCTCTGGAACTCCATACCTCTCTAACACTGTGATACGTACTGGACCCTGTTAACAGTGAATATAACTGCAGCTGACTTGTTTCCTTCTTTACACTCATAGCAGGGTCTGCAAACTAGAAATGCGCATTCATTGCAGGCCAAAAACAACTCCCCATCAGCTGTCACTCCCACATTATCTCCACAAATGTGGCACTTCTGCCCGTCCAAATCTTTCAGAGGCTTTGTACCGACTTCTCCTTCATTCCTGTTATGAGATCCTGCGACCATGCCAACATTGGCCTCCATTGTTGGTGTAGCTGAAACCCCTCCCAGTAAACCCAAAGCTACCACTACTAGCTCAAGAGAAGCGTATCTTAGAACCGCATTTTATGTGTCTTCAGCTCTTGGGTGTCTTAGATCTGTAACACCCAGTAAATGTTACTAAAATAAGAGATTGTAGTTGTTGTAATAACAGAACTTGGTGTTACTATGTGATATTTATGGCTAACTTGCTATAGACACCTCGAGTTCCAGCAATTTAAGGTACAAATTTCATTCGTAGTTAAAATCATTAAGATATTTTGTTCAAGCTTTCTATGATTCCAGGAATCACTCAGTTGGAAAATCTACCGTCTATTGTGCCACAGCTGGAGGTAACATTTTCTTGTCTTTTCATGCAAGATTCTTTTCCTTTTTCTAACTCTTGACAGAAGCATCATTTATTTTTATTATTGCCTCTTGTCAACCTATATTTGGCATGAAATCATTCATTGTCAGACAAGTGCAATATTTTATTTTAAATCTCTCTTACTCCTTTACAAAATTTTAAGTAAAAAAGGAGAAGTTAAGGTTGTTTTTGAAAAGTTTTCTTAGAATTCAATATTAAAACTAATTAAAGTTTATTATTTCTTTTTTGTTCTCTATTGCCTTCATTATTTAATGATTTGAGTTAATTGATCTATATGCACATAGTTATATCTTTCTTAATATTGTATTCCAATCTTGGAGGCATATGTATGAGGAATATGGGGAGATCTTTTCTAGCCCCATGACTTTATGTTTTTATTACTTTGAGATTATATTTTGAACCAAGGTATTCAACATAAAACTAATTATTCTATATATAAAAAAAAATCAAAGGGGGTAATCATTTTTCTAGCATCAAGCTATCATTTAATAATTGTAATTGTGTGATTTCATACTATGATATTTTAAGTATATTTATTCAAGTATATATGGGTGCACACATATATACCAAGATAAATATACAAGCTATTATAATTTTCATACCCATGTTTACCCTTAATGGAGTTTTATACCTGATATCTATATTTAGTTGATCTTCCTTAAATCATTTTACTTAATTGGATTATGAATAATCTTACACATTTGCATTCAAATTTCTTATGATGTGCATATAGTTGCACTTTTATGCTTTTATAGCATTATTCTATGCCCATGTTGGCACTTTATGGTTTTATACCATTGATATACGTGATTTATATGATATATATATATATTTTGAGTTGCATAGGGAGCTTAATATTTTTTTTCAAGGATAACTATGTAGGTCCCCTCAGTATAACTGATACATAGTTTCCTTATCTGGCCCATGGAGTATCCCTCCATCCTATATTGGTATGCACTCATTTTATATGGAGTTTCCCTCCATTTGATCCTATCTGTTCCATTTTGATAGGATAATATTTTTATGGAGTTTCCCTCCATGTTGTTTCATTTTTGTTCCTCAATGAAGAGGATGTTATTATTGGAGTTTTCCCCTCCAAATTCAGATAATTTGATTTAATTTGAAGGCAATATGTTGTTACATCCTCATAATCCATTCTTTTATCCTAACAAATCATGATTATTCTACTTTGATCAGCATGTCTCTCATTTTACTTTATTTTCATATATTAATGTGATAATGATCTGCATACTTTATTGCTTAGATCATGAGTCATGCATGTTATGGATTGATCACCCATTAACTTGTAGTGGGATGATTCATTATGTGGACTGTCTATATCCACATGATTGATGCAATGCTGATGCGCGTATCATTAGTTGGCCTTGTTTGTGGTCATTTGTGCATTAGTATAATATATTTTTCATGAGAGCATTGATCAAGCTTTTTACTCAATTTGTCCTTGTTGACAATTTTTTGAGCATATACTTTATCTTGATATCAGGTTATCTCCATTGTTTTGTGGTAACATGTTTTATTTTCCTCTATGTCTCTATGAAAATTTTATTATCCTTATTCAAAAGGATTTCAAATTTGCATATATGATGGCATTCTACTTGTGGATATTTGTCTTGTTTTTTGTTCTCTATTTTTTTTTCCACGTGATCCATCAAGGAACCTTCTTGAAGATGTGTCTATGCTTCCACTTGATCACATTCAAAGGACTCATGTACTTCTCTTGGATCTGCAAATGTACCATATGGCTTGAAGACAATCAAATTACTTCATATTGAAGATTAAGTTGCAAATTTTTGTAAATTATGGGTTTAATACCCTTTGATGTAATTTCCCCAAGTAAAGATTAAAGGGGGTTGTTAGAAGTTGTAATCTTTCCTTGGTGTGTTTATAAACCAAGGTTAGAACTCCTTTCTTTATTGTTGTAATATATTAGGATATAAGCCAAGGTATCCTAATATATTTATTTTTTGTCCTTTTTCCACTACATCTTATTTTGTCATCTAGTGGAATATGTGAGGACAAATATATATTGTAATTTCTAATTTTAGATTATTCCTCCTTCAGAGGAATCTCACACTTGGCCTCACACACTTATGAATGGTGGCATTCATAGACATGGAAGTTACATTCTAACTCCTCTCTCTCATCTCTATTTAAGAGATGACCCTCTTCTCTCATTTCACAATGAGGCTTCTTCCTCTTCTCAATTATTGTATGAGCAATTGCTCTCTATCTCTCTCTCTCTCTTCCTTCTTAGGCTTTTCATGCCTCATTCATAATATCACAAGGGGTTTTCTTTGCTTTCCCCTTTCCAAATATCTTGTCTCATGGTGTTGGAGCTTGAAGCTTTCTCTCTCCTATTTTATGGTAATATATTTTCATGCATTTACTCAATTAGATTCTTTCCTGGTATTGCTTATTTACATATTTCTTTTTCCATTTCTAATAGTTGTAGATCATTTAAATGAGTTTAAAACTATTACTATTCATATATCTTCTATGGGTATCAATTTTGATGAAGAAATTAGGGCTTTCTTATTTTCCTAAAAGCTAGAATGGTTTGGTAATGGCTGTGAGTAATTATGTTCCTAGATCTAGTACCCTAAAATATGATAATGTGATCTATGTTAGTTTGAGTGAGGAAAATCATAAGAAATCCTCAAGTGGATCTACATCAGGAAGTGCTTTGAATGCAAAAAGTAGAGGCATAATGACTGAAAGAGGAACTAATTCTGAAAATCATGGAAAATAAAAAGAAAATTCAAAGGGGAGGAGGTCTCAATCAAGAGGACCGAACAACTACTGGTACTATGGGAAACTAGGGCATAAAAAGAAATATTGTTGGAATCAAAAGCAAATGAAGGAGATAAACTAGATGGAGACAAGGAGGCAAATGTGGTAAGTAACAAATTTGAAGAGGATGCTTTGCTTCTGCATTTAGAAATTGTTGATGATTCATGGGTTTTAGATTCTGGTGCTTCATTTCATGCTACACCTCATAGAGTTTATTTCATTGATTATGTCCAAGGGGATTTTGGACTTTTTCATTTGGGGGATAATGAACCGTATCAAATTGTTGGAAAGGGAAAAATTAAGATTAAGTTGCAAAATGGGAATCATTGGCTACTACATGAGGTAAGACATGTTCCAAGGCTAAGTAGGAATTTAATTTCAGCAGGGCAACTTAGTGATGAGGGTTGTGCAGTTACTTTTAATGATACAAATTGGAAGGTTTCAAAAGGTTCCCTTGTAGTAGCAAAAGGCATGAAAGTAGGTACCTTGTATCTTTGTAAAGGTCATATTTTTCCTTCTACTTTAATTGTTTCAGAGAAAAATGAATGTTCAAAAAAAAATTCTATAATTGAGTAGGGAGAACAAATAGCTATTGTAAATTCTAATACAGTGCTATGGCACAAGAGACTTAAGCACATGAGTGAGAAAGATCTAAAAGTACTTCATTCAAAGAAAGTTTTACCAAGTCTAAAATGTGTTAATATGGATTTTTGTGAAAGTTGTGTGTATGAAAAATAAACGAGAGTGAGTTTTGTGAAGAGTGGAAAGGAAAATAAAAAGGAGAAATTGGAGCTTATATATGGGGACTAGCTCAGGTATCTTCCTTTAGTGGCTCTCATTACTATGTTACATTCATTGATGATGCAACTAGAAAAGTATGGGTTTATTTCCTTAGAAAAAAATTTAATGTATTTCAAACTTTTAATAAATGGAAATGCTTGGTTGAAAATGAGATTGGTAAGAAATTAAAATATCTCAGATCTGATAATGGTGGTGAGTATTATAGTCACGAATTTGAAGATTATTGTTACACTAATGGTATTTTTAGATAGAAAAATGTTACAAAGACTCCATAAGAAAATAGAGTGGCTAAACGCATGAATAGGACTATAATAGAGTGTGCAAGGAGCATGAGGTTACATGTTGGGTTGCCCTTATACATGTGAGTAGAGGCTATCTATACTGTTGTATATTTGATTATAGAAGTCCCTCTACTCCTTTGGGTTGTAGTATTCCAAAGGAAGCATGGACTGGTAAGAAGGTGAGTTGTTCTTTTCTCAAAACCTTCGGTTGTGAAGCTTTTTCTCACATAGATTCTGAAAATAGAACCAAGGTCAAAACTAAGTCAAATAAATGTGTATTTTTTGGATATGATATTAATGAACTTAGCTATAGGCATTGAGATTTTGAAAATCATAAAATGGTAAGAAGCAAGGATGTCATATTCAATGAGAAAGTGTTGTACAAAGATCTATTGTAGCAACATGAGAAGAAGGAAGATGATTTGTAGTGTTGGATGATACTCCAAAAAATGATCTTCCAACCATTCCTCATGATGTGTAACAACCACAATAACAAACACCACACACACCAGTGAATGTTAGATGGTCAACGAGGCAAATTAGACCTCCAGAAAGATTTTCTCCCTCTTTGTATTCTATTTTACTTACTAATGCTAGTGAACTTGAATGTTATGATGAAGTTGTGTAGGTGGATACTAAGATTTAGTGGGAGTCTACAATAAAAGATGAAATGGACTCTTTGCTGAAGAATAAGACATGGGATTTATGCAAGTTGCCTATAGGTAAAAGAGCTTTACAAAATAAGTGGGTTTACAAGTTAAAAGAAGAGGAAGGAGGTAAGAAAAGATTTAAAGCCAGGTTAGTTGTAAATAGATTTTCATAAAAAAAGGAATCAATTTTGATGAGATATTTTCTCTTATTGTTAAAATGACTTCTATCCATACTCTTTTAAGTCTTGTGGCTATTGAAGATTTGCATTTGGAGTAGCTTGATGTTGAAAAAACCTTCCTTCATGGTGATTTGGAAGAAGAGATATATATGACTCAACCACTAGGATTTGAGGTCAAAGGTAAGGAGAACTTAATGTGAAAATTGAAAAAAAGTTTATAAGGCTTGAAGCAAGCACCTTGACAATGGTATCTAAAATTTGATAGTTTTATGCATGAGCATGGATAAATAGGTGTCATTCAGATCATTGTGTTTATTTTAAGAGGTTGGATGGTGACAAGTACATCATTTTATGTTTATATGTTGATGATATGCTTGTAGATGGGTCTAACACGGATCATATTAAGGGGTTGAAATTTCAATTAGCACATGCATTTTCTATGAAGGATTTGGGGGTAGAAAAACAAATCCTTGGTATGAAGATTTGTAGAGATAGGAAGAATAGAAAATTGACACTACCTCAAGCTGATTATTTTGAGAAGGTGTTACAATATTTCTCTATGGAGAATGCTAAAACTGTTAGCACACCTTTATCTGGTCATTTGAAGTTGAATAAGGAGATGTGTCCCATGACACAAGAAGAGGAGGATTGTTTAATAAGGTGATGCAAAAATTGGTTCTTGTCATAGTTTTGAGCTATAAGGGATTACAAATTGTAACCAGGTTGTAATCATTACATCATAAAAACATTGGACTTTCTATTTGGTGGACATAGCCCAAGGTTTGGGTGAACTACATTAAATCTTGGTGTCTTGTGTTCTTTTTTGTGTGATCTATTATTTTTTGATCTTGGTTATATTTGAATTTAATTGTTATTTCTGTGTGTGGTTTAATCCTAAAATCAGGTGCTGATAAGATAGGTGTATTGGTCAAAAGCTCCTTGAGATTTCGAAATGCTTCCTCACATTTCTCTATCCATAAAATATTCTTTCATTTTCTCTGAAGGGAAGTGATAGGATGTACTATTTTAGAGAAGTTTTGGATGAACCTACAATATTAACTAGATAGACCCATGAAGCTATGAATTTTCAACATGGTAGTTGGTGTTAGCCAATCTACCATTGCCTAAATCTTCATAGGGTCTATAGAGATACCATTACCTAATATGATATGCCCTAAATATTGTATCTCTAATTGAAAGAAATAAAACTTCTCTGAGTTGACATAAAGTTGATTATCTCTCAAGCACTACAAAACCAAATGCACGTGTTCCTCATGCTCCTTCTGGGATCTAGAATATATCAAAATATCATCTATTGGAATTATGATTATTTTTTTCATTAGTAACAACACTTACTCAATTCTGTATGCTTACCGAGCATCCAGTGGTTACCTTGTAAGCTTAGCAATTCAACAATTTACACCGAGCAGATAGTGGCTACCAAGAAAATATAGACAATGTGAAGTCCAATAGTGTCTACCGAGCTTCTCAATATCTACCATGCTTTAAAATATCTACCAAGTAGATAATTTGTGTCATGAAGATTTAGTGTAAACCGAGTGATGAAAGATTCAGTGTTTATCGAGTGAATAAATGTAAACTTAGTGTATAGTATCTACCGAATGACACTACATCTACCGAGTCACCAGTGGTTACCAAGTTTAGAACTACATCAAGTTATTAGTATGGACTGAGCCTTCACTTCTACTGAGTGCATGATGATGCTGAGTAATGTAGTGGACATCGAGTATCAAAAGGTCACCGATTCAGTTTAGTGAACTCGAGTTATTTACCATTTGGGCCAACTCTGTAATGTATTTTTTTACTTGTATTTTGGCCGACCTTGTAATTTTGTAAGTTTGAAGGTGTATATGTAAGATTTATTGTAAGATATCAAACATGAATCATTTATGTGTAATGAACCCTTTTTAATTCTTTGACCTGATATTAAAAATTTAGTATAAGCTAGGAAGTCATTCAAATTAAACATGCCTTGGATCCTTGTTATTCAAAGTTTGAGGAGTTGAGCATTACAATTTAATTAATTTAATTTTCTTGGGAAGTTTCACCCTATAGCGCCAGGCAATCTTCTCTCTTCGGGTTATGACCATCTTGTGATAGGAGATTGATGGTGCAAAGGGTGCGTGAAACAAGCTACAAGCAGTTCCTTGGAGGATACCATCAGGTGCTCGAATTTACTCTGCCTCTCCCTCCACCAACTCCCTATCTTAAGATGTCATAACTTAGATGAGAGCCAAACTTCCTGAGCTATAGTTGAAATAAATTTCAATGATAATCTTTAAAGTTGTTGTTAAGTATAATGTAACAATATCTTTTATTATCATGATTATTTACACATGTTTACTATTTGAGATATTTATCATTGTGTACATATATATATATATATATATATATATATATGTGTGTGTGTGTGTGTGTGTGTGTGTGTGTGTGTGTGTGTGTGTGTGTGTATGTGTATATATATGTATGTATGTATATATATATATGTATGTATATATGTATGTATATATATATGTATATACATATGTATAGATATGTATGCATATGTATATACATATGTATATATATGTACATATGTACATATATATACATATGTATATACATATATAGATATGTATATTTATGTATATACATATATATGTATATATGTATATATGTATATATACATATGTATATATGTACATATATACATATATATATGCATATATGTACATATATACATATGTATATATACATATGTATATGTATATATATATATATATATGCATATGTGTACATGCATATACATATGTATATATACATATACATATATATATATATATATATATATATATATATATATATATATAGATCTAATTTCATTCCATGTATACTTCTAAATTATCTTTATCAATTCAAGTTGATGGATAAAGAAAAAGCTTTTATATTTGATTAAGCTTTATGTGATACATATGTCACCAATCATAGTACATGTGAAAATTACAATTATTCATAAAAAAATCCATTATCAATGCTTATTTGCAAAATTTCTAATATGTTATTAGGGTTTGGCATTGTACCTAGTAAGAAAGCTGGCAAGCTATCAATTTTTGCTATGTGACTAGTGGTTGGGGAAGATCTTCCGTACACCAAGCAAAGAGTAAATGTAGCTCAATATTATTACTTCTCTTACTTTATTTCTTGGTTGTATGTATTGTATTCCACCACATCTTCTCTCTGTGACCTAACCCTAATAAGGGTATTTATATATCATTCGATAGTCACAAATGTAAAGTCGTGACTTATATATATGATTTATAGTTTTAACTTTTTTTATGTGCATAATTCAATGCTTATATTATGTTTATTTAGTTAATGTTATTATATTCATGTAGTAAGAACTTTGTAATCATATGTAAGTATCAAAATAATAGTAATTAGTAGATTAGGGTTTTTCTTTAAAAGGATGTTTATAATAATCAAATTAGGTTTATTGAGCATTGATAATATTTATAATAACAAGATTAATACATTGGAAGTTAATATATCTTGAAATAATAATATATTTATAATTGTGAATGTTTATGTGGGACTTGGAGATTATGAATTTAATATTAACAATATTTATTACATCTTGTATCCTATTTGATTGAAACAATTCAAAGTAGTGCCATCATAGAAGTATATTGAATATATCAATCTTAAATATTTGAGCTTAATACATAATATTTCTAATAAAGGCAAACATATTAATCTAGGCTCATTACAGTCACCTCTTCCTGATTTTTCTTGTCCCCAAGCAATGCTAAATGAGAAAGGACTTCTTCTTCAACCCAGGTAGCACCTTCCTTAGGAAGATTCTTCCTATTTACTAAGTATTATGGAATAGTCCTATTGCTCAATCTTTTATCCTACCTCTCAAGAATAGTCTCAAGCTCTAGAATGAGCTTTCCTTCATTGTCTAGTGGCGGTAGATCAACACAAGGGTTTATATGCCTTTCAAGGACCCTTTTTAGTCTGGATACATGGAAAATGTTATGGATTTTACTATTTTCAAGAAGTTGTACTTCATAGGCCACTTCTCTTATCCTTCTTAGGATCCGGTATGGTCCATAGAAATGGTGTTTTAGTTTTTTTTCTCTACTGATCTTGAGTGAGGATTGTTTGTAGGGCTGCAATCTTAGGAATACCAGATCTCCAATTTGGAACAACCTTTCCACTCATTTTCAATCAGTATAAATGTTCCATTGGTTTTGAGAATGGTGGAGATTATCTTTGAGAATTTTCATAATATCAGTCCTTTGTTGAATGAAGTCCTTGGCTCCTGGTATCCTTCTTTCTTGAATGATTAGATCCCCAAATGTAGTGGCCTCATATCTATACAACACCTTAATGGACTCATCCCAATTGACATGTGATGGGTATTATTATAAAAATATTCTCCCAAGTACAAACATTTGACCCATGCATTTTGTTGTCCTGTCACATAATTTCTGAGGTAGCCTTCTATCCATTTGTTAACAATTTTGGTTTGTCCATCTATTTGGGTATGATAAATGGTGTTGGGGGTTAGTTCAGTTCCAACTAACCTAAAGAGTTCTTTCCAGAATAGGCTGAGGAATTTTCTATACCTATCACTTATAATATTCCTTGGCAACCCGTGTAGCCTAAAAAATTCTTTAAAGAATAATTCTACTACCTGTGGTGCTTTATAATGTATGGATATGGGAAAGAAATGCGCATATTTGGTTAGCCTATCCACCACTACCAGGATGGAGTCTTTTTCTTGCACCTTAGGTAAGTCTATAATGAAATCCATGGAAATGCTCTCCCATTTTTTATTTGAGATAGGTAATGGTTGTATTAAACCAGTTGGAAAATTTTGTTCAGATTTATTTTTCTGACATGTTATACATTTCTAGACATACTTTATAATGTCCTTCTTTAGACCTTTCCAAGAGTATCTTTCTCTTACCTTTTTGTAAGTTTTGTAGAACCCAGTGTGTCCAGATAGAGGGTTGTCATGATACTCTTTTATAATCTTCCTTTTAACTTTGGGATTTGCTGCAAGCATTATTCTTCCCCTGTATAGTATGAGCTCCCCCACAATTTTGATTTCATCATTGGTTATTTTTCCCTCCATGATCTCACTAGTTCTTGGATCTTTTGCATATTCTACAACAATCTCCTCTTTCCAATTATCTATGATACTAGTAATGGTATTCAACTGTCCTTGCTTGGATAGAGTATTAGCTACCATGTTATGGTTTCCTTTGACGTACTCAATATCAAAATTATAAGCTTGGATTTTACTTATCCATTTCTGTTGGTGATCATTAAGGTCCTTTTGACTCATGAAGAATCTTAGGCTATTGTGGTCTGTTTTAATATTAAACCTTCCACTTACTAGGTATTGTCTAAATTTTTCCAATGCATACATGATAGCCAACATTTCCTTATCATAAATTGAGTAGTGTTGTTCTGTCTTTGAGAGTTTTGGGCTTTCAAAAGAAATAGGGTGTTTTTTTTGCATAAGTATAGCCCCAATTCCTTCACTAGAAGCATGACATTGCAATTCAAAAGGTTGTTTAAAATCTGGGACAGCTAAGACAAGGCAAGAACTCATTCTTTCTTTTAACTCTTCAAAAGCCTCCTGTGCTACCTCATTCCATTTGAATTTTCCTTTTTTTGTCAAATCTATTAAAGGAGATGCTAATTTTGAAAAATTCTTCACAAATCATCCGTAATAGCTACATATGCCCAAGAACCCTTTGAGTTGGGTTAGAGTTTTGGGTTTTGGCCATTCCCTTATTGCTTTAATCTTTTCCTCATCCACACTTACACCCTTGGCACTAATTTTATGACTAAGATAGAGAATTTCTTCTAATCCAAATTCACACTTTGATGCTTTTGCAAATAGGAATTCAGATTCCAATATACTTAGGACTTCATCGATGTGTTGGAGATATTTTGTCCATGATTTTCTATAGATAAGTAGGTCATCAAAGAAAATAAGAAGGAATTTCTTGAGTTGTTTTTAAAAAATATGATTCATACATGATTGGAAGGTGGCTAGGGCATTAGTTAGGCTAGAGGGTAGAACTAGAAACTCAAAATGCCCATAATGACATCTAAATGTTGTCTTGGGAACATCCTCCTTCCTCATTCTAATTTGATGGTATCCAGAATGTAAATCAATCTTAGAAAAATATACTACTCCATGAAGTTCATCTATGAGTTCATCCACCCTAGGAATGGGATAGCAATTTTTAATAGTTTTCTTATTTAGAGCTCAATAATCTATACACATTCTCATTGTCCCATCCTTCTTTTTCACTAGTACTACTAGTGATGCAAAGGGACTGGAGCTAGGTTGAATGTGTCCCATTGCTAAGAGTTCTTGAATGGTCTTTTTAGTTTCATCTTTATACTTTTGAGGATGCTAGTAAGGGATGGTGATCACTAGTTTAGCATCCTTTTCCTATTCTATAATGTGTTCAAAACCTCTTTTGGGAGGTAATCCTGGTGGGATTTCTTCAAACACCTTTTGATGTTTCTTAATGATAGGTTCAATGTCAATATGGATGATGGATTCTTGTGGAGTTGATTTATTTAATACTAAACATTGTGCAATCCATTCTCCTTGATCATGTCGTAGTATTATTTCTATTCTTTTGCATGAAACTAGTTTTGTAAAATCATTAGGTATTCCTTCCAATCTAATTTCTTCCCCATTGTGCTTAAAAATGGATTTTTAAGTTTGGAAGGTCGAACCTAAAACATCCCAGAGAGAATATCCATGGACCTCCCAAAATTATATCTGAGTCTAGTGGAACCACATGTAGGTCTTCTCTGATGGTGTGTTTTCTTCCTATAGTGATTTCTTCTTGTGGAATCACCTTCATACAACCTACCAATAATCTTGTGGCTTGAATAGTAGTAAAACCTTTAAACTTCTTAGTTTTTAATTTCATTCTGCTAACAAGTCTTTCATTAATGTAGTTATGGGATGCTCCACTATCAACCAATCCAATGACTTTCTATCCATTAAGGTTGCATCTAATTCTTAAGACCCTATTTTTGGAGGGTTGAGTCATAGTGGCTATCACTCTGTATTCTTCTCCCTCTATTTCTTCTTCATTGCTTTTTTCATATTTTTCCTTTTTACTCACCCTTTCTTCCCCAACATCTTCTTCCATTCTTTGGATGCAGCTTTTCTTTCCACATCTATGTCTACACACCCAGTCTATTCCACAATTTCTACAAGTGTTTCTTTTTCAGTTATGGCCTAGCTCCCATGGCTCTTAGCATTTAAAGCATAAATTCTTCTTCTTTAGTTCTTCTTGATCCTTTTTTAGAATGAACTTTTTGTAGGACTTATCTTTTTTGTGATTTTTAATAGTGGGCTTATGCCATGATTTTTTATTTGTGTTTGAAACTTCCAATCTTAATGCCATTTCAAAAGCATCATCTAAGGATGAAGGTTTTAAGGCACTTACTAGACCCTTTAATGAATCCTTTAATCCTTCTATGAACAAATAGGTAAAACATTCATCATTTACTCCTGTGACTTGGACATAGATTCTTTGGACTACTTTAATATAATCCTCTACTATCCCTTGCTAACTTATTTGAGTTAATTTCTTAAAGTTTTCTTGAGGATGCTTTCTATCAAATCTCTTAGTGAGTTTTTGAGAAAATTCTTCATAGGAAGTAATATTTTGGTGTCCTTGGGTGATAAGGCCATGATGCCACTAATCATGTGTCATGCCTTCTAAGTGAAGGATTGTGAATTGAAGTGCATCCTCTTCTGTCATTGGACTAAGGGTGAGATAGGTATTCAATTTTTGTAACCATGCACGTGCCATAAGTTTTTCTGATCCATAAAAATTTGGAAGTGTCACTTTATTTAATTTACTTCTAAAATCTTGATTCTGATGTCTTTTTTCTTTCTTGTTGGCTTCACAAAATCCCCTAAATGTTACTAACTCCCTAAATTTTGGTTCAAGATTGGCATAAGCTTTGGCATTTTCAATAGTAGTATTGGTTGCCTGACCTTCTTCTTCCCCTGGAGGATCTTCCCTTGATAAGAAATGGGGTTTGGGTACTTGAGACGGTGAAGCTCCATTATTTTATGAGTGGTTTGAACTTATATCTCTTCCACCAAAATTATGGTTTTTGAGGTTGTTTATGGAATTTCCCATATTTTGCAGGGCTTGAAGAAGTGCTTGGTTTGATCTTTCTATTTGCTCTGCTAATGTTTGGTTTGTCTGTTCCATAACATTTATAATTTCATTAGATAATTGTTCATCCATTTTTGGTCTTCTTTTGATTTACTATATTTTTAGGATGGCAGGATTAGGTTCTGATACCAATTGTAATGACCCCTTTTTAATTCTTTGACCTAATATTAAAAATTTAGTATAAGTTAGGAAGTCATTCAAATTAAACACACCTTGGATCTTTATTGTTATTCAAAGTTTGAGGAGTTGAGCATTAAAATTTAATTAATTTAATTTTCTTGGGAGGTTTCACCCTATAGCACTAGACAATCTTCTCTCTTCTAGTTATGACCATCTAGTGATGGTAGATTGATAGTATAGAGGGCATGTGAAACAAGCTACAAGTGGTTCCCTGGAGGATATCGTCAGGTGTTCAAATTTACTCTACTTCTCCCTCCACCAACTCCCTATCTTAAGATGTCATAACTCAAATGAGAGCCAAACTTCCTAAGCTATAGTTGAAATACATTTCAATGATAATTGTTAAGGTTGTTGTTAAGTATAATGTAATAATATCTTTTATTATCATGATTATTTACACATGTTTACTATTTGAGATATTTATCATTGTGTGTATATACATACATACATACATACATGCATGCATACATACATACATACATACATACATACATACATACATACATATATATATATATATTGATTTGATTTCATTCTATGTATTTTTCTAAATTATCTTTATCAATTTAGGTTGATGGATAAAGAAAAAGCTTTTATATTTGATTAAGCTTTATGTGATACGTATGTCACCAATCATATTACATGTGACAATTACAATTATTCATAACAAAATCCATTATCGATGCTTATTTGCAAACTTTATAATATGTTATTAGGGTTTGACATCATACCTAGTAAGAAAGTTGGCAAGTTGTCAGTCCATGGTACATCGAGGATTTTCACTGCGTGACCAGTGGTCAGGGAAGATCTTTCGTGCATTGAGGAAAGAGTAAATATAGCTTGATATTATTACTTCTCTTACTTTATTGCTTGGTTGTATATATTTTATTCCACCACTTCCTTCTCTACATGACCTAACCCTAATAAGGGTATTTATATATCATTCAATAGTCATGAATGTAAAGTCGTGACTTATATATATGATTTATAGTTTTAACTTTTTTTATGTGCATAATTCAATGTTTATATTATGTTTATTTAGTTAATGTTATTATATTTATGTAGTAAGAACTTTGTAATCATATGCATGTATCAAAATAATAATAATTAGTAGATTAGGGTTTTTCTTTAAAAGAATGTTTGTAATAATCAAATTAGATTTATTGAGCATTGATAATATTTATAATAACAAGATTAATACATTGGAAGTTAATATATCTTGAAATAATAATATATTTATAATTGTGAATGTTTACATGGGACTTGGAGATTATGAATTTAATATTAATAATATTTATTACATCTTGTATGCTATTTTATTGAAGCAATTCAAAATAGTGTCATCATAGAAGTATATTGAATATATCAATATTAAATATTTGAGCTTAATACATAATATTTCTAATAAAGGAAAACATATTAATCCAAGTTCATTACAATATGAATCATGATGGAATGGAAAGGATATTGTGAAGTAATGTGAAGTATATGCAAAAGATCATCAGCAGTAGTTCAAGGTACACAACAAGGTCAATTTAAAGACTAAAAAGTTATATCCATCACATGAGGTGATTAGTACATAAAGGATCTTATTAGCAATCAGTTTTAAGAAGATCCATTGTTTCATCCTAATAGGTGAATGAGTTTTTCCAAATCCTCTAACAAGGTAGACTTAACAGTCTTTGTACAAATCTCCCAACAAAGTGCGTACTTCATTCTATGTTTCCAAATCCTCTAACAAGGTGGACCTAGCAGTCCTTTGTGCACCTGACAGGGGAGATCACCAGAAGTGGTTAATGTAATCTGTAACTGGCCAACTTTATACTGCAACATTGAAGTTTTGTGGGTATCATCTCCACCCCAATTTTACTTTCTATTTGGAAGGTTTCTAGGTCACCAAAATATTGTGTTCTCTTGTGTAATGATTGTTTTATGTTTCAGAACTAATGCATGCAATAGCATAGATGAATGTATGGTAAATTAATAGAAAAAATTTAAGGTTATTGATTCACCCCTCCCCTCTCAGTAACCTATCATATCTTGAATATTTCCAACAATCATCTAGGAACACAAGTATAAATTGATCAAGATAGGAATGGAATACTCCATTCATTAGAAACATAAAAATCAATGGAGCATTTATTAGCCCAAATATGACTACTATAAATTTTTAGTGCCCATAGCAATTCAAAAGGTGGTCTTATGAATTTTAGCATCCCATATGTGAAGCTAATGGTATCCTGACTTAAGGTCAATTATGGAGAACACTGTAGCTCCCTTAATCTGATCAAATAAATTATCAATCTTTTGTAAAGGGTACCTCTTATTTATTGTCACCTTGTTCAACTATCTATAATCAATACATTAGCACAACAAACCATCATTCTTCTTCACAAAGAGAACTGGTGCTCCCCATAGAGATAGACTTAGTTAGATACTACCCTTGGCCAGAAGGTCCCCATGTTGTAGGCATAACTCACTCAATTCCTAAGTGGTCATATGATAAGGAGCTCTAGAAATAGGCTCCACTCCTAGAATGAGATCAATGTTGAAATCAATATCTCTCTTTATGGGCATGCCCAAGATCTTGCTAGGATAGACATATGCATATTCCTATAGAATAGGGTGGTCTATAGTCTTTTCTATAGGGTCTTCTTCCAACTCACTTACCATAATAGAAAATACTTGACATCCCCTATGAAAGATCTACTTTAATTACATATTGGATATAATCTATAGAGATATAGGTCTCTGGATACCCACAATCTCTACATCATTCCCTTGATCATCCTAACATAAAATGGTATTTTTCTTGCAGTCTATACTAGCTCTATGAGAGCCAAGCCAATCCATACCTAAGACCACATCATAAGATCCAATAGGAATGACTCAAAGGTCAACTAATGTCACAAACCCTCCTAATTTTAGTTTACACTTTTTTACTACAAAATATGTGGAAACCGTAGTGCTTGAGGTTAGTTCCACTTGCCAACTCAAACATTTCTTAACCACTTCCAACTTACATTTAGCAACTAAGGATGGTGAAATAAAATATTATGTAGCAACTAAATAAAACAAGATAGAAATATATGTACATTGGAATTTTCCCATAGTCCCAACCATAGTCCCCTGATGATCTTCATGATGATGATCTACTGCCACAAATACCCTATGAGCTCTACCTGCATCTCCAACTATAGAATCAAATGGTGCTAGCCTAGAACCTAAATAGTGTGATGTATGATATATTCAATAGGTTATAATGTGTTCAAACTACCCACAAGAATAACATCTTGTGCCTCTATCACATCCCTTCCCTACTAGAGGTGCACTCAGCTTCTGGTGGCTACCCTTACTAGTAAAAGATTGATTTCTTTGTGAAGACTGAGTGTTCTAATTTCACCTGTTATGTTGAACATTATGATAGTTCCTAGCATTGGAACCACCACCACCACCAGAGTTTATGATCCCTTATGTTGTTGTTGCTACTAAGGTTACTGTTGGTTCTGATTTCCCTTAGGAAAATGAGGTTTCTTGTTCCCACCTAAGTTATGGTTACCATTGGATCCTAATATTATAGGTACTCCCACGAAGCCCTCCAGTCCTAGGTTAACATTTGGCTTTATAAGTATGGCTCAATGTACTACATCTTTAAGGGTTTTAGGTTCAAAATACCTTAACACCCTCAACTAGATATAAGCCTTTGATGAAATGTTGTGTCAACTATGTTGGGTTATCACTAATTACTGCATAAGGCATGAGCTCATAGAATTTGTGTTCATACTCTACTACGGTCATAGTGAATTGTCTCAGGTTGTGGAATTCATTTGCTATCTACTAATTCCATTCCTCTGGTAAGAATCACTCATGAATGTTTTCTAGAAATAACTCCTATGTGACATTATTCATGTTTATACCCAATTTCTTCTCTATGATAGTCCACCATGTGGCTCCAAAGAGTTCTAGGTTGGTGATAGAAAACCTCACTTTGGTGTTAGAGTCAAAGTCTTGAATAGGAAAAACCCTATCAAGAGCAACAAGCCACTACTTGGCCACATAACCTAAACCCAACCCACTAAAGGGTTTCACCTTGGACCTTTAAATGTTCTTCATTTGAGAAACTACAACTAATCTCTATTGGTACCTCCAAGGGCTCCTAGACCTAGGTCATTCTCATTCCATGTCTAGTCTGGGTAAAAGTACAAAGTTGTGTCACCTTTTAGGGTAACTTATCAGAATGACTAAATTTGAGTATTTCTATCTAAAAATCAATTTTATTCAAACATATGATCTAAAAAAATTCACTCTAGCTAAGTTATATATGGTCTCACACTTTTCCAATTTGAAATGTCTATTAAATGCATGTTTTATACTACTTTTTTAGGATAAACCACAGACAGAAATAAAAACTACATGCAAATATAACCAATAACAGAAAATAATAGATCACATAGAAATGAACACAAGGCACCAAGATTTAACGTGGTTCACCCAATCCCTAGGCTACATCCACCAAACAACAAGTTTGATCTTATTACAATCCAGTGATTACAACCTGATTACAATCCATAATCCCTTATAGCTCAATACCACCACATGAACCAATTTTACATCACAAAATAATGAAAAATACCCAACCCTAAACCTTTTTATAGAAGTATTAACACGCTTTAGGGTTATAACATGTCAACCATAATCAGCCATAATTTTAGTGGTGAATCTACAAATGGCGAATAGTACCAAAATGATTGGAGAATAGTACCAAATTTTTTTTTCAAGGTGATGCCTCGAACCCCACTAATTATGAAGTATGTATCGTACTTTCCTGATCAGTCGCCACAATCTAACAATCTTCCACTTGGGGATTGATCAGGCTCCACACTAAACAACAATCTCCCACTTGGAGACTAATCCTATAGTAATACCACTACCACATGGGGCTCCCACTGGATCAAACCACCTTGGACTCTGTTGTTCTTTTATTCATGTTCAATCTAAAAGGCCAACCGAAGCTGAAGAGGAGTTCAGCTTCTCCCTTGTTACAACCTTTGTCAACATATCTGCTAGATTGTCATTGGTATGTATCTTCTCCATCTTTAACTGTCCATCCTCCAAAACTGACCAAATGAAATGGTACCACAACTGTATGTGTTTGGTCTTAGAATGCAAAGCTGAATTCTTAGCAAGATGAATGACACTCTGTCTATCTGTGAACAAATAATTATCCTTCTGAGGATGTCCCAATTCTTCCAAGAAGAACTAAAGCCATATCATCTCCTTGGCTGCCTCTATAGCAGCAACATACTCTGCCTCTGTAGTGGATAGAGCATGAATCTTTTGTAACCTAGAAACCCAGCTCATAGCTATCCCACCAACAGTAAAGACATAACCTGTAGTACTCCACCTGGTATCAATATCCCCTACCAAATCTAAGTCAACATAGCCTTGTAAATCAGTATTAGAGCCCCCAAAGTGTAAACACTTATTGGATTATCCTCTCAAATATCGGAGAATCCACTTGACAACATTCCAATGCTTAAATCCTGGATGACTCATATACCTGCTAATGACTCCCATTGCATGTGCAATATCTGGCCTAGTGCATACCATAGCATACATCAAGATTCCTACAGTTGAAGCATAGGGTACCTTGGACATCTTATCCTCCTCTTCTTGTGTCTTGGGACACATCTCCTTAGTCAATTTCAAATGACCAGGTAAAGGTGTGCTGACAACTTTAGCATTCTCCATAGAAAAACATTGCAACACCTTCTCAACATAATCGGCTTGAGATAGTGTCAATGTTCTATTCTTCCTATCTTTACAAATCTTCACGAAGGATTTGTTTTTCTGCCCCCAAATTCTTCATAGCAAATACATGTGCTAACTGGTGTTTCAACCCCTTAATATGATCCATGTTAGACCCAACTACAAGCATATCATCAACATATAGACATAAAATAATGTAGCTATCATCATCCAACCTCTTAAATAAACACAATAATCTGAATGACACCAGTTATAGCCATGCTCATGCATAAACCTGTCAAATTTCAGATACCATTGCCAAGGTGTTTGCTTCAAGCCATATAAACTTTTTCTCAATTTGCACACTAAGTTATCCTTACCTTTGACCTCAAATCCCCGTGGCTGGGCCATATATATTTCTTCATCCAAATCACCATGAAGAAAGGTTGTTTTAACATCCAACTACTCTAAATGCAAATCTTCAGTAGCCACAAGACTTTAAAAAGTACAGATAGAAGTCATTTTAACAATAGGAGAAAATATCACATCAAAATCAATTCCCTTTTTTTGTGCAAATCCTTTTACAACTACTTGGCTTTAAATATTTTCTTACCTCCTTCCTCTTCTTTCAACCTATAAATCCACTTATTCTATAAAGCCTTTTTACCTGCAGGCAACTTGCATAGATCCCATGTCTTATTCTGTAGCAAAGAGTCCATTTCATCTTTCATTACAGACTCCCATTGAATCTTAGTATCCACCTGTACAGCTTCATCATAACTTTCAAGTTCACCAGCATCAGTAAGTAACATAGAATACAAAGAGGGATAAAATCTTTGTGGAGGTCTAATTTTCCTCATTGACTATCAAACATTCACTGCTGTGTGATATTTGTTGTTGTAGCTGTTGCACATCATGAGAAATGGCTGGAACATCAAATTTTGGAGTATTATCCAACACTACATAATCATCTTCTTTCTTCTGCTATTTCTACAATAGATCTTTGTACAACACTTTCTCATTGAATATGAAATCTTGACTTCTAACAATTTTAATATTTTCAAAATCCCAAAGCCTATAACCAAATTCATTAATGCCATATCCAAAAAAGACACATTTATTTGATTTAGCTTCTAGCTTGGTTCTATTTTCAGAGTCTATATGAGAAAAAGCTTCACAATCGAAGGTCTTGAGAAAAGAATAACTCACCTTCTTATCAATACATGCTTCCTCTGGAATACCACAGCCTAAAGGAGTAGAGGGACCTCTATTAATCAAATATACTATAGTATTGACAGCCTCTGCCCACATGTGTAAGGGCAACCCAACATGCAACCTCATGCTCCTTGTGCGCTCCATTATAGTCCTGTTCATGCATTCAGCCACTCCATTTTCCTGTGGAGTCCTTGGAACAATTTTCTATCTATGAATACCATTAGTGGAGCAATAATATTCAAATTCATGATTTCAATACTCACCACCATTATCAGATCTGAGACATTTTAATTTCTTACTAGTCTCATTTTCAACCAAGCATTTCCATTTCTTAAAAGTTTGAAATACATCAGATTTATGTCTAAGGAAATAAACCCATACTTTTCTAGTTGCATCATCAATAAATGTAACATACTAATGAGAGCCACCAAGGGAAGATACCTGAGCTAGTCCCCATACATTTGTATGCACAAGCTCTAATTTCTCCTTTTTGTTTTCCTTCCTAGTCTTTACAAAACTCACTCTCTTTTGTTTTCCATACACACAACTTTCATAGAAATCCATATTAACACATTTCAGACCTGGTAAAACTTTCTTTGAATGAAGTACTTTCATACCTTTCTCACTCATGTGCCCAAGTCTGTTGTGCCACAGCACTATATCAGAATCTAAAACAACTATTTGTTCTCCCTATACATTCATTTTTCTCTGAAACAATCAAAGTAGTAGGAACAATATGACCTATACAAAGATATAAGGTGCCTACTTTCACACATTTTTCTACTACAAGGGAACCTTTTGAAACCTTCCAATTTTTATCATTAAAAGTAACTACACAACCCTCATCACCGAGTTGCTCGGCTGAAATTAAATTTCTACTCAGCCTTGGAACATGTCTTACCTCATGTAGTAGCCAATGATTCCCATTCTGCAACTTACTCTTAATTTTTTCCCTTTCCAACAATCTGACAGGGTTCATTATCCCCCAAATAAACAAGCCCAAAATCCCCTTGGACATAATCAATGAAATAACCTCTATGAGGTGTAGCATGAAATGAAGCACTAGAATCTAAAACCCATGAATCATCAACACTCTCTAAAGATAGAAGCAAAGTATCCTCTTCAGATTTGTTACTTACCACATTTTCCTCCTTGTCTCCATCTGATTTATCTCCTTCATTTTTCTTTTGATTGCAACAATCTTTCTTTTTGTGCCCTGGTTTCCCATAGTACCAGCAATCATTTGGTCCTCTCGATTGAGACCTCCTCCCCTTTGACTTTCTTCTTGATTTCCCACGATTTCTAGAGTTACGTCCTCTTTCAGTCATTCTGCCCCTGCTTTGTGCATTCAAAGTACTTCTTGATGTAGATCCACCTGAGGATTTCCTATGAGTTTCCTCACTAAAAACAATACCGATCACATCATCATATTTTAGGGTACTAGGTCTAGGAACAAAATTACGCACTGCCATTACCAAGCCATTCCAGCTTTCAGGCAAAGAACACAAAATCAAGAGAGCCCTAATTTCTTCATCAAAATGGATACCCATAGAGGATAACTGACTATTAATAATGTTAAACTCATTTAAATGATTTGCAACAGATCCACATTCTGCCATTTTCATATTAAATAAATGCTTTATGAGAAATACTTTGTTTGAAGTGGAAGGCTTTTCATACAGTGTCACTAGGGTTTTCATCAAATCTTCTATTTTCTTTTCTTTTGTAATATTAAATGCCACTGATGGTACCAAGCATAACCGAATGCTTCCGAGTGCCTTTCTATCCAAAAGATCCCATTCAACCTCTGACATAGTTCCCTGATTCTTGGCTTTGCCTTCCAACAGCTTCCATAAATCCTTTTGATATAGATAGTCTTCCATTTGCATCTTCCATAACTAGAAGTTTCACCCATTGAACTTGTCAATCCTCAGCTTACCCTCATCTACCATCACTCCCACTCAACCATGAGACTCCCACTTGACATTGAGACTTTTCTGCAGAGGATAACTGAAAGACAACCTCGCTTGGATACCAACTTGTTAGGATAAACCATAGACAGAAATAAAAACTACATGCAAATATAACCAATAACAGAAAATAATAGATCACATAGAAATGAACACAAGGCACCAAGATTTAACATGGTTCACCCAATCCCTGGGCTATGTCCACCAAACAACAAGTCTGATCTTATCACAATCTAGTGATTACAACCTTATTACAATTTGTAATCCCTTACAACTCAATACCACTGCAAGAACCAATTTTGCATCACAACATAATGAAAAATACCCAACCCTAAACCCTTTTATACAAGTATTAAACCACTTTAGGGTTATAACATGTCGGCCATAATTAGCCATAATTTTAGTGGTGAATCTACGAATGGCGAATAGTACCAAATTTTTTTTTTTGGGGGCAATGGCACGAACCTCACTAATTATGAAGTATGTATAGTACTTTCTTGATCAGTCACCACAATCTAACATTGTAGGGCCCATTTGTCATTGCAACAAAACCCATGACTGTTAGTGAACATGGAACACCACATAATTAACCACCTGTGGGCAGGGGAGCGCATTGCATCACCCAAAAATCTCCCCCTTGATGCACATACCAGGTGCTTACATAGGTAGGGAAGGAACTAAAGAGATTTGAACCCATGACTAGGCCAAAACCAAGCTTTGATACCAAATATTAATGCTCTATCCACTACAGAGGTAGAGTATGTTGCTGCTACAGAGGTAGCCAAGGAGATGATATGGCTTTAGTTCTTCTTGGAAGAATTGGGACATCCTTAGAAGGATAATTATTTGTTCACAAATAGTCAGAGTGCCATTCATCTTGCTAATAATTTAGCTCTACATTCTAAGACCAAACACATATAGTTGCGGTACCATTTCATTCGGTCAGTTTTGGAGGATGGACAGTTAAAGCTAGAGAAGATACATACCAATGACAATCCAACAGATATATTGACAAAGGTTGTAACAAGGGAGAAGCTGAACTCCTCTTCAGCTTCGGTTGGTCTTTTAGACTGAACATGAATAAAAGAACAACATAGTCCAAGGTGGTTTGATCCAATGGGAGCCCCATGTGGTAGTGGTATTACTATAGGATTAGTCTCCAAGTGGGAGATTGTTGTTTAGTGTGGAGCCTGATCAGTCCCCAAGGGGGAGATTGTTGGGTGATGTGACGCACTTCTCTGCCCACAGGTGGTTAATTATGTGGTGTTCCATGTTCACTAATAGTCATGGCTTTTGGTGCAACAATAAGTGGGCACAACAATTGGTATCAGACCCTGGTTTTGGCCTGGTCATGGGTTCAAATTTCCCCAGTGCCTTCCTGACCCGCGTAACCACCTGGTATGCATGTCAAGGGGGAGATTTTTGGGTGATGCAATGTGCTCCCCTACCCACAGGTGGTTAATTATGTGGTGTTCCATGTTCACTAACAGTCATGGCTTTCAGTGCAATCGCAAATGGGCCCTACAATTGGTATCAGAGCCTAGTTTTGGCTTGGTCATGAGTTCAAATCTTCTTGGTGCCTTCCCGACCTACATAAGCACATAGTATGCACGTCGAGGGGGAGATTTTTGGGTGATGCGATGCACTTCCCTACCCACAAGTGGTTAATTATGTGGTGTTCCATGTTCACTAATAGTCATGGCTTTTGGTGCAATGATAAATGGGCCCATTTGCCATTACACCAAAAAGGCATGACTGTTAGTGAACATGGAACACCACATAATTAACCACCTGTGGGCAGGGGAGCACGTCGCATCACCCAACATACTTTGTATCCAATTACTAAAGATATAAAATTATTTTAGAAAATTGATGTTTCAATAACTCTTAGTATTTTTTATGATATTTTTTAATAACATAAAAGCACCATTTTATATAGTTCAAATTCAATAATATTCTCATACAAATTTTATAGTGTTTTAATTAGATATTGTATATTGTAATTAAAAATTCTACAAGTATGTATTTTAACACTTGATAAGATGTCAAGCTTGATAATGGAAAAAAATATTAAATCATATCAAAAAAATTTAAAAATCACATGAAATTCTAGAGGAGAGAGTCCTCTTCAAGAATTTATAATTTTTCTTTTGGTTAGAAAAGATTTATTATGAAAAATGTGGTGGGAGATGAAAACTATCAATTTCAGATGAGTTAATTTTGAATCGTTATAAAAGATAAAATATAGGTCTACAACCAATTTTTAATTTTGATTGTTCTATCTATATATGTTATCTATAACATAATCTAAGATTGAAATAAAATAAGATTATTTCTGCATTATTTTGTGGTGGGAACTAGACCCCTATTTTTTAGTGTTTTTCAACAAGTAAAAAATTGTCTTTAAAAATTAGGAAAATATATCAATTATTATTCCAAATAATTATTAAAAATTGTAATCTTAAAATTCATCTATTTCTACACATTTCATTAGTTTACTTCATTATCAAATTCTAAATAATACTACCATTTTTATGTCATTGAAGATGAATAGTTATATTTTTGTTAGCCTTTTCCTTTATAAAAGGGTGACACAGGTTTGTGCTTTTACCCTATGGTCCATCCTAACCAACACCCTAAAGAGGAGGTAGGTGATCCATGATGGTCTTCATCATTTTCCTCAAGTCAACCTCCTCTGAGTTAGCTTTCTGCTCTTTATGGTTCTCTTCCTAATGGTCACTAACATGCTCTTCCCTATCCTCTTCCTAATTAAGGCCTTCATGGACAAACTCATCTACACTGATATTTCTACCTCAAAAATAACCTCTAATTGAATATCTCATCCCAGATGCCATCCTACAATAATATCCAAGATAACAAGATGCTATAATAACCATAAAGCATACTACTATAAGACATACACAGAAGACAAATGTTTTGAAAATAGTATAAGTTCAATTTTTAGTTTTTCCTAATTTAGGTTTAAGTATATTTTAGTTTTTAAGTTTAAGTATTCAAGTTTGAGAATATACAACTAATAGTCGAAGTTCTATTTCGGTTCAACTAGTTCAATTTTTTAGTATGTAATAGATATATATGACAATTTAAATTTTCATTTCAATTCAATTAGTTAACAACTAGTGGCATTCCAATATGCTCAGAGCTCCCAATCTAGAACTCAAGCTCTGATACAAGATGTAATGCCCCATCAAGGGATCCAAAAGAACTAACCTAAAGTTTTACTATATTTGCTAGATATTTTTTTCTTTTTTTAAAGATAACATATAATTGTTACATATATATATATGTTTGGAAAATTTAGTAAAACTTTAGGATAGTTCTTTTGGATCTCTTGGTATAAGGGTGTTACAAGGGAGATCTACCCAAATAGGCACCTTAATTTTTTGATCATTAGAAATAGAAAAATCTCTTGACCAATGTTGAAAAACCAATAGGAAGGACCTAATGGTCTAGGGACCTTGCACAAAAACATGTTCAGCTTGGCCTACATTGCCAAAGTGAAAAAGAAAAAAGCCTTTGTTAAGGCTTTGGATGCCTTTAAGGTGAACACCTCAAGGTGTCCAAATGTTGGAAAACTATTCCTATACCATGCTTTCAAAATGAGTACAACACACAAAATAGCCAATGAGGGTTTGTTGTTCTAGCCATGTGCATACACTATCAAACACCTTGACATTCAAAAAAATATTAGGAGACAAATTACCTTGTGAAACACCTTGGGTATGAAATTGCATGAGTACTTGGTTAGTAGTGCCATTCTTTCTAGTAGCAACAACAACTTGAGCACCAACATCAACCGTTGGGCTAGAGAAGGCCAAGTTCATTATAAACAAAAACTTATTTCCACAATAAATGTGGTATGAAAGACAGTGGAAACTAGCAAGGATTCAGAAAGAAGCCATACAAACCCTAGCAAAGCTCATCTCTCGCAAGTACCACTGAATCATTAAATTTTGGAAAGCCTTTGACAGTGACCTCCAAATCAACATTGAGCTCAATGTCTTCCAAGTATAATTTTCCCTTGTCATTTGTCAATTTAGGATGGAAACATTGATCCTATCATCACTACTCCTAAGGAAATTATTGATCCTTTGCTCAAACATCTTGAGCTAATAAGGGATGTCATCATACTTCCCTTCCACCTTCTTCCTAAATTTTCACTCCTCCTCAAGATGAATCAACTTTGTCCTTTTCTTTCCTTAAAACCTCTACTAAGGTAGGGGTGATCTTATCTTTAAGAGGTAATGAATCCTCTTTCTCATGCATAGAATGAACCTCCTCAAAATTTGTGGTAGGATAGTCCATAATTCTTATAATAGGAGAGGCATTCTTTTTTTATTAGTCTCCTTAAAATTTCCTTTTTTATTACATTTTTCCTTCATTTACAATCTTTCCAAGGGAAGAAGAGATGGTCATTTTATTCATATTTTTAGGGGGATCCCTAGAATCGTCACCCATATCCATTCCTTCTACCTTGTCATCCGATATCCTTAGTATCCCTATCTTACTATAAGTCATCAAAAAAATCTTCAACCTCATCCTCAATTTCTACCCCACTATAATAACTATCTTGTTTCCCCTTACCTTATTATTATTTCTAATCTCCCAAGATTTATTTAGACCCACTACCTAAAAATCCCCCATCCTTATTAATGTTTTGCACTGCTTGTTTGGGGGAATGAGCCTTACAATACACTAAAAAAGGAGGATGATCCCTTTATGAAGAATGGGCAAAAATGGATTCCTCTTGTTCCTTTAAAACACTTATATTCAAAGATTTTATAATGTAGAAAGGAAACAAGTTTTATCCCTGTAGTGAAAATGACTTAGAAAAATGAAGTTAAAATATTGAACTCTTTGTTTACTAGGATCAAGAGTAAAATAAGCTGTAACACAGGTGAGGAAAATCCTTCATATGAGTTTTATCTACTTGTTTGAAAATAAATAACCCATCTTAACTAAAGCCTCCCTCTCTTTATCATCTTTGGGAATTTCTCCACAACTTCTTCAGTAATCCTTCTTTCCTTGTAGAATTTTAGACCTTCACATAGTAGTTGAGTAATTTCTATGATGAACTAAAAATTTAGAGGAAAAGAGACCCCATGCATGGTATCATTCCACCCTTTGCATCCCTTGAAGAATTCCAATATCACCTCAGGATTGAAACCATGGAGACACTCAATGTAAGTGGTGACTCTACCCTTTTCCAACTGATCCAAGACTTACCAAACATCTCTCCATTCTTTACATGGCCTCAAATCATGTTAATTAGGTTTAGCCCCCATATCAATGCACCACTTATGAAAATCCTTCTCACAAAATTTTAGATCCAAAAAAAATGTGCTAATAACAAAATTGAATAAAATTAGAGCCAAATGAACTTAGAAAATATGCCTATCATTAATGCTTCATATGTCGATATGGTTATACCTCAACTTGTAATAATCAAGGTACATGTTTGTGATGATAATCATATTCATTAATGTTAGACACTATATTTCATATCTTCCTTTTTTCTTTCATTTAGTGCAAAATATTGAGAAATATTATTATGCTAGAAAGGATCATGCTTCACTCATACACCCAAGTTGGAAAAACAATATATCACAATATTGACCTTGTGATAAGTATGTGAAATGATTAACCTTTAAAAAGACCACTTTAAAATAGAGATTTTTTATTTTATAATATTATTGACATTCCATGTGGATTGGGATGTACCATTTAGACAATTAATAGTGATATTTGAGTAGCCTTCCATCCAAATAGACTTATAGATAGGTGATTTGGCCAATTTTTTGGTATGTAGATCACCCCCTAACTTCATCCACATGGCTGACTATATCCCTAAGGGAAAGACACCACATTAGTACACCTTTTATTTGAGTCTCTAATGATTCATCCACAACTTGATAGTCCTAAAGTGCCTTTGGGAGCCCCATCAAAATTTTCCTTTAACTAACCATTTAGGGGACACATCCAAAAGGATTCATCTCTTTTTTTCCTTGTGATACTTCTATCATTTAGATCATGTCAAAAAGGGGCATCATGGGAAAGCCTCTATCTCCCAAATTTCCATTCCTTCTGATGATTAAAAAGTTTTCCCTAATCTCTCTAATGGATTTTCTAGCAGTACCCTAATTTGAGACCTTTCTATCTATAGGGACACAATGGTTCCTTTCCTTCTAGATGTTCCAACATATATGTGGAGATGAGAGATTCCACAATATCTTAGTATTTTTATTCAAAGAAGGGCACACCCATTGGGACACAAAGTCCTTGATGTTTTTAGGGATAATCTAGTGTAAGTTCCATCCAACAATAAAGTGATTCCAAATCTCTTGGGAATAGGGACACATGCAAAAAATGTGAAAAGTATTTTCCTAAGTTTCTTTATAGATAAATCATCTTTAACCATATGTAATCCTCGCTTAGATAGATTTTCTAAAGAGAGGATTTAATTTTGAACCATGGTCCAATAAAAAATACCCACCTGAGGAGTAATACCTTTAATCCAATAGGAAGTCCAAAAGGGAAGATCCTTTCTACGAATAAGTATCAAAATGTCTAAATAAATAGAGTAACAACTATATGGGTTGTAGGCCTAGATAATGGAATTAGAACTATCAACATTTAGTCTCTAAGCATTGAGTCTTTTTTGAATTAACAAGAGATTTGGGTTGATAGATAAAAGATTCCCCAATTACTGTTTATCTAGTAGTCTGAAACCATGTTGCCATAGCTATTTTTACATTGATCCATTAAGATCCAATCCTCAATGATATCCTTCAATGCGAATTCTATCATCTAGACATCATCCCATAATTGAATTTTATTGTCATTCTCAAGTTTCCACCTTGCTCCATTTTTTTCTATCTCTTTAAAATCTTGCATAGAAACCCATATGAAAGAGGCACCATCAACATTAATCATATAGAAGAAATCAACAATAGAAGGGGAATCATAAAGGTATTTTCTTTTCCAAATTAATTACACTATAAGAACATTGTAACCCTTGATACATTTGAGTAGTACAATTTGTGAAACGAATCTTATCAAGATGACTTTCTATCAACACTAAGTTGTAGCACAAACACAACCCCCTAGCCTAATCATACAACATGTCCATTGCCATGGCAATCATCTATACATTTAGCATCTGATGACCCTAATTATGGTTATTTTTATTCTCATTTGTGGGGCTTTGATTTATAAAGCTAGGTAGGCTTTGATGAGAAATAATTGGGATTTTTCAAAGGTGGGTAAGAATATAAATAGTAATGAATGACTAGGAACTAAACAATGTAGTTCCTTATTGTACATAGATCTGATGTAGTGTTCTAACCATAGGTCTTTGATCTTTCCTCTTTACATGCACACAAATAAATGATAAAGAGTAAGCATGGGGCTATAGAATGGAGGCTATAGAATGGAAGCTTTTGTTGAGTTGGGGGAATGGAAGGGAAACTAAAAGTCATTAAATTTGGATTGATTGTCTTATAACTTATGTCTCCACCTAATTTTTCCATTCATTCCTTTATTTAGGGTTCATAAATGAATATATCTTTTGTCTCTTGTTGTTCCCTTATAATCTATCTCTATAATGGTCTTTTTTAGTGGAGAAGGAAGAAACAAAAAATGAAAAGGATGGGTCTTGTATACATTGTGTAGTACAAGTGGCTTACATACAACCATATTACTAGCCTAGGCTAGGTCAATTAGTATTAACTTGGTAGTAGTAGTAATAGTACTTACTATACCATATTATACTGTACAGAGGCAAACTATACTATAATAATAAGTAATAGTTCTAGGCCTAGGCCTATTCATGCTCATCATATGATTATGTAGTAGACAATCCAAATTATCCTTTATTTATCTTAGCTATAGCCCTAAAAAATTCTTTCTATTCCACTATGACCTAATTTAGCATTCATTTACATTCTACCATTACTAACAACACACATTCATGCACACATGCATTCTCTCTCTTAGGATTTTGAAATACATAATAAGAGGATCTTTTAATAGCCCACTCCCCCCCCCCCCCTCCACACACACACACAGAGAAAACCAAATCCTCCCCTCCCTCTCATTTAGTGATAATGATTTATATATACACATACTCTTCTAATAGAAACCAAGCATGTCTATGGTGGTTAGTTTCTTACATGTACACACTAAGATGAGGGAATCCATTTAAGACTAGCAATAAGATTCATCTATATCTATATTTGATCTATTTTTCTCCACACATACCATCCTATACCATTTTCCACCTCTCCTAACACCCATATAATAAGTTAAAACAATATCTCCCCACAACCCACATATCAAATTTTGCAAAAGGCTAAGTGGGAATTTGGAAAATTAGGTAGGGATTCCTTAGCCTATGTAGTGGAGGATGATTAAAACAATACATTTTTTTCTTGTGTTTCTATGAGAAGATGGGGAAGATAATTCAATAATGGAGGCTCTTAACTCTGTTTACAATTATGATAAGGGTGATGCACAACTGCCTAAGGTGATACATTCATGATAAGGTGTCCAATATATTCCAAAAAAGGAGGCCTCTGAACTTGCAAAAGATGCACTCTTATTACATCACATAATTGGTTTCTTTTTCGAATACAAGATACATTTTATCCAATTAATGGAAGTCATCATCGACAATAACAAAGTTGCAACTATTGTTACAATATTGTGAAAGGTATTAGAAATTGAATCAATAATTGTAGGTAAAAAATAAATAAATGTGAGTATAAAATCCTCTCTCCTACTTAAAAGTAGTACACTATATATTTTTTAAATATTTTAAGATATTTTTTAATATTATAAAGTATGTAGATGTGTACATGTGTAAATGTGTGTAGAAATAGGTATGTGCATGTGTGTAGAAACAACTATCATATAAAAATAAAAATGATGATGCATTGAATAAATATGGTTGTATAGCGATCAAGCTTATGTTCTACAAAGGAGTTCACTGAAGAGAGATTTTTTTATAAAATATTTATTTTAAGAAAATGATTAGATCAAATTAGTTTTTTGAATTGGAGAAATCTAATTTAAATTTGGATATAACAATCATTATTGTTTTGATACAAGCATAAAAAAATTAGAATAATATGCAAGAGTTTATAGTAAGAGTGAGTATATTGTGAAACTAATTTAAACTTTTTTTTCACAAAATTAGTAAAATTAAATATTTTTTAATTTAATTTTTATTGTGATGATTGAATAGACAAGCTCCTTAATAGTTTGGACATAACACAATTATGTTATCTCTATACAACATAATTTATACATGATGACATATTACACATCAAATTTGGGAATTATTAAATCCTTCCTCAATCCCATTATTATTAGTTTCCTTAAATTGATCTCATTTAAATAAATTATTAACTAATTAGAGTAAGTCTTTAAGTGCCAAGAAAAAATAGATTATATAACTTTGAATGGAACCAAACATTTGAATTTTAAATTAAATAGACATCCTACTCTTATTGCTAATTAACCATATCAAATAATTTAGTTGTGAATAGACAAGTGTAATGTAGAAAAGAATAACTAATTTTTTTTATACTAACCTTACATCATTGGGTAAAAGCATAAACTTGTGTCACCCTTTTACAAAGGAAAAGGCTAACAAAAGTATAATTGTTGACCATCAATGACATAAAATAGGTATGATTATTTAGAAATTGAAAATGAAGTAAACTAATGAAATGTGTAGAAATGAATGAAGTTTAGGATTATAATTTTTAATAATTATTTGGAATAAGAAATGATATTTTTTCCTATTTTTTAATGATTTCTTTTTAGTTGCTAAAAAATACTGATAATTTTTTAATGATAACTTTTTATATATAACATATGTAGCTAGAACAATCAAAAATAAAAATTGGCTTTAGATGTATATTTTCTCTTTTATAACGATTCAAACTTCAACTCATTCAAATCAATAGTTTTCATCTCCCACCACATTTTTAAAAATAATTTTATTCCAACCAAAAGAAAACTTATAGATTTTGAAAGAAGACTCTCTCCTCTAGAACGTCATATAATTTTTAATTTTTATTGATTTGATTTAATATTTTTTTCTTTCTCAAAATTAACATCTTCTCAAGTGTTAAAATATGTACTTATAGAATTTTTTAATAAAAAATAATATATTTGATTAAAACACTATGAACTCTATATGTGAATATTCTTGAATTTGAGCTCTATAAAATAGTGTTTATATATTATTAAAAAAAATCATAAAAAGTAGTAAGAGCTATTGAAATGTCATTTTTTTGAAATAATTGTATTTCTTTAATAATTGGATACTAACTAGTATAAAACATGCATATAATAAATATTTCCAATTGGAAAAGTGTGAGAACATATATAACTTAGCTATAATAAATTTATCAAGATCATATGTTTGAACAAAATTAAGTTTTAGATAGAAATACTCAAATTCAATCATTCTGATAAGTTAGCCTAAAATGTGACACAACTTTGTACTTTTACCCTTGAGATCTAGAGAGAGAGGAGAGAGGAGTTTAGGGTTAGGAGAGATGAAGTTATGTAAGTTAGAGAGAAAGGTTTAGGGATTATAGGGTAAGAGAGTGGTTTAGGGTTTAGAGAGATGGGGTTTAGGGGTTATAGAGAAATTTAGGGCTTAGAGAGATGGGGTTTAGGAGTGGGAGATTAGTTTAGGGTTTAGAGAGATGGGGTTTAGGAGTTAGAGAATAGTTTAGGGTTTAAAGAGATGGGGTTTAGGAGTTGGAGAGTGTTGTAGGGTTTAGAAAGATAGGGTTAAGGAGTTAGAGAGATAGAGGGAACTTAAAAGTTTGAGATCTAGAGAGAAAGAGTAGGTTAGAGTTGGGAGAGATGAGGTTAAATGTGTGTGTGTGTGTTTGTGTGTGTGTGTGTGTGTGTGTGTGTGTGTGTGTGTGAGAGAGAGAGAGAGAGAGAGAGAGAGAGAGAGAGAGAGAGATAAAGTTATGTTAGCGATTATGGGTTTGAGAGTGGTTTAGTGTTTACAAGGATGGGGTTTAGGAGTTAGAGAGTAGTTTAGGGTCTAGAGAGATGAGGTTTAGGAGTTAGAGAGTGGTTTAGTATTTAGAGAGATAGTATTTAGGGGTTAGAGAGTGGTTTAGGGTTTAGAGAGATGGGGTTTGGAAATGGGAGAGATGACATTATGTAAGAGAGAGAGAGAGTAGGTTAGGGTTGGGAGAGATGAGTTATGTGAGAGAGATATTATGTAAGAGAGAGAGAGAGAAAGAGAGATGAGATGAGAGAGATGAAGTTAAATTAGGGATTATGGGGTTAGAGAGTAGTAGGGTTTAGAGTGATGGGGTTTAGGAGTTAGAGAGTGGTTTATGGTTTAGTGTGAGATATACAAAGTTTATCAGTTAAAGAGAGATAGAGGATTAAAAGTTTTAGATCTAGAGAGGGAGAGGATTTTAGGGTCAGGAGAGATGAAGTTATGTGTGTGTGTGTGTGTGTGTGTGTGTGTGTGTGTGTGTGTGTGTGAGAGAGAGAGAGAGAGAGAGAGAGAGAGAGAGAGAGAGAGAGAGAGAGAGAGAGAGAGATTATAGTGTTAGAGAGTGGTTTAGTGTCTAGAGAGCAATTTAGGGTTTAGAAAGATGGGGTTTAGGAGTTAAGAGAGATAGAGTAATGTTACAAGTTTGAGATCTAGAGAGAGAGGAGGTTAGGGTTGGGAAAGATGAGTAATGAGAGAGAGAGAGAGGTGAAGTTATGTGTGTGTGTGTGTGTGTGTGTGTGAGAGAGAGAGAGAGAGAGAGAGAGAGAGAGAGAGAGAGAGAGAGAGAGAGAGAGAGAGAGAGAGAGAGAGATGCGATGGGAGAAAGGAAGTTATGTTAGGGATTATGAGGTTAGAGAGTGGTTTAGGGTTTAGAAGATAGGATTTAGGAGTTAGAGAGAGACAAAGGGTTACAAGTTTGAGATCTACAAAGAGAGGGTTAAACATTTAGGGTTTAGGTCAACATATTTGGATTTAAGGTTCAATATAGGAATTAGAGTCTAATTTGAGTCAATGTGAAAGTTTTAGTTTGAGTTTGATCAGGTTTAATGTTATAATTTAATTACATTTATTGTTAAGTTTCGTGCTTGCCTATAATTTATAAGGTTCAATGTTAAGGTTTCAATTAGAATTTATTTGTATTCATGGTAAGAGGTAGAGTTTAATGTAGTTCAATCTAATGTTTTAAGTTACCAATTTATAGTAGTTTCTAAAATTTTACCTTTAGAACAATTTCTAATGATTTCTACTAAAAAATAATAATAATAATAATTTAAATTCTCTAATTTGCATCTAACTAATTTTCTATATTTAATAAAAAAAATTATGTTGTTTTCTAAAGTTTCAAAAGTTTCTAACTATTCTAATATTTTCTATATTTTCTAATATTTTGTAAAGTTTCAAAAGTTTCTAACTGTTATAATCTTTTCTAAATTTCCTAATATTTTTAATATAATTTTCTACTAGTTTATATAATTAATGTTTTACAATTAATCTAATTTCTCTAATAATGTTTAAGTTTTATTAAATTTCAATATTTTTTCTAAAATTTATCTAATATTATAGTAGTTAAAAACATAAGTTAGTATATAATAATATAAAAAAATAAAACTCTTTAAAATAATCTACATTAAAAATACACATTAAAACCCATATTTTTACCTAAGAAAACATAAAATAAATCTTAAAACATATTCAAAAATTAGAGAAAATTGTCGACATGCCTGATTCAATTGAATGACTCCTATAGCTCTTCTCGCTTTGGAACTCCAATAAGCTCATATGACACAAATGATAGGTAGATTTATTTGTTTCTGGCTTCTATGATTTTCCTTGTTCCAAACCAAATGTGGTCCAGCTAGATCCCTACAGATGTGTACATGCCACTTGGTGTTCAATTGGCACCATGTGATATTGGTTAGATTCGATCCCCCAAAAAGTTGTCCAACTAGATTCTGTCCAACCGGATCAATAAATTTAGCCACAAAGGTGACACAAATTAGTGCTATAGGTTCAACTATGCTCATTCCTCTCCTTGAAAGTCCTATTTTGGAGCACTACATCTTTTTCATTAATTTGAAATATTTCCCACAAAATTAGGGGAAGATATTGATGTTTTGAATCCTTTTACTTTTATATTCTTTTAGAGCTTTATTTTATGAGGAACTCTTTTCTCTAACAAAGTATTCATTATACTATAGATGATCTGGGTGTTTGAAGGTGGTTTCCCTTGAGATTTTGGAGATGTGGTAAATTAAATAGAGAGATGGAATACTCACTAATACCCCTGTGACCAATTTTTCACTTTTTTTCAAAGTCTTTCATCAAACCATCCATTTTTTCATAGTGTAATTATTTTGTTCTTTCTTGGATAGAGATTGTTTATTTCTTGTATCAAAACAATCTATTTTCTGTTTTCCCTTAGTCATAGTAAAATAGTCACTCACATCATTGGATATTGATTTTGTGTGATGTCTTGAAATAGAAGTTTTGAAGGTAAGGGGTTCTAGTAGTTTATCACCATCTGTGAGGATCTCTTCCTTGTTATGAGGAATGAGGGAGTTACAATATTCTGTGTAGTTTTGATCTCTAGGTATGGTTATCTCCTACCCTATTTAAGGAAAATTTAAACATTGATGTGATATAATAAGTATATGGGAAACAAGATACTAAGACGGGGGGGTGAATCGAGATCTAAAACTTTTTACTTCAAAACCAATACCATTAATTCATATGTAATTCATCTCTTTGATTTATCTATAAAACCATAATGCTAAAACATAAATGACATACATCACATCCATAAAAATTCAGCACATAACACAATGATTTGGTTATTGAGAGACACTTCAAGATGAAGGTAAAACTAGGGTGGGGACGAGACCCACACATCTTCATAGTTGCAATAGTAAAGTTAACTAGTTAAGGTTACAATATTTGACCATAAAATATGATCTACCCTATTGGTGTTTTAAATTGCACAAACTACTAAGCGAAAAAATGCTTAATACCAGAATGACAGTACATACACAACATAAAGAATAGCCAATTCTTACTTGCAATTGCACATGCAAAGTACTTGGACCCAACTTTAACAAAACCACAGATGGTTTTCTACTCTTTTCGCTCTGCAAAACCAGGGCGGGTATACCCAGGGATGATTCAAAACTAAAAAACTTGTATGAGGATTATTCTTAATTTTATTATGATTCTCATCTCACAATCCTTTGAATATGTACATAATTCCTACTAACTGGATAAACACATCTCGTTAAACAGATATGGCCAAGAATTCTTCTATAGATCTGCAGATGTTTTCAACAACAATGGCTAACTGAAGCTAAATTATTCCATGCAGACAAGTGCTAGCCAACTTTGAAGATGTACAGGAAATAAAAGTAAAATTTGATTTGATGATGCATTTGAATAACCATTTATAATATATTTCTCCTTCAGCTGAAATAACTTGATCAATGCCTAATCCATTGGGGTTCAGAGTCTATAGAAAATTCTTAGATCTAATTTGTTGCTTTACAAAAAATTCTATCAGCAATTCTTATCAGAATTTATCATTCAAAATCCTTTCCAATACTTAAGAAATCTCATCACATTCATCAAAGCCTTTATTTAATCCATTGAATTAACAACAATGATAAATGGATATACAACCTAACTAGATTGCATTCAATTGCACAAGCTTTTACTCATACAACATCAAGGTAGCTAATTATTTAAAAGGAGACAAAATTTAGAAAGAACTGATATGGGGACAGTTCATAATTATTCATTTCCTTTGAAAATGGTATATCCTTTACAATAGACTCAGAATGGCCTTCAAAAAGAAATACAGCTCATTCTATATTCATGTATTCTCAGAGAATTGATAGAAAAATACATTACAAACTTGCTTTCAAAATTTGGACCAAAAAACAGACTAAGCATAGTACTTAGAACAATAGAATTTGGACCCTTCTTTAGCCTTGGGATCTCACTTAAATAGTGTGAGATGCAACAAGCTTCAGGCTAAAGACAAATGACAAGCGTCCTTTTAAAAAGGTATTCACACACACTTCTGTCAAAAAGACAAGAAAAAAATAATAGAAAGGCTTATTACATCAAACATTTCTTGGTGGGTCCCTTTCTGTTATGCTTCTCAATTGTTGAGACAAGAAAATATGATTTGATTTTACAATCATTCTTCATCCTCAGAGTACATAGCCATGAGGTCTGAAAGTGATGTATCATCTTCAGTTACCTGCAAACTTACTTTAACCTAGGGATCTTCCATGTCTTCATTACTAACTACAAGGGTAACTATTACTTTTGCATCTTCCTCCTTATCTTCTACTGACATCTATTCTATAAACTGATTTTTCCATTTATTAAAAGCATCATCATCTGGCCAATCAAAACTTAAAGCTTCTCTTTGTATCTTTATTAAAGAATTTGCATTTTCTTCTAAATCATCAAATTCTTTTCTCATAGCAGTATAAAATAACTATATTTTTACTAGCTCTTCATTTGTCTTTGCCCAGAACCAGTGGCTAATTTCACTCATGATGTTTGTTATTCTTTCATTAAATAACTCATCTAACTCCTTTTTCCACTTTTCCTTTTTCTTTATTGTATCAACCGATTCTAAAGCACAAGGAAATAAAGTGAATCTTTCAGCAATATATTTGGAAAAATAGAGTGTTAATCTTTTCTGTAAAGAATCTCTTTCACCATCAAAATTCTCTAGCTTATTTAATAAATCAAAAATTTTCTCAACTTGATGATAAGGCATTTGGACTACAGATATACATATGATTGTAATATAATTATTCCTCTCCCTCCATTTCTGTTTAAGAGGAGTCAGTTTATCCTTATCTCTATTCAGCTCATCCCTGAGGGTTGCAATTCTTGTCAACTGATCATAAAAAGTTGACCATTATATTTTATCCCTCAAATATATCACACCCTGCTTTAATTTTTCTTCTTGTTGATTTCTAAATTCTATCTGCAACTCATGTAATTTTGTTTTTTCTTCTTCAAAGTCCTCTACAGTATAGAATTGGGGCCTTTCAGGGGTGTCAGGTATTTCAATAATAGGGGTTGATCCACCAACTGACTGTGAAGGGTATGCAATTCTGAGTGTACTGGATTCTCCCACCTTTCTTTTCCCAAGTATTTTCTCCAATTGAGATATCTTGTTTTCCATCTCAATTCTCTTTTTTACTTCTTTATTGTAGGCATCCACCACTATTTCATACTTACTCTGCAGATCAGTCATTTCCTTTTCTTCTTTTTTTGTAGTGGTCAAGGCAAATTTAGAATAGTCCACATTCATGTGGGTTTCCTATACATGTGAAGTATCAATGACGCTCCTCACAATGATACTCCCTGTTAGTCCTGAATCATCAGACTATAATGGAGTAGTCCTAGATCCTCTTCTTAGTGACCACATAACAAGAGAAGCTTGATCATTACTAAATGTTGTTCCTAAGAATTCCTCTTTATCTAGATCCTGTAATCCTAAATTATTTGACACAGAATTAAAAATTAAGGCACTAGCAATATCCCAATTGGGTAATAATAAAATATTTGCATCCTTTACCATCTGTCTACCCTCTTCAAGGGTTATATTTTGGAACTCTTGTATCATTTGTTCCTTTATTTGATTCTGAATAGAGGCTTCATCCATTTTTGGATGCTCTGTTTTCATATTCCTACATCTTTTCTCAAAAATGTGCATGTTTGCCCTCCACGCAAATTGATGGAAAGCCCTAGATTTTAAAAAAAACTGTTATCCGACAAAAATTGTTGACTGGCTTGCTCCAAAATAGGGTCTAATTCCCTTCCCCTGAAATCTGCTACAGTTAATTCAAAACTCAGCACAAGAGGCTCTTGGGGATTCCCTTCATCAATCTCTGCCTGAGTAACAAAAACTCCTCCTTGTGATCCCATTTGTTCAATTTTCTCATTAGTGAGCTACTCTTCCTCAATTCTCATTGGAGTTTGGGAAGGTGAGTAACCTTCATCATGGGATTCCTCTTCCCTTATTATTTTTCTTCTTTTGGGAGAAGGTTCAGGGGGTCTTTCTTCAAGGACAGTAATAGTAGATTCAATTATCTATTTTTCTTTGTTTACAATGGGCATCTGATCCCGAATAATAATATATCCTATTCTCTTTCGCACAACCAGTGGACCTGCCCCTATGTTAGGGGTGAAACCCAATTTCCTCATAACTTCTCTGGCTTTATTTGGAAAAGAATCAATAAAATGTTGTTTCTTCTCATTCATTACCTCCATTATTTCTGAGAATGTACTCATGAGCTTATTTATTCTATCTGAATTAGTTGCAGCATTACTAAGAGGATTGTAATCCTTTTCAAAATAATTAATAAACTCCAAAACTTTTGAATAGACTCTCCATTTCTCTTTCTTTGTTTCTTGCTCCTAGAGAGAATATTCATTCCTTATTATATCTTCAGGGAAATAGAATTCATGCTAACTTGGACGAAGCTTGATCCTATGTCTAAGAGCAGAATTAAAGAAATCTTTTGTGTCACAAAAATGAGCACGAGATACTGCCATCTTATACTGATCCAAAAATTTGTAGAGGAAGATCCACCCCTCTTTACTTATTACAAACTGGTGAGCCACAGTGCATGTAGGAAAAATTGATCCCGTTCCCCTCTTGTGCAAAAAGGTCTCCTCCACTCCTCCCAACTGCCATAAAAATTCAACTACTCCTACCTTTAAAGGCACCTGATAGGGTAGTACATGGGGTGTCCCTTTGAATCCATAAACCCTAATGATAGTTGAGACTAGATATGGGATGATATCTCCCCAGTTATGTGAAACTTTTAGACTATGGGGTCTGTCCATAGGCCTAACAAGGTGCATTAGTGCCTTAGGAATTCTGGGATTGTCACTTAATATGAGGCATCTTAGTTTAGAAGCAAAGTGCCTATCAAATCTAACAAAACTAGCATTTTCTGCTTCCCCAGTCATGTCTACACTCCATAATTGAACTGGCAGTGCTTCCCCTTCTTGTTCCCTATTTAAAACCATTTCTTTACCAAAATATGTAACCCCTTTAAATAGAAACATATGCATCAATAGGGAGTATTGACCCCAAACCTTTTCCACCTTGCCCTTTGCAATCCCCACCAATCCATTGTGAATCTCATTAGCCAGGTAAGATGCAAAATCAAAAATTATTTCTACACCGAAAGAGGAGATTTGGGTGATCATATACATGAAGCTCACAGGAATAAAATCTTCTTCACCCTCTCCGAAGACTCTGCACAGGGTCCTGTATATCTCTACTGCCCTGGCATTAAAGCATGATTTCTTGAAAGGTTCTTTAGAAGATGAGGTTATTGCTGGTAGGTTTCCAATTCTGCCTATGTGGGCCTTCAGTGCATCTTGTCTAACTACATCCCTTTTGGACATATATTCTTTTTCTAACTCTATCAAATCAATGGGCACATGATACCTAGTGAGAGGTCCCAGACTGAAAACTTCCCTAATTTCTTCTAGACTGATGGTAATTAAAAACCTCACCATCCATTCTTCTCACTACCTTAGTGGCTTGATCATAGCTTTTCACCATGGCCTTAAGAAGGTCATAATCCATAAACACACTAGGAACAACTAGCTTTCCCAAATCAAAATTCCATATATTGGCATGAGGGGCATATAATTTTCTCTCTGCAAACCATTTTTTGAACAAACTCAAACTAGTTTGAGAAGTTTGAGCATCCTGTACCCAATTACCCTTATCATACAATCCATCAGCTATCCTTAGCCTAGGGTTCAATGAGGTTAACCTTTTAACTTGCACTGTCTCTACAGTAGACTCAGGGAGCAACTCAAGCAAGTCATCATGCACATTTCTATCCAAATAGTTTATTTGACCTAAAAATCCCTTCTTCGGAGGCATCTTGGACTATTTTTTACAGAACTAAAAAGCCTACGAAGATTATGGTAGTACTACTTACTTGAATTCTATCTTTGTTTTCCTCTGTATTTTTGCAAACTTTTCGCAAACAGACAACTTCACAATTTTTGCCAAATTTCAGCACACTTTCCTTCAGTAATTGCTTCTGCACAAGAATGGCTCAAAATCTTTTCTCGCATAAGATGAAATTGATGAAATATCTCTATATTATACTTTGTTTTTTCTCACGGACAATGCTTTCATGTCTAATTAATACAGAGAGTGGCACCACATTCTGTGTTTAAAGCTGTGCTGTTGATTTTCAAAGATCCTACGATCATGTGATACAGAGAGAACAACTAGGCGTTGCATTTGACATGTCAGTCAATTCATCCAATGAAAACTTACCATGTACATAACTCTTTCCTTAATGGTGCTTATACCCGGACCCACTGGCAATTGAGGACACATGTTAGTAGGTCGCTACTTCGTTATGCATAAAGAACAAGCACCTTGCCATGGCGAAGTAGCGACAACCATCGATCTGATCCAAAATTGCCAGATGATATGTTATTGGGCTTGCTCAGAAAGAAGGCGGTAGGCCCTATTTGCTATGTCACTATAAATATCTCCCTCGCAACTCTTCATAGTGAGAAGACGACAACTGTTGATCATAGGTTTAATCAAAGGTGAGGAAAGTGCACGTAGTCTTTTGATTCATACTCGCTGCATCGCATAGCTTAAAGAGCATGCAACTTTTCAAAGTGAGGTAGCGAGGACTGTTGATTCCATTCCAATCTAACACTCAGGATCTCTTTGTACATTTGATCAAAAGGGCATTGATGAAATATGAAATTTTGCACAGCTGGCATCTTTCAAGATTTTACTTCAGTCCTAATTATCATCCCACATCACCAAAGGTCCCATCGGCTCTTCAATTTCATGGGGCCTCACTACTTCGCTAACGGTGAAGTGTACAATTTTTTTGATAGTGAGGTAGCGAGCTCTGGCACTTTAATGAATTTTAGCACCATGAAAAGTAAGGGGCCATCAGATAATTATTTTTGCTATTAAACTACTTCTGACAAAGGCATTTATTACTTGTCATGCCACCTGGTTTGGTTACGGTACTGCCAAATTGCAATGTCACCGGCTCTTGATTTCATGTGACCTCACTACTTTGCTAACAGTGGAGTGTCAAATTTTTTTGATAGTGATATAGCGAAGCATTAGAAAAATCATCATTCCGGCTCTGACTTCAAACATTCTGCTGGGTCCCCTTTCCTATTTTGATGGTAATTACAACATGTACTTGAATAATAAATCAGTCAGAAAACAAAGCTCCAATCGCTGTATCTTCATTTTGCGGTCCCATTTTATAAACTATTCAGCACTAACTACCTCGCCATACATAAAAAGTGCCCATGTTTGCATAGTGAGGTAATGACAACGGTAGATCTACTTAGATCGGACGCTTGGGAAATATGAGAGGAAAGGTATCTCGGGGGCACAAAAGATAAAAGGCGACAGAATATTCGTCATATTTGAAAATTCAAAAATTTTGCACCTGACAATTTACAAATAGAAAGAGCATAGGGTTTTCATAAGGTTTTTTCAAAGGCTAGCCAATGGATGGATTATCTAGAAACCCTATGTTTCACTTAGAAATAAAAATCTAACTTTTCTACAATTGGACAAAAGACTTCTATCACACAAAAAGTTAGACCAACAGTGCCTCTATCTAGGGATGATAGACTACTTGAGTCTATGCAAGAATTCAGAATCTATGGGAGAGCAGACCACATACTTGGTGCAAAAATGACAACTTCTTTAGAGAGCACAAAACAACACACAGATGAAAACAAAAAAACTGCACCGGGATACTTGCAAGGACTTGCAGAATATACATAATGTACAAAACAATAGGAAACCCTAAAACTACTGTTCATGGAAGAAAATAAGTATTTTTCAAGAAAAATACCTCTTCAAGAACTGTCCATGAATTGGCAATTCAAGAATATTGTCAAATACATCTTTGAGTATATAAGAATCTTCACCCCAAGTATTTTCAATGAGATATGGGCCTAACCAAATAGGATCAAATTTGCCATGTTTTCCTTTATCTTCAATTCTGGCATTCCACATTAAGACTAAATCTCCATTTTAAAATTTTTTGCTTACAGTTCTTTTATCATAGAGTGTCTTGACTTGCAAATGCAACTTTTGGTTCTTTAAAGATGCTTCTCTTCTTGTTTCTATCAATCCTACCAATTCATCCATTCTTTCTTGCATTTCATCTGTAGTATCTTCATCATACACCTGGATGTAATTGTAGAGTCCCATCAAGTTGTTCTGAGGCATTCTGGCTTGAATCCCATACACTAAATCAAATGGAGCTACACCAATTGCTTTCTTTACAGTTACTCTGTCAGCCCATATTGCCAATTGTAACTTGGAATCCCATGCCTTTTTATTATCATCCAAAGTTCTCTTAATGACCTCCAACAGGCTCTTATTTGTGGACTCAGCTTGTCCATTCCCTTGTGGATGATATGGAGCAGATGATGACCTTGTCATTCCATATTTATCACAAAACTTGATGAATTCCTTAGATCTGAAGCACATAGCATTATATGTTACAATTATCTGTGGACATCCAAATCTAGAAATAATATTATTCAATAGGAAATTATTTACCACTCTACTTGTTGCATTTCTTGTGGAGATAGCCTCTACCCATTCTGTAAAGTAGTCAGTATTAACTAGAATCCAAGAATAGCCAGTGCTAGACTTGGGGAAAATCTCTCCTATGAAGTCCAGACCCCATTGTTGAAAAGGTTCTTGAATCTCCACTGGCTTCAATGGAGTATTTCCTAAGAACTTTAGCTTTCCAGCAAACCTCTGACAAGGATCACATTTCCTAACCATAACTTGAGCATCCTTGAAAAGAGAAGGCCACCAGAATCTAGCCCTCATTATCTTATGTGCAGTAGTTTTGGCCATATAGTGCCCCCCACATACTCCAGCATGCATTTCATTCAAAACCTCCTTTGCCTTTTCTTTATCAACACACTTCAATAGAACTCCCTCAAAATTTCTCCACCATAGGTTATTTTGGACAATTATATACTTGATGGCTTGCAATTTAGTATTCCTCTTTTCATTGTCAGGCAGATGGGGAGGAGCTTCCATATGTTGCAAGTAATATATGACATTGGTGTACCAATCACATTGGTGTACCAATCACATTGGTCAATGTCACATAAGTTAGCTCTGAGATCATCATTTACCAAATTTATCTGATTAGCCTCTAAATTAGTTTCGGCCATGAGTTTAGCCAAACCTTGACCTCTTACTAACTTCGTTATTTGTATATCAATGTTAAATTCTTGGACTCTATTGATCCATTTTCACCTCTTGCTTGATACTTCCTATTGAGAAAATATATCCTTGACTGCAGCACTAGGTACAAAAGCGATAACAATAGCACCTACCAAGTAACATCTGAAAGCTTTTACAGCCTTTGCTAAAGCATAAGCTTGCTTTTCATTTATTTCATACTTAAATTCAGAAGGCTGTAGTGACTTACTGAAAAAGGCAATAGGCTTCTCATATCCTTCTTGATTTTTCTGTAATAAGACTGTAGCTACAGTATGGAATGATGCAAAAGAGAAAATATCCATGGGTTTTGCATAATCTAGGGTCCTCAACACTGGAGCATTCTTTATTGCAATTTTAATATCTTGAAATGCTTGTGAAGGCTCACCATTCCAATCTATAGTGGCTCCCTTTTTGAGCATCTTGGAGATAGGTCTACTAATCTCAACAAAATTTGTAACAAATCTCCTAAAGAAATTAACTTGGCCAAAGAAGGATTGAATTCCTTTTACATTTTTTGGCTTAGGGACTTTGTCAATAGCCGCTACTCTCTCAGGGTCTATTTTCACCCCATCCTTAGACACTATATGTCCTAATAGTTTGCCCTCTGTGACCCCGAATGTGCATTTCTTTGGGTTTAAAGAAACCCCATATTCCAAAGCTTTGATAAATATTTTTTCCAAATGTTTGCAGTGATCTTCAGCCTTATTAGAATATGTAGTAAGATCATCCTGGTACATAACCATAAATTTATCAATATAATCCTGAAATACTACATCCATGGCTCTCTAGAAGGTAGCTCCTGCATTGATCAGGCCAAAAGGCATCCTCACATATACATATGTTCCCCATGGGGTTATGAAGGTTGTCTTGAACTGTTCACTTTCCTTTACTAGAACTTGATTATATCCAGAGAAACCATCCATCATTGACATTAACTCAGAGCCAGTCACTTGTTGCAACATGGCTTCCATATTAGGTAAGCCATAATTGTCTTTCAAAGATGCAATATTTAAGTTTCTAAAATCCACACATAGCCTAATATCTCCATTCTTCTTCCTAACAGGAACCAAGTTTGAAACCCAAGTGGAATGCCTGATTGGCTTGATTATGCCACCATCTCTTAGTTTTGTCAGTTCTTCTTGCATTTTTGGGGCAAGGGTAGGATTGATTGGTCTCTATTTTTGCCTGAAAGGTTTTACATTTTCCTTCAACGGTATGATATGCTGGAATAGATCCTCCTTGTAAGCCTTAAGGTCATCATATGACCAAGCAAAAACATGTCTGTATTTTCTAAGTAGGTCAATCAATGTTCTCCTGATTTCAATAGGCAAATTTTGGCCAATATAAACCCTTTTAGGAACTTCATCAGTACCCAAGTTTATTTCTTCTAACTCCTAAGGTTGGGGTTGTTTACTCCTAATTTTACTCTGTCTTGGTTATCAAAAATATTTTCCAAGACTACTAACCCCTTCGGCATCTTATTTGTTTTCAATTGCATTATCTCTTGACCAAAAATGGTTTCCTTCCCATTTATGGTTTCAATCAATCCACTGCAATCCATCTCTTGACCGTGGTACTTGTCTTCATTTAACAAAAAAATTGTAATATCTTTGTCATCTTCAAAAATCTGCCAGTTTTTAATGTTGTCAGGTATGGAAGGTCTGTTTTGCACCTCAATCTGAGAGATTTCTACAAATGATATCTCCGTTGGCTTGATTACTACATTTACCAATAGATCAACCATCTTGTTTTGGGTCCTATCTCTCAATGAGATCCCAAATGCATCAAAGAATTCTATCTAATCCCAGACTACATTTCTATATTGTTTCAATCTCCTATTCTTGGATGAGTAGGTTCCTTTGATCTGAGAGATAATTAGTTCAGAATCCCCTATGACACATAATTTCTTAATTTTATGATGTATGGAAACTTTGAGTCCTAGCAGCAATGCTTCATATTCTGTAATATTATTAGTGCAGGTAAACTTCAAGGTGAATGAATACCTAAAAGTGTTATTTTCAAGGGACACAAAAACTACACTTGCCCCTGCACCCTCTTTAGAACTAGCCCCATCAAAGAACATTGTCCATAATTTTGGTGAATTCATGCAACATTCAACTTCATTTTCAATGATAGCAGGTAAGTTTTCAACTTCCTAAATAATTAATTCGGCCCTAAAAGCATTAATCCCAGTATCTAGGAAACAAGTTGTATCTTTGTCAATTTCTTCACCTAAAATGTGGTTAACCCTTGGTTCCCTATTTACCTTGACAGCTTTGTCCCCTATATGAAAAGTGGCATAAGTAAGATCACATTGTAGGCTTCCCCCATGGTAGCACTCCATTTTTTGGAGAGTAACATTCCATAGTGTGGAGGTATATCTACCACAAGGATAGACATGGTTAATTCTACTTCAGGATATGCAGCCAGTTTGAATGGTAAGGCATTTATGGTACCTATGACTGGGAATTCCCTAGCATCCATCCCTCTGCATCTACCTTGCTTGGTATCCACCTTCAATCCTAAGGCTTCCATTACTTTGAAAGACATTATAGTGTTGGAAGCTCCTGAGTCTATCATGCAATTTTTTAAGGTCTTCCCTTTTATGATTAGACTAAGGAAAGGTATCTTGGGGGCAGAAAAGATAAAAGGTGACAGAATATTTGTCATATTTGAAAATTCAAAAATTTTGTGCCTGACAATTACGAATAGAAAGAATGTAGGGTTTTCATAAGGTTTTTTCAAAGGCTAGCCAACAAATGGATTATCCAGAAACCCTATGTTTCAATTAGAAATAAAAATATGACTTTTCTACAATTGGACAAAAGACTTATATCACACAAAAATTCAGACCAACATACCCTATGAGGGGTCTTCCCTATCAAAATCTTAAGAGACTATTAGGTCTCACCTTGTTAAAGGATTTTACACTCACAATTGAGTAAGGACCCTATTAGGAGATTTACATAGGCCTGTTAGGACCACTCTATTAAGAGATTTACCCTGTCTCAATTACAAAATAAATGATTTACTATCTGATCCTCGATATGCTCCTTAAGTTTATCTTGGGTCTCCTCTTTTATGTATCTCTAATTTGATTCTCCTAATCTGATATTATTGTTCAACCCTTCACTACTCTAATTTCTCTCTGTTGGATCTGTCTCTAAAACTTTGCCTTTCCTCCTTCACATGCACACACTCCTTATGCATTCTCCTTGTATTTTGATTCGAATGTTATAGTCCTCCTTAAATAGATTTTCTATGAAGTTCATAGATCTTGATCAACAACTTAAACTTCATCATCTTTTTCCATTTACATGCCTTTTTTTGATTGGTTGAATTGTATTCCTAGGGATCATTACCTTCTTTAATGATGTGTAATGAACTTGTGAGTTGGCTCTACAGATATTAAATTTCAGCCAAAACCATTTGCATATGAGTTTGTGCCATTTCAAACTCTCATATCAAAACTGAACTACTCAGCACTTGAATGCTCTAATGCTCTCTCATGCATAAACCTTTATGTTGTTACTCGGCTCCTACATAACTATTTGCTTAGCTCTTGGTAACTTTTCAATATGTTCGATCTTCATGGAATTTATCAGCTCATACTTCTACTTGACTCACATATCTTCTTAGTCTCTATTGAATTATCAACAATCATTGTTCTACTTGGTATAAGTGTTATATGCTTTTCCTTTACTAGATAAATTGATCACAGTAATGACCTTGTAATCTTTGCCTAGTAAATGACTTGAAAATGACAAAGTGTTTGGACACCAATTAGAAAGATAGGCTTAGAGATCAACATGATGGTAGGTGGATGGAATATCTTCCATCTCATGAATCTAAGGTCTTCCGAGAAGAATATTATATTTTAGTTTAAAATATAACACTTGGCAGATTGTTTATTTGATAATCAAGCCCACCCTCATTGGTAGAATGACCATCCCTTTAGAGGACCTCTCTAAATCATCACAAGCCTTGATTGTAATGTTTTCCTTGAGATCTATAGCATCCTCTACATATCCCAAGTCTCTTGCCAAATTTAAGGTACAAGTGTTGAGACTTGTACCACCATCAACTACTCTATTTTAGTGGACAAAGACATCTATGTGTAAAGGAAAATTTTGGGGATGAGTAAAGGACATATCATCTTGTGGGGAAAAATATACATAGTGGAGTGTGGCAAGATTTCTCACCATGTTCTAAAATCAATTTACATCAAGATTTTTTGGTAAGAGGGCTTTGGTGAGGATTTCTTTGTGCTCAAGGGATATCTATAATAACTAAAAAATAAATATATGTGTGGGATTCTTGAGTAGTTGGTTAACCAAACTATATTTGGATGTGGTAGAGCTTGTGATTGTTTGATCTAGGTTAGTGGTTACCCTTGGTAATGCCCCTTTGGAGGCTTGACCTCGAGTAATAACATTCAAGGATTTCTTTTGTGTTTTTCTTTGACAACTATAACATTAACATGGTCATAAAATCCTAACAACATGTTAATCATTTTTTCATAGTTATGGGTGTAATTAACTTTTTTGTTGGCTGGTTTATTTTGGTTAGTTTTTGAAGATTCTCCCTTTGCATGGCTCATGAAGGGATATTTAAAAGTCATGTGATCTTCATTGGTATGAAATTTTGGTGTAGGAGCACCTTCAATTCCATTTATTGCAAGCACATATAGAGGATCAAAGTCAAAGGGTTAGGGTAGTAGTTGGATCTAGAATCAAATGCTAGAAATAATGTCCAAGTTGTAAGTCAAGGAGACATTAGGTGTGTTATAAACCTAATTGTCTACCTTAGTCATTTTATGGGAAATTTCTAGCTAGAAATGCGATAAAGTAGTTTAGAAGGTTGAATAATGGTTATTTTATGATCAAAACATTCCTAAGTTCCTAGGTAGAGTCTAGGGTTAATGTTTGGTAGAGTTTGAAGGCAATTAACAACTTTTGCAAAAATTTGTCAATGTTGCATTATGCAACTTTTGTGAAAAAAAGCAACATTTTGAATCCCAACATTCACAACCACCTTTATTAGTTGGAACTAATTGGGAATTTCATAAATAAGGCTAAGAAACCTTTCTCAAGATAAAAGAGAAGAATCTAATGTACTCATTTCACTAAAATTAATAAAATTTGTTGTTTTCCTAAAAAATCTACTTGAAAAACTATTTGTATGGAATTGTATAGATTTAGATGAGACTATGAAGGATTTGAAAAGTTGAATAGATTTTATATGAAGGTTTTTCAAGTGGTTTGAGGTCTTCAAGTCATATTGATTAAGAGAAACTAATTTTTGTGTGCTTGTTGGTCGTAAGGAAGCCTCAACTAGGGCTTCAAGAGAAAATCTTTCTTTCCCAAATATTCCACCATGGGAAAAATATAAGCCTTTGTAGAAACAAAGGGTGGAGGATTTAATTTAAGAAGTTTTGGGTCTTAGATCAAGAGACGAGAGATGTGGGGAGAAATTACTATATCCTCTAGACAGGCATCTAAATGTGATTGTCTAGTTTTGGGTTTTTGAGGCACAACATGGCCCAAGGGTGGGATAGAAACATAAGAACTTGGATTTAGATATATTGGAATATCCTTCAAGTATTTTAATATGTTTTATTGGAAGAAGTGTTGAATTCCTTGTACATTCTTTGTAAAAGATACTTAATTAGCCCTATTAGGCCTAGGAGAGATTTGTAAACAACTTGAGTTAGGAGATTGGCTAAGGGTCCTAACTTGGTGAGGGTTGTTGGTTAATAGATTGGAGTGTCTAAAGGTTTTTATGACTTTTTATGGTGTAATTTCAATAATTTTTCCTTCATAAACCCTAATTTTCTCCTTGTAGCCCTATTTGGAGTTTTAGGTGTGTAGTTGGATTTTCCTAAGCAAGTATTGTGGAGTTTGTGTTCAAAAAAATTTAGGAACTGCATCTAGTATTGAAGAAGGCCATATTTATTTCTTCAAACATTTGGCTTAAAGTTGTGTCTTGTTATGCCTCAAGGAGGTGTTTTAGACTTTGAAATTGATCTAGTCTAGATAGTGTGGGAATTAGGAATCATATTGTGGAGCCATAGGTTGTATTGTTGGAGAGTGGCTTTGTGTACACCTAAGTAACACACTTTGATATAACTCAAGGGTCTCTACTCCAAATTCATTAACTTCAATGCGATCATCATCAATTAAATTTTGAATTACCCGTTTCAAAGTCATGCAATTATTTGTGAGGTGTTCCCAATTTTCATGGTAAGCAAAAAATTTATTTTCCTTGCACCAGGAGGGTTTCAATCCTGGTTCATATGGTTTGGATTTTGGAAATATAATAAGTTCATCAACTAGAATTTTTTTCAAAGAATTCTCATATATTTCACTAATAGGAGTGTATTTTCTAGGCTAGTATGAGGGTCAATGTCCCTTTGGTGGAAGATCTTGGTTATAATAAACTTGTGGAATTGGTACACTAGATGAGGATAGAGGTGGTATCTATAATTTATAGAATGGTTAGATATTGTATTGTAGTGGCTCATCTTGGCTAGTAGATGTGCTAGCATGATTGTCTCTAGAGGCCAGTGGGTCTAGGAGGTAATAGAAGTATAGTTTAACATTGTTTGCTTCTATGATTCTGTCGCTTGCCATATTTTTGTTATTATTTCTCCACCAAGGTTTTGATTTATCATTTGAGTAATTGGTAGAATCATGTGAATATGGAGATTGGTTGGAGAATCCCTTCCCATCTTTTGATATTTTTAGGCTTTCATTATTAATAAGGGTCTCTTCTATTTTGGCAGCATTCTCAAGCATAGTCTTAAAGTCTTGTGGACACTAGAGTTGTAGCCAATAATTTAGGGATTTTGAGAGATTGTTGATAAATATAGCCATCTTTTAATTTTTAGGGATTTTCCTATGGTATTTAACCAATGTATGTCAGCAACTCTAGATAAAATGCTTGAAGAATTCTCTTGGGAGTTGTTTGGTATTGCATAAGTTGATCATAGTAACATCTTTATCTATGTTATAAGAGTATTGTGTGACAAACACAGAAGCCATATGTGTTGATATTGTATTCAATTTTGTTTATTAGTGACACAAACTTATTCAAATAATAAGTATCTACTAAGCTTAATGTACAGTTAACAATGTTAACCAAGTAATTTAGGCTCTACCGGTTTCTATAGTTACTACCAAGTTTTAGGAACAATATTCAATTTGCACCAAGTAGTTTCTACTAGGATGATGATTATCAGTGTAAACCAAGCTTCTTAGTGTTTACTAAGTTTCTAAGTCCAAACCAAGTTCTATTGTGGTTACCGAGTTCACAGTTTTAGTAATGTGAATCCAATGTTAATGAGCTATACAATGTCAACCAAGTGATTTAGTTTATACCAAGCTTGTAGTGATAGCATTGACTGAGCTATGTAGTATGAATCAAGTGATTCAATTTATATGTCAAGTTATGTAGTATTCACTGAGTCACTATTGTAGACCAAGTTTAGATTACTTGGAAGTGATCAGTATGGACTAAGCTTATATGTCTACCAAATGCATGATGATGTCGAGTATTAGAACCTCACCAAGTTAGTATTCAGAACTCAATTTCCTGTAGTTGGGCCGACTTTGTGTATTTTTTGTAAACTTGTATTGTAGCTAACTTTGTTGAATTGTAACTTAGATTGGTATAAATGTAATACATCCAAAGGTATGAAATATGTCATATGATGAGATATATAAAAAATAAGTAGAAAGAGAAAAAGTGTGAAGCAAAATGCTACAATAGTATAAGGAGTAGAAAAGATTTATCTATCATAGAAAGGTGATCATTACGCTCAATGGAATCTTATTTAGAAAATCAAGTTGCAAATCAGAGATCAGCCACTAGTTCATCCTAATAGGTAGAATAGTTAAATCCTTTCATAGGGTAGACTCAATATTATTTTTTAAATCTCTTTACCAAGTGCATACTTCATTGTATGTTTGTAAGTCCTTTTGCAAGGTGGACCTAGCAGTTCTTATTGCTCTTAATAGGGCATATCATTAGAAGTGATTATTGTGACCTTAATAGGCCAACTTTATACTATAGTACTAAAGCTTGTGGGTAGCATCCCCACCCTAGTTTTACTTTCTATCTGGAATGTTTCTGGGTAACTATATTGTGTGTCAAAGTATTATGAATGTTTTAATGCTTTCCATTTTTCTTGCATGCAATTAGATCAGAATACACATGAAGGATTAATTGGTAAATAAAGATTAAGTTTTATTGGTTATTGATTCACCCCTCCCCTCTCAGTAACTTAACCTATTATATATATTTCCAAAAATTGGTATTAGAGCTTTCTAGTTCTCAAAAAAGAAGTTTAACAACTTGAGCAAAGATTAGAGGCAATGGAAGTATTTAGACTTGATAAGGCTATTGACAATGAAAAGCTAGATTTGGAATTAGCTATTGAGCAACTCAAGAAAGCAAAGGAGCAACTCTCTTAGTCCTTGAAAAGATGTAAAGATCTTGAAATTTAGATGAATAAAAAACTCTACATTGAAGAAAGAATTGAAGACATCCATTTAGAAAGAAATTCAGATGAAGCTAATGAGGCAATCAAAGAACTATTAGAAAAGAATGACACACTTCAAGAAGAAGTAAGAAAGCTGAAAAGAGAGCAAGAAAATTAGTCAGTAAGATGGTGTGAAGTCATGGAAGATAAAAACAAGATAATAGAAGAGTTAGAAGGTAAGAATAATGAAATTCAACATCCATCTCTTCAACAAGCACACTTTATTGATCAGCTTACCACTGCAAATGAAAAAATAATGAATTTAAGATTAGAGAATGAAAGATTGCAAAATGATCTAAACATTGAAATGAAAACCAATGAGATGATGATGAAATCTCAAGAAGACATGAATCAATTAAATGAGCAAAGCCAATACAGAAAAAGGGAAAAGCAAGAATTGGATATATAGAAGAAGGTGAATCATCCAAGCAAGGAGCTCAAAAGAATCAATGACCTACTTGCAATCACTATGATAAGATAGGTCACACATCAAAAAAATGTTGGGGCAATGACAAAGCTAAATTAAATGGAAAATGCTACAATTGTAATTAACATGGTCTTAGAGCTAATGAATGCAAAGAGAAACTTAAGTTTGAAGGCAAATGTCACAAATGCAAGAAGCATGGGCACAAATCCTCTAAATGAAAAACTAAGACATTGAATCTAGAAGAATAGATTGTAAAAGCTATATTTGGTTGGGACTACAACACTTGGTGCAGATATCATTACTGTGGAGAATTTGGACACATCGAAATGAACTATGTAAAACATCACATGAGTACAAGAGACACCACTAGGAGATGTTTTATTTGTACAAAACTTGGTCATCTTTCCAAGAACTTTATGAATACTTGAAGAATTGAAGATGAAAAGAAAGCCAAGGTTGAAAACATAAAAAATCACATGAGGCAGCAATGGATTCCAAAATCTTTCGAGAATGAAAGTTTGAGCAATGAAGAACATGTCACTCAAGAACTGGGTGTCTCAAGCATTTCTACTTGATCTCCCAGAAGGAGAACTAGAACTAGGATTCTAAAGTAGACATCCTACATTAGTTCTAGTCAGCTAGAAGGAAAGACCCATATCAGCATTCAATATGTAAAGGGATCATCGAGTATCATAGAAAATGCTAGTTAGTATCGAGCAAGTTCAGGAGTTACTAAACTATTGTGTCGACACCAAGCTATGAATGTTTATATTGAGCATTTAATTTAATCTAAGTGGAAGAAATTCTTCCATGAACCAAGAAATTGTACCAAGAATTTATGGAAATTAAAAGGTAAAATTTGATAAAAAGAGAAAAATTCTATTCATTTGTCACCATGAATTTTCAAGAGCTATTTGTGCAGAGTGATCTAAGTGATCTATATGAATTACTATTGAAGATTTTCATGTTTTCTCAAACCCTATCAAGAGATGGCATATTCGAGTAGCAAGACAAAGAAAGGGTTAGATATGTTGGTTTGAGGTGTTGAATAGAAGACACCTAATTTGAAGCTTAGTCCATCTATTGCAGAAACTCTTGATTCCACTGGAACACAATCTCAAATTCCATCAAAGGTACTTCTAATAAATGATATTCACTCACCATTTTTATGTTCTATCCAAGACATATGAACCCTAGAAATGGATGAAATGTTGGAGAAATTGTGTGTGAATGGCATGTTAAAATAAAAGCATTAACACCTAGAAGTGAAGGGTTTGACTCACATTCCACAAATGCCATGAGATTTTTTAGATGATATGGATAATATTTATCCCCATCCATTTGCATAATAGGAAGACATGGTTGGAGAAACCTCTTCTCATAATGAATAAAATAGTCCATCAGATCACAGGGCTTCCAATGCTAGCAAAGGCTAAAACAACTAAAACCCTAAGTCGGGTTGAACTAGAGAAGAAAGCCCTTGCCAAATGAGATGGAAGTTGTATGAAGATCAATTGTGTAACTGATATGGAGATTAAATTTGGTATACATATCATTTCACATAAGATATATAGCTCTTTTCATCTTAACAATGCATCCTATGAAACAATGGATCTCATGTTCAAAGTGGTCAAGAATAACATGTCATTTGACCTTGTCGAGTTGATGTTGAACCAGCTCAACAAGAATATGGAAAGCATAAGAACTTCAAAGAATAAACCTTGTAAGTTTAGTTAACTCTTAACCTATTTATTTTTCTTTGTAAAAAATTTCTTCCCATCCAAAGGTATATTTGTATGGAGAAAAGATGTACCTACTCTTTATCAAATCAATGAACACATAGCAAAAATGGAAAAAAACTATGTTAATATCAAGGACAACTATTTTGATGCATTTAAGGACAAGATGAATAATAAATTTAGGACACCTAAGAAACTTGTAGAAGATTGCAAAGATGATATTTTTTTCATGGTTCATTGTGATAAATTGTATATACAAGTACTAAGACCAAGAATTGTATGGGTCAAGCCTCTAGGTTATGAGGTTAATATAGATGAAACCAAGGATATTATTGAACCATTTTAAAATGAGCCAGTTGATCCAAAAGCTACATATTTTGGCACATATGAGGAAGCTAAGGCAAGAATTGAACTTGAGATAAAATTTCCTCGAATAGTTAATAAAGGGAAGAAAAGGATAGCTAAACTAAAACAAACCAGCTCCACTCGCATATTGACAAAAGGAAACGGAGATGACATAGAAGAAGATCATGTAGAAGATGAAGAGAAGTCAAAAGAAGAAGAGCCAATAAAGAATAAAGGTAAAGTTATTATAACCAAATGTACAAAGACATCTACTATGGTGTTTACAAGGAGGACATCCATAAAGAAACTAAAGTTGGGTGAAGAAGTACAGTATATAATTTTCAAAAATCCTCTACCCACCTTTTAGGAAAGATTGAAAGAAATTGATTCGAAAGCCAACATAATTTTTTTTAAAGCATTGAGGTATGAAACCATAAATGTAGAGAAGAAGAAGCAAGCTAAAGACATGGTTATGTCAAAGCTAGGAAAATGGAAATACTCTGCAAACCAACTTGCATAGCAGATTCCCAATGAGTTAATGGATAAAATTAAGCAAAGATGGGAGCATGCAAGGAAAACTACTAAAGATATTTATGAGTAGACTTTGAGGAAACTTATGCTGAGTCTAAATGATAAAGATGTAAAAGAATCCATCAAGAAGAATGAAGAAAAGCTTACATTGAGATTTAACACTTACCTAATATTGATTAATGAAATTGAACATGTGGTGAGGAATGCCACCAACACATGGAAAAACATTTATAATCTTCATAAGTAAAGTGATTTTTTTGTTAATGTTAGTAACAAGTAAGATGATGGTGAACATGACAAGGAAGAGGAAATTGATGATGAAGAGGTAACACATTATGATAATATAGATGATGAGGAATAGGGATAGGAATCTAATGAGGAAGATCTCCCTAAGGTTAAAAATATTGAAGAGACAGACACTAAGAAGATTGCAGCAATAGTCATAGCCTCACTACCTCATTCCTTGAGTGAAACATTGAAGACATCAAGCTCAGAGAAAGCTACAGCAAAGTCAGTTGTGTCAAACATTGCAAGTTCAAGCACTCAACCAATCTTTGCACCCATCCACCTCAGTATTTCATTGATAGAAGTGGTAACCACTTCATCTACTTAGTAGTCAGTACTTCCTCCACCATCAGTTTTAGTCAATTAAGGTATTTCTTCAATAAGTGTAATATCTACTTTTTTTGCCAGTCCTTCTATTTCTGCCATTATTTCCATTCCAAACATGCAAATAGTAAGTAATAAGATAGTTGAGACCAAGCCTCAACCAAGTACAATATTGTCTAGAAAAGGAAAGAATAAGGAAGAAGAAATTGATCTTGATGAAGATATAGTTATCTTGAATTAGGATATCTCCAATCTAAATCCTAATTAGATGCATATAGTTGGAGAGCTACTATAGAAGAAGGCTAAGTAGAAAAGGTTTAGAGAAGAAATAAATGAATAGCTTCAATGGCTTGAAGATGCAAAGAACATTCTTGTAGAGGCACTCAGCACTAAGGTTGACACTTCTCAACCAATTTTGGCTCAATTGGCAGAAATAATCTAGAAATTCAACAAAGATTTGAATGGACAAAAGAATTTTTTGCAGAGAGAAGAGAAGAAATTTGAAAATAAAGTATTGGAGCTAGTAGCACAAAAAATTGTCATACATCAACTACACTTGTCTAGTATTCAAGGTTCCTTGGAAACCTCTTGCAAAAATGTAACTTCTTTATTCAGTAAACTCTATGGCACATCAATTTTCACTTAGGAAACAAAATATAAACTCTCCAAAATTGATGAAGATCTGAAGGCAAGTGCACAATAGTTGCAACTTGATCCAAGCTACATTTCTACTCACTATACAAAGATCATATTTCTAACTGATATGCAGGTAGAATTTCTAAGGGAAGAAGCCAGAATAAGGGCTACACTTGTAGATATACAAGGCATGATTCTTCCTAACATGGATGCATTTTAGAAACATATTGTACATGTTTAAACCCTCATCAATGATAACAACTTCTCTATAGCTGACCACATGATAGAATTATCAGCAAAAGTGTAGATTGCATTGCACACAAGCAAGGTGTTGCAAGAAAATTGGGACAAGAAAATGGAACTGATTCTTAAGGTACATTCTAATTTCTTGTCACATTTTGGAATTATTGTATAGTATACACCCTTGGAATTTATGTCAAAAGGGGGAGAAGATGTGATATATAAAGGGGGTAAATATGTATTAGGGGAGAAGATATATATAATATGTAAAGTATATTGAATATATGTATGGGGGAGCACCATCATATTATAATTATGTATAGATGTTCAAAAAAATATCTCTTACAAAATAAATTTTGAAAATCTCAAGAATAGAGTACTTTAGCAAGTTGAAGACAAGGATGAAGAGTAAAGATATTTTTTGAAACTTTTTAAGAATTTAGTTCTGATTGATGAGTGTTTTTTTCACTAATGCCAAAGGGGGAGATTGTTGACATTATAGAAAAGTTTTTTTATTAGTGACACACATTTATTTAGATAGTAATTATCTACCAAGCTTATTATATAGTTAACAATGTTAACCAAGTAATTCATACTCTACAAAGTTCTATAGTTGCTACCAAGTTTTAGGAACAATATTCAGTTTGTACTGAGTAGTTTCTATCAGGATGATCATTATCAATGTAAACTAAGCTTCTTAGTGTTTATTGAGTTTCTCAATGTAAACCAAGTTCTATAGTGGTTATCAAGTTTTTCTAGTGTTGACTGAGCCACACAATGTCAACCAAATGATTTATTTTATACTGAGCTCATAGTGATTGCATTGACCGAGCTATGTCGTATGAATCAAGTGATTTAATTTATATGCCAAGTTTTATAGTATTCATTAAGTCACTAGTGCAGACTGAGTTTAGACTACTTGAAAGTGATCAGTAAAGATCAAGCTTCTACATCTAATTAATGCATGATAATGCTGAGCATTAATAGTGGATGCTAAGTATCAGAACCTCACCAAGTTAGTATTTAGAACTTGGGTTCTTGTAGTGTGGTTAACATTGTGTATTTTGTGTAAACTTGTATTGTAGCCAACTTTGTTGAATTGTAATTTGGATTGGTATATATGTTATACATCTAAAGGTATGAAATAGATGATATGATGAGATATATAAAAACATAAGTAGAAAAGAGAAGAAGTGTGAAGTAAAAGGCTTAAAAAGTATAAGAAGCAAGAAAGAGTTATCTATCATAGCAAGGTGATCATTACACTCAATGGAATCTTATTTAGTAAATCAAGTTGGAGATCAAAGATCAGCCACTAGTTCATCATAATAGGTGGAATAGTTAAATCCTTTCACAAGGTAGACTTAATAGTCTTTTGTTAATCTCTTTATCAAGTGCATACATCATTGTATTTTTGAAAATCCTTTCATAAGGTGGACCTAGAAGTCCTTATTGCTCCTAATAGGGTAGATCATTAGAAGTGATAATTGTAAGCCTTAATAGGCCAACTTTATATTGGAGCATTAAAGCTTGTGGGTATCATTGCTACCCCAGTTTTACTTTCTATTTGGAAGGTTTCTGGGTTACCATATTATGTGTCAAAGTTTTATGAATGTTTTTATGCTTTCAATTTTTCTTGCATGAAATTAGATGAGAATACACATGAAGGATAAATTGGTAAATAAATATTAGGTTTTATTGTTACTGATTCACCCCTCCCCTCTCAGTAACTTGAACTATCATATATATTTCCAACAAGATGATCAAAGGATCAAATGTTTGATAGATCTCAGAAAACCATTCCATGGCTTGCCCCCCCAAAGTTCTAGGGAAATAATCTCATAAGATATGTGGTATCATGTACATACTCCATATGTATAGATTGTATACGCTAATCTTGGGGGTCATTCGTACCAAAGTATTTGTTGTACATTAAAATTTGCATGTTAGGAGGGAGTTGTTTTAATATGATGATTCTATCAAAGGGGAGAGGACACAAATTTTCATCTCTTTAGCTTTTTCATTTCTATTTGCAAACCTTGTAGCTTCTATGTAACAAAATCTAAGGGAGAATTCTCTTGACCCTTCTTGAGATTGGATATTTAAAATTTGGAAGGTAGTTTTCCGCCCTATTGTGCCAACAATAATAGGTAGCATTCTTTATGTCTATCTAGTAGGTTAGCCATTATGTCAACTAGTTCTAGATTGTGTTGGAAGTCTTATATTCTTGAATCAATATAATCATCGCTCCTGAGTCAAAATGTATCCATTGTGTCTAATAGTCTTGGATTTTGTTGTTCTAATGGGGGTGATTCTTCATCAATAGTAGTTGATGAATAGTCAATGGGTATTATAGGATCAATGGTGTTTGATCATTGTGTTGATTTGACTATTATAGTTTTCTTCACTATCATTGCACTTACATGAGTGGAAACTCTCTTCAACTATTTCTCCTTAGCACCAATACCATTTTTCTTAGTGGCATGAGATGTGAATGGAATTCATTTTAATCTTTTAGCACTTTCATGATGTGAAGACAAATTTTAGAACAAATGGTAGTGAAGTATTAAGCCAGCTTGCAAGTCATTTCAATAAGACCAAAGGTTAAAAAAACCTTGGTAATTGAGTAAAGCTCTTGTGAAGTCAAGGGATGAAAGGATGTGTGTATCCCTTAATGTTTGAATAATTTAAGAGGTGGGACTGATGATGTTTGTTGTATGGTACTCCTAGCTAGTTTTGTTAAAACCATAGCTAATGTGAAAGCTCTTGTTTGATTTTGGAGGTATTGGTCCAAAAATGTTGATAAAGAAAAAGGGTATTCAAATGTCTCTTTTGATTTGTCAAGCTTGTAGTGCAAGTATCCACTATCTTGCAATTTTATACAAAAGCATTGAAAAAAGGCTTAGATGTGCTATAGATAGTTGTAAATGCACTTTTATAGGTGTACCAAGTGCTATTATGTAGTATGAATGTGTTTCTTAAAAGTCAAAATGCAATATTTTGTAATGTGCATGCATTATTTTCAATGTCAAATGCATCATATCATTGTGAAAATGCATTGTTTTATGTTACATATGCACTATTGAACAGAGTGTAAGCATTTTTTTTAATAGGACAAGTGTGTTGTTTCATAAGATAAATGTTCCCTTTCAAAAAGGATATTATTTTTGTGTTTAATTCTTGTAATTTATAACAAAAATTTTGAAAAGTTTGAATTAGTGAAGTGTTCATTTAATTTGAAAATAGCATATTCGAACTCACCAATCAGAAAAAAAAAAAAGAGATTTCAAGCATAATCTTAAAATTTAAATGGTTTCCTAACAATGGTCATACTTAGGCTAGTGAATATGAGGACTTAGTGTCATTTAATAATAGTTAAATTTACCTCTCTAAAAAGAGAGCTTTCCACCAACACTAAGGAGGTTAAGCACAATCTTTTGCAAGACTCCATTAAGAATGAAATTCTTAGAGCACTCCCTCTCATTGGCCCTATTAAGAAAAAAACTTAGGAGGTATGATCTTCTATGGTTATGTAACCTACCTATGAAAAGAAATGAAACTAAAATCAAGGGTAGGTATGGGAGTTTGATTACCCCAAAAGGATGAGAGCATATCTCTATTTTCTTAATTTCTAAACACAGTAGACATGACTTGATCAATTCTAGAGCCTTTAATCTATGGCAAAAAGGAGGCTCCTAACTATGCTATGTGTTTGTTCATTCCTTAACTAGATCATATATCAAACTTGGTGTGTTTTTCATTTTGATTCACTAATGAACATGAAGAGAATAGGCCTAGCACCAAATTAGATATTTGAAAAAGTTGTCTTAGCTTAGGCTAGTTTTGAAAAGAGGATATGCCACAATTTAAATAAGAAACCAAATGGGTTTACGCGTACCTGATTCGAAGCTAGCAAAAGTTTGGGCACATTTTTTAGGTTTACCCACTTTGTTTCCATTGATTTGATGACATGTTTGCTTCCTTGAAAATTTTTAGACACCAGTATTCACCTATAAATAAAAACATAAATCAGATTTGGCCACTTTTTAGTCCCATTAGATGCATTACATAAATTGCATAAGCATTGTAGAATAATGCAAATGCACTACTTTAGGAAGTATATGTAGTATGCTAACAACTAAAAGTACAACAACAACTTATGAAAGTGGTGTAGAAAACTTCAAAAGTATTATGGGATAATACAAATGCATCACAAAATATCATAAATGTGCTAAAATAGGATTTAAAAGAATTGAAATGAGAAAAATAAGTTTATATTAGAGCTTGGAAACTTTTTCACACAAGATCTATCCTTTTTAGTACCAAGGGACCTTTGAGCATTGAGATATGCAAGATCAAACCAAGAAAAAACTCTAAGAAGACGATTTATCACAATGAAGCTCATAACCCAATAGTGGTCACCATCTTTTAAATGAGAGAATGTGCATACATGAGACCTTAGTGTGAAGTGTTGTGAGAATAGTAGTAAAGCTAAGCTAGATGCAAGAGACAACTATCAAATAAGAAATTCATGAACATCCCATTTTCCCCTAATTACAATTGCTAAAATTGCTCTTAGGTCAACATCTTAGTGATAGTTCTAGAATGGGATTATATTATTTGTGCAGATCTATGAAAGACTATATGAGATCTATGCAAATGTAGAATATGACAACATGTAAACATGAAAAAGCTATAGATATGGTGTGTGTGTGTGTGTGTGTGTGTGCACGTGCGCGCGCGCCTGCACGCATGCATGTGCATGTGCATGTGTGTGCGTGTGATTGTGTGTGTGCATGTGCATGTGTGTGAATGCATGTGTGTGTGTGTGTGTGTGTGTGTGTGTGTGTGTGTGTGTGTGTGTGTGTGTGTGTGTGTGAGAGAGAGAGAGAGAGAGAGAGAGAGAATAATGCTAAATAATGTCATGCGATGATTAAATGATGCTAAAATGATGCTAAAAACCTCTATAGTAATGATGCTAAATAGATTATCAATTGCTAGCACTAGTATGCCTATAGTAAGGATGCATAAAACTTCAATTTTTTTCTCTTGGTTTTCCCTCCTATTTATAGGATTTTAGGAGGGGTTGAGGTAAAGATGTGGGATTTACTTTTTCATTAGGGGTAATGGTATATCTAAAAATATCTCATAAGACCCCAAAAGAAAATGTCCAACAAACTTGAATTGTGAGGATAAATAGGCTTTTTAAATTTCTTTTTAAGTCCAAAAAGGTGGATATTCACTTTTGAGAGGATATTGACTTAATTTTTTTATTTGCATTTCTTTTCAATTTTGTCTTTTTCTCTTTTTATTAATTTTTTATTTTCCCTTTTGAATTAAATTACCCTTTTGAAGTAATTTTTTGGAATTTGAATTCCAAAATGTTCAAGGAATTAGGCAATTAACTACTTGAGTTAATATGTGGATAACTTAATGTTGTGATTAATCCAAAAGTCCATTATTTTCCCTCAATTTCTATGATTTTTTCCTTAATTTTTAGTGATTTGATGAAATCATATTTCCAGAGTCTTGCCAATTTTAGGGTGTCTACACTATTGTAATAGGAAAAAAATAATCTATGGATGTTGTAGTCCCTCTATAACACAATTATCCATTCAAAGTGACTTCAAAAATTTCATCATACACATATTTAATACCAAATTAGAATAATTAAGAGTGAGGGAGAATCACTTAACCTTAGGTTTAGATGTACCAATTCAACATTTAACAACTTCAAACAACATATTCAAACTCATAAGTCCACTCAGCCAATATAACAACTCATTAATAACTTAACTTATTCATGTAACACTTTGTTTTCTATTCAGTATATGTCAAATAATAGAAATAAACAACAGTAAATAGCATGCATCACAAAACAATATTCACATGTATGACACCAGTATATAATGTGGAAATCCAATTTGGGAAAAAACACCAAGTAACATGCTATCACTTTTTCAACCTTCTGAAGTGAACTTGGTTAAGAGCTATCCATGTTAAAGGTTACAAAACACACTATTAGGAGTGACCTGATTAAAGGAATTAATCACCCTATTAAGAGCAGCCTTGTTGGAGAACTTTGGATTATTCCATTGGAATGTCACCTTGATTAAAGGATTTACAAATGACTTTAAGGTCAACCTTGATTACAGGATTTTATTGCCACAATGGTTAGAAAGTAACACTTACATTTGATCTGTTAAATATAACTCACTTTGAAAATTCAGATATCCATTCAACTAATTCCTTGTTCATTGACTAGATTTCATCATGTTCTTCATCTCTAGTGTCCTTGAAAACCCTTCAAGAAATCACACATCACCAATCTCTCACTTTTTTCTACTATCATGTTCTTCATAGGTTCTTTATATGGTTTCCAATCAACAACCATAAAATATATCCTGTTCCTCCTTAGATAGGTAGCTTCAATCATTTTTCTACTTAAACATTATTGTAGATCCTAGGGTTTAATTAGATTCATTGAGTATGTCCATAATTTTTTCCTTCTACTCCTTTCTTAAAAGTTTTAGTTACTTCTCCTTAAATACTCACCATAGATCACTTAAAAAACTCAATTCATGCATTAAATATGTCATCTCATTGATCCTCATCTTTTGAGCATTTTGGCCGATTCATAAATTCAACTTTGTTGACCTCAAACCTTGATTATTTCATAAAGTGTTAATTTTTAAAAACTTTTTCATCAATATTTTCTTCAGCTCGATCATCACTGAGTAGCTCAGTCTATATAGTTCTATCATTCTTGGCTTAAACTATCTTGCTTGGTCTTCACTACACTCAGTCACTTCTCCATTTCTCTTCAACTTGACTAGCTCACCTTGATATCTTTTCTATTCAAATCCTCTTTATCAATCAACTGATATGGCACTCTACACTATTAATAAACATCTCACTACTAAGTTTTGAAATTAATGATAACATAAAAATTATTCTAATTATAGTTTTGAGTAATCTCCCTCTTTGGAATTGATGACAATAACTTTAGCTACGATGAAAACGCAAAGGTTTCATGTGATTTGTCACGAAATCCATTTGTAGTCTGTATTAGATCTTCATTAATATCCTTAGGTTTATTTTGATTCTTATCCATGCATTCTCCAATATGCATCCTCTTTGCTTCTATTACACTCCTCCCTCTATGATACCAATTTTATTAGCACTTGTAGTGACTCCCTCTTTATCTATAACTTGTATGGTATTTGTCAAATATTTCCCTCTTTGAAAGCAATGACAAAGACATCATTCACTATATTCACATCATGCTCTTTTCACTTTTCTAGCCAATCTTTAAAATATCACCCCATTTTTCATCTTGACTTGTAGCCACATCTACTCATACATCTTTCAATATTTTCACATCTTTAGGAAGCTCCTAAAGTGTGACCTCCTGCATCAATCTATAAGATATTTTGATCATGACAATTGATTCAATGTTACATTTCTTCTTATTTTGATCCAGATAGGGGAATGACCCTAGCTTACCTCTTAGATACTCAAATGCATCCTTATGTAATGACTTATTAAATATATCAGTTATATATTCCTTAGTGTTCACATAATCTAGTCTCACCTATTTTTCTTGTACTAAATCTTTTAAGTAATGATACCAAATTAAAATATGCTTTAATCCCAATTTTAGATTCTTCTCTATTTAATTAATTTTCTCATTCATTTCTTTCACCCAATCTTCATTCTCTGAAGCATGTTTAACTATTTTAGGCTCAAACTCACATAGCAAACACATATAATTCTACAACTTGTTTCTTGTCATGACTCTTGAATCTTTGTCTCCAATTATTTGGTCTAGTGTATGGTGTCTTCTCACATATTTTTCTAAGACATGTTTGGATATTTTCTCTTCTTGTTGTAATTCCGTTGGTCTAGCTTGCTCATCCTCTTCAAGTATCTCCTTCTACAAATTGGCATTGTCTATATATTGTTCATCATCCTCTATGTGTAATTTGGCTCCTACAACCTGATGCTTGGCAACATGCTAAGACTTGACAAAGCTTGTCTTCTAATTCTCAGTAGTGTTAGTTTTTTGATGCTAAACTACCTCTTTCTCTAGTCTAGGTAAGGTACTTAGTTCTCCTTCATATATGTATGTAAAATTTTTATAATCTTTTAGCTTCCAATCATCTTCATTATTTTTTTCAAATTCATCAACTCTAACGTTTTCACTTTCCACAATTTTGTTAGTGTGAGAATTAAAATACTTGTATGTCTTTCTTTTAGTGGAATAACCTAAGAATATACCTTCGTAAATATTTGCATCAAGTGTTCCTTTCTTGTATCTTTCAATATGTAACATTTTCTTCCAAATACTTTGAAACAATTGACATTAGGTGCATATGCATACCAAACTTGAAAAAGGGTTTTGTTTGTACCTTTCTTGACTTGAACTCAATTCAATGTATAGACAACAATACTTACAACTTCTCTCCAATATTTTTGTGAGATATTATTTTCCATCTTTAGTGTTCTTGCACAATCCATGATTGATCTATTTCTTCTTTCACCTATCATCTATTCCATTAAGTGGTGGAGTCCTTGGTAAAATCATTTATCTTTTGATTCCTTTTTCATTGCAGAATATATTGAACTTATTTGGTATGAATTCAGCTCCTCTATCTGATCTTAAGCACTTTAAACTCTATTTCCTTTTCAACTCTAGCCAAATACCACTTCAATATTTGAAAAGTGTAAAAAATTCTTTAAGAAACATCATGGTCATCATTCTAGACAAATAAAAATAAAAATAGAATAAAGTATGTCTCACAAGAATAGCTTTTCACTCCAATAGGTCCACATAAATTAATATGTACCAACTCCAAAACATCATTAGAAGAATAGGTCTTGCTCTTAAAACTATACCTTATATTTTTTTCTATATGAAATTGTTCTCACATCACTTTATTAGGTTTTCTCAATCTTGGTAATTCTCTTACTCTTTTCATCTTACTAATTCTTACCAAATTATCAAAGTTCACATGACATAGTCTCTTATGCCAAATCCAAACATCCTCAAATTATGCAAATAGACATGTATCTTCAAATAGGTCTAGGTAATAAAATTTACCTCTTGTTTTCTCTCCACTTCCAATTAGTTCACTAGTAGCATTATAGATTGTTGCCTTCTTATTTTGGAATTCAACTTGATAGTCTAAACTATTCAATCATGCCACACTCAATAGATTATATTTCAATCCATCAAACCAATATGCATTATCATGTCTGATCTTATCATTCAATCAAATTAATCATTTACCTTTCACATAACATGGTGTATCATTTCTAAACTTAACACTACTCCCATTATAATGCTCTATCTTTTCAAACTTACTTGAATCACAAGTCATATGATGTGAGAAACCACTATCAATTATCCATCTATCATTCCTAGTCACATGTGAGATTAAGGTATATTTCTCATATTTCATTACAAAATAAACAAAATCTTCATCATTTTCATTATAATCACTATCAAAACCATCTTCTTCACCAATGTAACAAGATTTATTACATTTTCCTTTGCAGTATTATTTACCTTAGTTGTCTCTATTGTCTCTCCTTCCTTGATATTTTTTGTCTTTCCTTTCCTCCTTTTAATCTATATTAGGACATATTGTATCAATATATATGACCAAATTTGTTACATGTAAAATAGAATATAGGAAGTTTACCTTTTTATTTTCCTTTTTCTCTTAGTAGCCTTCTAGCCAATAATGCTTCAAAGTCATCAAGATCATCATTTGATTGACTATAATTGTCCACATGCTTATAATTTTTCTTTCTTGTAGCTCCATTGAGGGTTTATTGAGACTTGAGAGCTCATTCAACACTAAAAGGTGTATAGTTATCAAAATTTGACAATTCAAATGTAGTGTCTACCAATTAGACTATCCAAGGTAAGATCATTACTAGATGTACATCTCAGTTCTTGAGTTGTAGATGCTCAAATTACATAGATAGGAAGTGTATCATCTTAAAATGGAAGCACTTCCATGTTAAGAGAACTTATCCCTCTGATTAAGTGGTTTGGGGTCATGTCAAGTTCCTTTAATAGGTATTTGCATGGATCTAGTTGTTTCCCCCCTATCTTGCTTCTCTCTCTCTCTCTCTCTCTCTCTCTCTCTCTCTCTCTCTCTCTCTCTCTCTCTCTCTCTCTCGCTCTCTCTCTCTCTCTCTCTCTCTCTCTCTCTCTCTCTCTCTAGCCTATTCTTGACAAGTTTCTTTTTGAAACTGAGGACTTTGAATTTTCGGGTCAAGGATAACTTGAAGGGTCATAGGAAACCTTGACCTTAATCTAGGTCAAGGACAACCTCAACCCTTGCCTAGGGAAAGGTCAACCTTGTCCCGAACCCTAGGTCCAATTTTCAAGTTCCAGGAGTTTGAAAATATTGAGATTTGAAAAGTTTCATTTTCTCGCTTCTAGGTTGGCTATTTTGGGTTTCAAAATGGTACACTCTTAAATTGTATTCAATCTAGGTCCATTTCTAGGGGTTAAGGTTAATTAGGATTTAATTCTCCAATGTCAGCCTTCTTTAGAAGTTTGTGCTCTAGATCTCTATATAAGGAAGCCTTGTTCCCTCATTTTAACATCAATGAGCTATAAGATTATTATCCACCTACTATGAATTTTATGCACACAAGAGATATGTTAGATGAATGATTATTCTATGAAGTGAAGATCTACTATCTATCAAGCATTCAAGCATTCAAGCATTTCAAGCATTCAAGATCCATTTCAAGGAGGTCCATTGTTAGTCATTGAAGCACTCAATCTCTATTTAGCCATCTTGTTGAAGATTTCTCCATCCACATTCATCCAAGCCTCTTCCTGTGCAAAGATCTGCTCAATATTGGTGTTGAATATCTAATGTGATTGATTTGAGACATCTTATATACATTTGGAGCATCTATACTTGTGGATTCAAGAATTTGAATACTCCACAAGGATTTCAACATAAGCAAGGTGAATAGTTCCATTTACTTTGTTTATATAATTTTAAATTTCAATTACATTTCAAGGTTGACTCCAAACTAGGTTTTGAACAAGGAAAAACCCCTCCTCCAAATTAGAAAACCTTTTTTCTTGCATGTACAGGTAAAAATAGTGAATTAAAGTGCATATTTGAATACCCTTTTTACCAAACTTGCAGAATCCGTAAACATAAATTTTGTCAATGCAATGTAGGTCAAGTTTGATGTTTTGGGGTACAATTATGCCTCGGCATAAGATTGTGCCCAACTATCTTGTTCAAGGTTGACCTACCTTCAAAAGGACAAAAAATTTCTAGATTTTCTCCATTTTGACATTTCTAGTCCAAAATGGGTTGCAAAATTTCCTAAAACTATACACAAACATCAGAAATCAGCATTTTCTAGATTCATCCTACTTTGAGTTTAGTATTTTTCTCTTATTCATTCAAGGTTTCAAGCACTTACTTTCTATAGTAGATTATAGGATTTCTTACTTTCTTCGTATTCTTCATTGTTTGATTCATTTGTGATTAATCAATTTGGATTATTCCTTTTGGGAATTTGGGTGAAGGATAGATCCTATATTCCCCCTTCACACACATTTATTTCTATCATCCATATTTTTCTCTATTCATTTAGGTGAATGCATTATTATCCTATTCAAGAAGTAAAGTTTGTAATAGCTTACTTATCATAGTCTCATCAGATATGTCTCCTCTATCTCCTCTAAATGCATTTCCAACCTCTTTAATTTGGTCATAGTATTGTGCACCAGTCTCTCCTTTCATTCTCATGTCATCAGAATTACCTCTCAAACTTTTTACTTTAGTCCTTAACACATTTTTGTGTCCTCCATGAATTTGTCCCAACTTATCCCACATTTTCTTTGTAGTAGTGCACCCCTTCACATCATCAAACTTAGCATAACTCAAGGAAGATGCCAAATCTATCATCATTTTATTATGTTCCTACTTCTACTTTATTATGTTGCAAAATCTCCAACTCCATATAGAAGCAATCTCATCAATTGCTTCCATGCTAGGAAGTTCTCTTTATTCAGCATAGGTACCTCTCTCTCGTATATTTTTATCTTTAACTTAAGTACCTTAAAATTTTCCTTACAAGCACCAAAGTTCTAATGACAATTGTTAGAAAATTTAGAATAACTAAGAGGGAGTGAATCAATTATGCTCAAGTCTAGATATACCAATTTAATAGTTAATAACTCCAAACAACTTATTCAAACTCTTAAATTCACTTGGCCAATATAACAACTCATCAACAACTTAACTTATTCATTCAAAACTTTTTTCTTTGTTTAGTATATGTCGAAAAAAAAACTAAATAGTAAATATCATACATCAAAAAATAACATTCACACATGTATGACACCAATATTTAATATGGAAACCCAATTTGGAAAAAACTAGCAAGTAACATGCTACCATTTTTTTACTCTTCTAAATTGAACTTAGTTAAGAGTGAACCCTATTAAAGGTTACCAAACTTACTATTATGTGTGACTTTGTTAAAGGATTTAATCACCTTGTTAGGAGTGGCCTTGTTAGTGGAATTTGGATCACTCCATTATAATGTCACTTTGATCAGAGGATTTACAAATGAGTGTTAGGTCAACCTTGATTAAATTATTTTATTGTCGTAATACTTAGAAAATAACATCTAGGTTTGATCAATTAAACTACAACTCACTTTCCAAATTTAGATCTTTATCAACCCATTCCTAGTTCATTGACTAGACTTCATCATGTTCTCTAATCTTCTTGGCAATTCTTCAAGCAATCACACTTCACCAATATCCCACTTTTCTTCTACTACTATGTTCTTCATAGGTTCTTCATAAGTTCATCAATCATTGACCATAAAACATCTCTTGTTCCTCCTTAAATAGGTAGCTTTCATCTTTTTCACTTAAACATCACCCTAGATCTTAGGGTTTGATCAAACTCATTGAATACGTCAATCATTTTATCCTTCTACTCCTTTCTTGAAATTTCTAGAAACTTCTCCTTAAATCCTTGCCATACATCTCTTAAAAAACTCAATTCATGCATTAAATATGTCAACTCATCAATCCTCATCTTTCACACATTTTGACCAATCCAAAAATTCAACCATGTTGGCCTAAAATATTGATTCTTTCACAAACTATTGTATTGTTGACACTCAATCATCATTGTATTCTTTGGCTTGGTCATCACTAGGTAGATTGATCTCTACTATTATATCTTGCTTGGCTTACACTGGCTTGCTCAATGTTCACTACATTTGATCACTTCTCCATTTTCTCTTCAACTTGCTCAATCATAACTATTACTCAGACAATACTATTTGATTATCTCTTAAGTTCATTGACCTAGTGAAATTTTCACTCGGTCATGCTTTGTAACACCTTGCCAAGAGATCCAAAAGAATTAACTTAAAGTTTCACTAAGTTTGGTAGAATTTTTTTTTTTTTTTTTAAACATGAAAGTTAAACTATTCACAACATACACAAGGAAGTGGAAGCAATAACAAAATTCAAGTAAAAGTATACATAAACATAAATAATAAGTTGCATTCCTTAAGGATCCCTTAATGTTGAATCAGTTCTAAATTAACTATATTGTTTCCATCTAATTCCACATCCACATGAAATAATAATGAAAAGTCCAACATTCCTAAAACAATGTACTTTGTTCCAAATGTCCCTTAGTATATTACATTTCAAAAAGCTCAATCATCCACTGTACATGTCAAAGGGTATGAAAGACATAAAAGAATATACATGTAGGAAAATAAAGTACATCATCCTATTCTAATCCATGATGCAAGTGCAGTAAAGTAAATGAAACCACATGTCATACATGATACATCATCATAGAAGATATAAACATCCATCATATCAGATAACCATAAATCATAACACATAATTATCTAAGTGAATGGTTCCTCCCAACTGTAAATAGCATCATTAGACCATTTTGGGCCCTAACCATCCCTCCGTGCATAACATCCCAAGCCACCGAAGAGATCATTGGTATTAACATTTTAGTAATGTCACTTCTAAAATATACTACATCATATGTAGAAGAAGTCTAACATACTACAACATATGCATAAGAAATCTAATCATGCAAAATAAAGCATAAGATAAGTAAACAACATCATCTATCATATGCTAATCATCAATATAAGGATATGTGTCCATCATCATAATCCAAGAACATAATGAAGATAGATAACAACAAAGAATTCTTTAGCCACGGTGTCTTAGACAGATCTCAAATGGTAAGAGTGAAAAAGCACTACCACCCAATTGTGCAAAACCTAAATGGCCCACTCACACCATGCTAAGGAGATAATCTCAAGTCCCAAATAGATAATCAAATCACATAACACAAACACTCTCTAAGTCTAGGAATCCTAAAAGTATACTAACTCAAAGGTTCCAACACAAACCGACATCTAATCCCAGAGGCACATAAGACACGTAGGAACCTTCTATGTAATCGAGAAAGTGTCATCACATGGATCATGCTAGAGTTACCTTGGTAGTCTCTCAGTAGACCCGGACCCCCTAGTGATCCATATGTGGCCACTAGTATCCTCTTGTACTGATGAGGCATACTACGAAATGCAAGGTCGCAGCCAACCATTCTCTCTACTCCCATCCTAGTCTGTACTAGCACTCAAGGCATGGACAAGAACAAATAATTATCTTATTAGGTTCATTTAAGTTAGTATTAGGTGTAATGTTTTCACTTATTAAATAACTTATAATGAGTTACCCTAGCAGCCACTTAGGGCCCCAGCCCCCATTGCAAGCCACTTCCTGACACTACAAGTAGATAATCTACCCTAGGCTCATGGAATCATAAATCACAAAATCACCACAGTCCTATACAAGTGACTGGAAAAATACCAAAAGATAATCCACAATAAGAGCATCAAATCTCTAGGAGCAACTAAAAAGAATCCATTGATAATCATGACCACAACAATTCTCTATTGGCAACGGAAGGTATCAATGATAATCACAATATCCATTGGTTCTCAACAAGCAACCAGAAAGGCATATCAACCAAATAATATTGATCAAAGACTCCAAAATGGTTGAGTCAAAACATGTCACAACATAACATCATCAAGATCAGATAAACACTGCAGTCCCATCAAGGTGACTAGAAAGTAATCCAAATACAACTGATCGATAACTCATAAATGGTTACATATATCATAGCTTACACAAGAAGACTGGAAGCAATATAAATTAGTAAACCACATACACCATAGAGCATGCAATCTCATAACCATGGTTGGGTTTAAAAAGATCGAGATCAAAGACATCATCATGACATCACAAATCATAACCACTGAGCCTTTAGTAGATGTCCTATAACTGGTCAACAATCTAGTCAACCCAAAAGCTCAAAATAGATAGCATAAAGAAAACACAAAATGCAAGTACATGTTTTGGTTTGTTAAAATCACATAGTTGAATTAAGTGTGGGGTTTTAGTTTTCATTTTAGTTTTAGCTATCAAGTGAAGGAACATTGTTCATCTTCCTTATAACTAACCCCTATATTAGTTTTTAATAAGTTAAAGATTTCCCCCACCCCTAACTCATTTAAATTAATTTTCCTAAAGTGCCCAAAGGATAAATACATATTTGGACAATATCCCTCCATTGAGTTCCATTTTAACATAAGTGACTACAATTTATCCTCATAATAATCTATCCTTCATAATTGGATTTAATTAAACAATTAGATTAAATTTATATTAATAATCCTACAATTAAATTTTATGAGAAAAACTACATTAATAATTGATATCTATCATTAAAAAATTAATTAAAAATTATTAACATATAATAATTAAAAGTAATTAATATTTAAAAATTGTTAATATATAATAATTGAGAATTATTAATATATATATAATAATTAACAATTAACAATTAATAATTGTTAATGTTTAATAACAAAAATACACCCTAATATAATCTTACCTTTGCAGTACATAGTACCTATTGTCGCAAGTTTGCACTGACAGTGGGTACAGAGTACCTCGATCATCGTAGTCCCTACAACGGTAGGTTCTCTACATACCTGCAGGGTAAAGAGGGTATGGGCTCCGCCCTCCCTTATTTTTTTTTACTAATGTTTCTCAATAAAAATTTTTCCAAAATGTTTTCAAATAATTTTAAAAAAAAAATAAACTTTCATTCAAATAGAATGTTTCCGCATACATGGTATTTTCTTAAACATTTTTAAAAAAAAATGTTTATCAATAAACATTTTCAGATTATTCATGTGTGTGTGTGTGTGTGTGTGTGTGTGTTAAAGGATTGTTTTCTAATGTACATTTAGATTAATCCATTTAATCGTGAACTATTGAACCGAATCTATAGAAAGAGAGTTTCTCTTTTCCTAACATATCCAAACCCTACCTCAAAAATTTCCTTAAATCCACTGAAGAGATTAATATGCATATTATGGTTTCTCAATTTAGAAATTTAGAAATTTAGACATCCACAATAGGAATGCATGCCAATGAACATTCATCACATGAAATCCTCAGAAAGCATTCAGAAGACATGAAGAAGACAAGAAGTGCAAGAAGTGAAAATAACATATGCAAAACCACAAGTGTCTACCTAGACACTGAGGCTAATTCACTTCTCCTCAAAATCTGCAGAGTAAGCTCCTTCCTTCTCCAAAGCTCACAAATCCACCCCAAAAATGCTCCCCAAGCTTCTAGGAGTGCATGAATATAAGGAACTCTTAGGAAGCACCTAGAATGTCTCTAGAAGAAACCAAAAGATAAGATAAGCATTGACAACCAAGCATGAGCCTTTTCCAACCTTCTAGATGAGTGACAAAGTTGTAGACACCATGTGCTTAATTGGTGCGCTAACTCTTGTGTTGTAGACATATGTGCATAAAAGGGGTGGGCATACTCCTAAGTAGACTTATGACTTTTATTTTAATTCTTTTATTATATTATTATTATTATTTATTTATTATTTTATTATTATTTTTATTACTATTAATTTTAATTTCTTTTATTTAATTCTTTTACTCAATTAATTTCCCATTTAATTAATTAAAATCAAAATATCATAATATTATATTAATTTATTTTTTCCAAAATAATTAAATCTTTTAATTTAAGACTTAGTTAATAGAAAATTCACCAAAGACCTCCAAGATAAAATATGAAAACCCATCATAGAACAATCTGCACAAAATCAGTTTAAGGGGTTAAATCATGAATTATGTCATCCAATGCATTTGGTAGGTAAAACGTCTCAGATACTTGTCCTACCTTTCTAGGATAAATGGTTTAAGAGTTTAGGATTTGGACTTGACAATTTATCTCCCCTCTCTTACCATTGAAATAGTGCTATAGGGTACGCTCATCTTGACAATTCAGGGAAGTCGATACCTGACACTTGCAACCTGCATAAAATTCATGCATGTACATACAATATATATATATATATATATATATATATATATATATATATATACTAAGCTAAACATGTAATGGTAGGAAGTGGTGCATCATGTAGATCCTGACTAGCAAGTGATTATGACTCCTTTCCTTAACCACATCAGAAATGCCATAAATAAGGAGAACAAACATGCACACCATAAACATGCAGTATGGGGTAAGTATCCATAAGTCAACACATATAATAATCCATTTAGCTAAACATAATCAATAACTAAGAATAATGTAATAATCACCATGCATACATGAAATGTAGAGTCTAAGTAATCTCATCATATATCACTGAATCCATAGCACAATATCTGATAGTCTCAAAACAATGCTACTAACCATCAACATAAAACTGGCCTAATAGAGTTTGGTCGTGATAGCAATAATGTATCTTGAAAAATGTAAACAAGGGTAGGCACTACATGCTTAGTGTTTTACTTAACTTCTTGCCTTTCATCAAACATCTCTTCCGCAATTCAATTCATTTTTCTTCTCCCCTTTATATAATGATCAAACAACACATTATCTTGTCAAATGCCAACTGATCCAGTGCCCATTGTAATTCCATCATACTTAACTCTTTTTTCTCAACCACTTGAATATCTCATCTTGTTATCTCTTCTTTTCAAATCCTCTTCATCAATCAACTGATATGACACTCTATATTATTAGTAAATATCTCACCAATAATGTTTGACATCAATGACCACACAACAATTATTCCAATTGTAGTTTCCAATAGTAGTCTCTTTGTAACACAATTATCCCTTCAAAGTGACTTCAAAATTTTTATCATATAATTATTTAATTCCAAATTATACCACATAAAACATCTTTTTCTAACATATACATGTATAGACACATAAGCATGCCTCTCAACAACACTTTGAAATAAATATTTTGTTATCATTAATAGAAGCTAGTGAAGATATGTATAGTAACAAATTGGTCAATCTTAGAACAATTGAACCATGACAAATAAAATACATAAGATAAAACAAAGAGTCTGCATGGTCTCAAATCAATCTCATTATGTTACTATAAATGATACAATATTAAGGGATTGATTTAGGTTATCTCATTAATTATACAATACCTTTCTAGTTACTCCCAATATGAGAAATAAGAAATGTTCAAAGTTGTGGACCAACTCAAAGAATAACAATACCCAACAAAAATCTTAACTATATATTCCAAAAAAGTAAGCATCATAAATTAGGTACTCATTTTAGCCTCATTTTAGTAAGGATTCTCACATTAATTTTATTCTTTCCTAATACCTATTGGATCTTTAAATTAATATTAGAAGCACTCTATTTCCTCAATGTACTAAAAAAAATGAGGTTAGCCCTTATTCCTAAATGTTGTCAAGTTTTTTTTCCTCCAATAAAACAATTATTTTTATCTCCTAGGCCCTATATACCATTTAGTGCCTTCACAATCTCTTATCACCTCAAAACTAGTTGTCTAGTCAAATCCTACACACTCTGATTTGTTGGGACCCATAGCTCAAAGTTGAGTCAAAAACTTTGGGTTCAAAATGTCAATGGTGTAGTCTTTGGGATAGTGTATTTTATGCCATTTTTTCCACCACTATCCCATCACATATAGTCAGTATGATATGTCTTCATCATGGGATAAACTCTATCATAGTGGCTTAGCATATCATGTGGTTGTGTTAGGTGGGATACCACTTTGTGTTATCCCTATTTCATAATTTTTCAAGTTTCCATCTTAGCACTTATGAAATTTCAATGTGTCAAGTCATTCCATGATTTCTATATCCTTCATAGTATTATTTTGTAAAAATCCAAATAAACCTTCTAATTAAGGATCTTCTATCAAAAATTATGTTTCAATCCTACATTAGAAGATTTTGTGTTGTGTCTAGGTCATCCATTCCAATTAAAATCTCAATTGAAGTCTCACAGTTTTACTAGCAACTTAAGTTTAATTTTCATCTGTAGTGGTTCTACCTAGAGGTGTGTGTGATGGGTTAACACTTATTTTTATCACATTTCATTATTATTTTTGCTAGTATCCTATGTTCAATATTGGTGGCTACAATTCATTACCAAGACCAATAATTTTATATTGAGCAAGTTTTTATTTTCTCACCATTTAACTGTCTTGTGTGTTTTTCCTTGTGATGAATGTTTCTATTTTGTCTTTCAAGTTTGTATGTCATGTTTTACATTCTCATGTGAATGTTTCATTACAAATATCTCTTTCCTTGAAGAATTTCATTTTTTCTAACATGTATATGAGTTATTGGAGAGAAAATTAGAGTTAATATATGTGTAGTTTGGAGGCCTTCTTAATATTATGTGCAGCAATAGGAAGACATCAAATAAATTTTTAATTTGGTGCAACACTACATTTCCCTTTCTACATTTCCCTTTCAAAGTTCCTTTTCCCTTTTCACCATAAAGATATTAGTTATAGTGTACCTTAATTGTATTGAAATTAACCTTTTTCAAAGTTTCACCCTCAAAGAACAATTCCCACACATGGAGGTTGTATCAAAATTTCACAAGGTTTATTGGGGACCAATCCCTAAGTATGAGTAATAAATTTTCCAATAAATTTTTTTGGTATGTCGGATATGATATAGATTCAACTATATAAGTCTATTGGTTAGATAATTCAAGCTTATTTCCATGAGAATTTGGGTATTTTATTAGTTTTTTCAACCCTTTGAGATATTTAATCAAGCACCATAGCTACTCTAAGTGTCAACTACACTAGTTTCAAGAAGTCATAGTGCTTGCATTTATAAAGATCATCCTTGATCTTTTTATGTTTTATATATTTGATATGACTTGTATCTTTTACAAAGCTATACTATGGATTCATTTCTTAGGAGTACATATTATTCTCCCTCATTTCATGATAATTCCACCCCTTATCTATCATTTTATCAATATCAATCTCATTCATATTTTGGTTATAACCTAAACTCATTTGTAACACTAATTGGCTAATATGCTTAAAATATATGCCCCTGCTTTCCCTTGTTCTATCACTACGAAAATCCCCATACAATAAGTTAAAAGATGTTATGTCATATTTCTAAAAGAATGTGTATTGTAGGTTTTATGAAAGGGTATGAGTGATTAGATTAGATAGACATAAATAATAGTTACAAAATAAAACTAATAATACAAAGGAATAAAGCACACATAAAGAGAGCATAATACACAAAGATTTAACGTGATTCACCCAATCTATAGGCTACATCCACCAAATCATGTTTCCAATGTTATTATCTATTAACTTCAATGTGTTATAATCTTTGATCTCCTCTTACATCTCAATACCACAATAAGATGTCTATTCACTTTAGAAAAATTATAACTCTAAGACAATATTATATGACATATGTCATCTTAACAAGTTAATCTTAGACATAATTCATGAGTCAACCTCAGTAAATGGTTGATGAATCAACTAAAAAATGCATAACAAGTTAACGCCACCCCCCCACCCGCCCCCAAGAAGAAAAAAAAAAATAGAAGTGTAAATAATAAGAATTGCATTAATCTAAATCTAGTTTCTAAACTACTATATATTTTTTAATGGATAATAGTAAAAGGCTATAACCCACCATGCAGAAATTTTTTTTCCTAATTTTTTAGATTGAAGTAACATAGTTGTTTATGTGTGGTTCACAAAAGATATATTTATATTTTTTATTTTGTAAAACTATTTGTTAGGATGATAGGCATAAGTTGGGAAAATGGAAGCAATCCACTACACAAACATCAAGATTTGTATCATATCCTTATGGTTACATTGCCTCAATGTCTTGTTCTCATAAAGTAACCTTATTGATATTTTCTTCAAATCCCATTTATTTAACTACAATATATATCTTAAACTATTTCATTTTAAAATTAAATAGTGAACCATAAATTTCTTAGAGATCAATAATAATTTATTTTTCCTTTTGGTTATTGTTTATCTAACAAGTTGTAGATGCAGAGGTGAATATGAGATGGGAGGGGAACCAAGAAAGAAAGAGCCAAAGAATGGTAAAGAATGGAAGGAAAATTTGGATGTATGGGATATCCTTAAAAAAGGGAAAGTCACATCTTATATTGATACCTTCTTCAAAAATGGGATTGAAGATAGGGTTGCACTACATGGCATCACTATGAAGTTATTAGACTAATTCATCATTGAGATTATGGGTCTTCCAATGGAGGGTCTCAAATTTAGTAAGGAAATTAGTATTTTGAATGTGGCCTTCAAAAAATTCCTTAAAATTGATGAATAGGAGAAAATGTTGGAGAAGAATGGTGATTTCTATGATCTAAGGTAGATTAAGGTAATTTGGAGGGATGTTTTATTGTGCATTCATGAGTATTTTATCCTTGATGATAGAGCCAAGAGAGTCCACAAGTTTCATTTTGTGTTCCTAAATCATTTTACGTATAAAGATAGAATCTCTTTCCCATTTTACTTAAAGTACTCTTTGATTCAAAGTTTCCAAGAAAATAGGAAGGAGTCATGTCCTATGCTCCATGAAGGCTTAATTTTACTTATTGATAAGTACTATAAAAACAAGAATATTAAACCCTCTTCGATTGTGGTGAAGAAGCAAAAAGTGTCTAGTAATGAACCTCACCCAAAGGAAAAGGATAAAAGTGAGGAAGGCACTAGTGACAGCAAGAGTACCAAAAAGGGGAGTAAACAAGAGATTAAAAAGAAAAATGTAATGAAGTGAAAAAATCTAAGAATTTTGTTGAGGATGATAATAAAACCAAAATGGGGGACCTCAGTTCAAAACTAGAAGGTTATTTTGGGAGAAAAAGCATGTTAACTGGTAAGGATCATTTGGAGGATAGTAAAGATAGGAAAACTAAATCTAATGCAGGGTCAAAAGCTTTAAGGGATGATGAGAGGAAAAAAAAGTGTTCAACATTACCCTCCCAAAAGGATTTCTAGCGAAGAGAAAATGGACATGGACATAGAAAAGAATAATGAGGGTAAAGTCCTTGTCAAGAAATAGCACAACCCAAGTAAGGAGAAGAAAGAGGAGCTTAATAAGAAGCACGATGAAAAAACCAACATCTAGGACAATGACACTACCATTGATGTTGAGATTAGGATTGATGAATGATGCAGGGATGAGTCTCACCATGCAAAGCTATCTTTCCTTAATAATGCTAAGCTAAAAGTAGAAGCATCCCTGCAAGTAGACTTGTGGCTCTTGTTGGGAATTTTTTTTGCATGAGGTCAATGGATGGAATGCATAGTGTAATTCCTCTCTTGAAAAGAAAACCTTTTTAAGGATACACTCCAAGGTTTAGTGTTTGTCTTGCGACATACCAAAATCTACTTAGTAGAAGATAAATGTGAATGTTCACGAGGAGGCCTTTGCTAGTTCTGAAAAAACTCTTTTGTCTTGGAATTGAAGTAAAATCTATTTTTTGTCTCAAAATATCACACCAAAAGAACAAAAAAATTTGTATTTTTTGTTTTTTCCAATGGATGCAATTCTAAAAATGGACCTACTATGAGGTCCTATTCTAACAGGGGGTTAGAAAAGCAAATAATGAAATTGAAAGAAAATAACATGAAATCAAATAACTTGAAATTGAAATTCCTAAATAAACATAAGCTACAAAACACAACACACTACGAGTTAAACCTTTGAATAAATCGGTAGGAAACCAATGAAAATAGGAGTAGCACTTCCTAGAATCCACTGATGCAATCGTTGGTGAGAATCTTTAACAAATCGAATGATGTTTCACTCTTCATCAAATTGCAAGGCCACTAAAAGTGCACTCATGCGAGACAAAAAGTTATGTAAACACAATCGGGTGATCTCTTCTCAAGCTCATTATGTCAACGAAATTCATATATTTGTAGCAAAAACTAGAACTAAAAGATCACACAACTAGAAACAAAACAATAAACCTTTGGCTCAATCACAATCTCATGAATAAAATCCACAAAACAATGACACATTCAGGCAAGAATAACTACACTCCAAATGCTAGCACCAAAAGCATAACTTTATTGCATAATAACTACGACCCCTTTTACATTTTACATTGGGGTATTTATAAGAAATCATCACCTCAATTTTTTTTGAGAGTGAGAGATATCTTGATGCAATAAAATGCTTTTAAAACATTTAAACAAACTAAATATATATAAACTAGCAATCTAACTAGTGCTTAGAGGGAATCCATTTATATTTTATTCATTAATTGGATGCATGAGCCCTTTACATGTCAAAAACAATGAAAGCATCAGAGAGAAAGAAGGAGGAAGCCATTAGTCAAAGTAGAAGTGCATGGAGACACCAAAAATAGATGTTGGCCCTTCAGTTGATGTGTGTCGGAGTTAACTTGCCATCAAAATGCACTCCCAATGCATCTAAACTGCTATTTTTTGGAACTGGTAGTCAATTGTTGGTGCACCTCTGAATTGCAGAGCTGCGGACCTGTGGACCTGCAGACCTCAACTGGGTCAAAATCTTAAAATTTTACTAAGTGTCAAAATTGAAATTTTGGCATTTGGGTTTTGCTCATCTCTATCCTAAAGATATGTTTTGATGTTTGCCCTTGAATTTCTCTATAATCTCAATAATATTAGCAGCATTGGGAAGATCCAAAGCCTCATACTTATCTTTGACCTTCTATCTATAGTTGTCCACCTCAATTTGAGTTTCTACAAAATCTTTGAGTTTGGTGTCCAACTCTAACAATGCTTCTTCTATCTTGAAGGCTTGTTTAATGTCTTCATCACTGGATGCTTCCTCTAAAGTCTTTATGAAATTCTCCACAACTACCTCAACTAGTAAAAGCTTCTCTTGTTCTTCATCTTCAAAAATATCCAAGCATGGATCACCGTACAACTTTTCTACTTCCAAAAGTCACTCTCAAGCTTGGTCCTTGAGCTTGTGTATCTCATCATGCAATGTTTCCATCACTTTATTTCCCTCTGCAATCTTTTCTATCCAATCATCTATCATGTCTAACTCTTCTATGGTATATAAATCAATCAGAATGCGGTACCTTTGTCCTTTTATGGCCTATAGAGTTTGTAAATCCTTCCTCCAAACCCATACCTTATCCATAATACTAAAGTCCTGCCTCAAAATTACCACAATCTTATCAACATTCTCTTATGTAGCATGTAATAACTTTAGACTTCCTATAATTATAGTGACACCCCCATCCTCAAGGTTGTCTCTCAAATCCTGACAAGCTCTCAAAAATGGACTGAGCTATACACCTTCCCCTTCTTTAAGAATGGTAGTCAAAGTCTCCTTATGGCGTTTAGAATCAAGAGGACCAATAACTTTAGCTAAATATCATTTCAAGATCTCAACTTGCCTTTGACATGTTCTAATTTCAATCTCATCCTATTCCATATGGTTAAGAACCTCCTTGACTCCCATAGTCATCATCTATTGAGAAGTATCCCGTGTAGGCTTTCCTAACATGATATCCTTCACTTCATAGTCCTAAAGGCTGACAACTTCTTCATCTGTACCTTTCTAAGGGTAAGCCACCTATGCAAATAAGTCCTGGTTCTGAGTATTACTAATGAATGAAAATGGTGTTACATCGTGTAATGGAGAGTCAAGCTTGTTCAAAATCTCTCCAATATCACAAATATCATCCTCTGAAGCAAGGAATTGATGCTTAGCACTTCTCATTATTTCCTTTCGAAACCATCTTGAGATATGTCTTTCTATAACCTTGGCTCTAGATGATGAAGGGATGTGTTCAACTACCTCCTTCCCTTTGTCACTCTTGCTTAGAATCTCCTATTGTGAGGGTTCTTCTTCTATAGTCTCAATTTTTGTAGATCCCATAGTTTGATCCTCAACTTCCTAGGGATGCTATTGTATACATTCTACTACCTGTAACTCTTTTGATGGCTCATCAATATCTCTTGGTTCTAGTTCTCCTTGTACTGACAATTCCTTCAAAACATATTCTTTTGAACTTGGAGGTGGAGGTGTCACTGAAACCTTATCTACCATCATAACTTGAGGTGGAGATGGGGGAGTTAGATGAGGACCTTGTGTCTCAAGTGGCATCTACGTCCAATCTTGCTATTGAAATTCACCTGTAGGAGTATCTCTAATCTTATCTCCAACCAATTTTGTACCCATTGGCATGAAATCAAAATCTCGGATGGAGAGAATATCATCACCTAGCTCCCTTTGCTCATTCACCCATCATTGTACTTCATCTTTTGAAGAAGATAATTCTACCATTTCAACTTGGGTGGGTGGTGGGGTATTTGTGACATTCTTCTTTCTTTCCAATTCTGTGGCTTTGGCCAGTCAAGTTTTCCTTTGTAGAGGCACTTGCTCTTCCTCCTCATCTAACACTGTTTCATCCTCATCTGATTCTTCCTTGGGAATGGTTTCAGGAATAGATGGATTAGGCACTAATCTTTTATGAACTCTTTACCTCTTGTTCATTCTAACCTTGACGCCCCTTTGCTTCTATGGAACCATAGGAGAAGCAAGCTCTTCATGCATTGGATGAATGGATGTCTCTAAAATCTCTCCCTCTTCTTGTTGGCTTAAAAAAACATGAGGTAATGGAAAATCAACCTAGATATGAGAAATTTTAGAGTCTCGGGGGTCCGAGGGAGTACATTCATGTTGCTACAAAGGGGCCTGTTCTTCAACATTCTTTGTCTAGATCCTTTGATGAGAGGCTCTCTCCCTCTTTTCTTTCTTCTTCTCTGAAGGATGGTAGTATCCCACTGGACGATCAAGCTGGTAGACTATTTTTCACTTGATAGGAGATTGGAGTGCAAAGATAGGAATTGTGACTGTCCTCCCCTTTACCCTTTCTAGGTGAGCATGTGCATGGAATATCACTGTATCCAAAATTGGATCAAGTGGAAAGAGTTTCTTGATCCAACTCTTTGTCATTCTGATGACATCTCTCGCTTGATGATTAATATCATCCCCTTCCTCTCTATCAATTTTTGCATTTAGGATGGATCTTTCACCAACTTTATTTGTATTGAATAAGGGATCCAGTAGCTCCTGCGAATCTTGTAGCCTTATCTCATCTGGGATGGTCAAATGGAGAGAATTTTCTACTAAATACAAAGTCATTCTACAATAGTCCCTGATATGAACATCATAGTCATTTGTGGTAGTCATCTAATGATCTTCAATGGCATCCTCATGGTAGAACTCTTTTCCTACCAAATTTTCCACTTTATCAACATTGTCAAAGAATGGTTGAGGAGAGTTATATTCTTCAAGAGTATAATTCTCCCATTCCCATTCATAAGTTAGGATATCCTACTTTCTCTTTACCTAGTATACTCCTATTACAAAAGGCCAATCCCAACAAGACCTTCATTGTTTCTTGATCCTCTCATAAGCTAACTCAATCTACCAAGGAATTTTCCTTAGAACCAACTTGTCACTTCGATATCTTGGGATCTTCTTTGGATGGATGGATGCACCACCAACCTGAATGTATGTGAATGTTCAAAACTAGATGAAATATGAACTGAGAGCTGTGATCTATTCCTTAGCCTCATCAGACAATCTCTTTCCATAATCCCCTTTGATGAATCAAATGATGGAAAAGATGAAGGCATCATTAAAAATTTTGTACTCCTTTCTCTGTAATGAGAGCTTCTTTTTAACTAGCTAAGGATAGACTGTATATGGCCATGCATTAGGATCCTATATACTACCCTTCTTGTACAACTTGGGATAGTTGGTGGCTCTTGCTACAAGTAGATATACCACATAAGAATTCATATAGAACTTCTTCTTGTCCTTTACTGTCTGCAACTAATCACACAAGTTCTCACTCAGTGTGGTGGCCCAATCTAGTGGCATCTTTGCATGTCTGATGGTCTTAATAAAGTTAACCATGAATGGAGTGAGATGATCCACTACAGGCAATCCCATAACTCTACTCAGGAGAATGATTGAATATCTAATGTCATCCTTCATGTATCCTCAAGACATATCTACTTTACTGATTGTCTTCCCTCGAGATGGCTTCTCAATGAAGTATGAGGAATATATGATGTTAATGGCCTCCTGGTAATGATCCCTATGCCACCTCTTAGCTGCTTCATATGAAAGTCTGATAAACTGATTGGCTCTAGGTAGGTGAAAAAATCTATCAATATTATTAGGTCGTAGATCTAAGACCACTTCCCCAGTGATGCTCTTTACCACCCTTTCCTTAGGAACAAAATGCTGAGATAGGGTCATAATCATTTCAGCTAACTTAACAATTCCAGGATGTGATGCTACATTTACCAATCCAAATAGATTAAGGCAGATCTCAAAGAAGATCTTTCAGTTGGGTTGTTACAAACCCTCAAAAACTCTCCCATGTCTGTGTGTCCAAGTTCTGTGTCTTTGATCTCAGAGTATTCATCGTGCAACCCTGACTTCGGGGTTATGCCTTGGAACTTGTACACAACTAGTTTTGCTGTTGATCTGGATGTGGATGCCATCTGATTATATTACCTACATGTCACAAAAGAGAAAAAGAATGATTAGTTATTAGATATATATATAACTTTAAAAAAAAAGTCCTCCTAGAAAACTTATTTAATTTGTTGTTTTTATTTTTATTTTTATTTTTATTTTTATTTTTATTTTTATTTTTATTTTATTTTTATTTTTATATTATATATATATATATATTTTGGGTTTTTGACTTTACTATATAATAAAAATTAAATTAAATTAAATTTTTCAAAAAACAAAAGGGGAGTTTGAGGTGCGGCGGCGGCCATGCGCGCGCATTCAAGAGGGTGTGGCAGCGGCTGCGTGCGGCCCAAAGGGCACGCGCTCACGCATGAGGGGGGAATAGTTTCCAACCTTTTTCTCTTATCTCTTCTAAACAAAATGCTCTTCTAAACAAAATGAAGTAGCAAGAAGGAGAAGGGGGGTTTTATAACCTCTCTTCTTCTCCTTTGCATGTGCACACACAAGGTTTTTTTTTTCTTCTTTTTGATTATTTAATTTTTTTGTTAGTTTTTCAATCTTTTATCTTTTTTGATTTTTCGACCTTTTGACTTTAAAATTCTAACTTATTTTATTGAATTTTCTTCTCTTGACTCTTGAACTATGAGTTCAGGAGTCGAAAAAAGTAGGGGGTCCCTATTCCTAGTAAGGATTGGGGCATGTCTTGTGGAGACCACAATAGCTCTACAATGAAATCATGGTGCTTAAGAAAGAAGTTAGGGTTATTCAGAAAGAGTTAGACCATGAACATGTTATGAGAGATCACCTAGAAAAGTAAGTTGGAAACATCCCTGAGAAACTAAAGGATTATGAGCTAGAAATCCATCAACTAATTAAGGATAACAAGTAGAGAATGGAGCAAGTTACTTCTAATTTGTGTGCTGTAGTGGCCAGTCTGGGCAAGAAAAGAAACAACAAGATCATGTCTCTAGATACTATAGGGGTTAGGAGTCTAGGAAGGCCTAATAAGAGAACTAGGTAGAGGATGAGGAAAAAGATTACTAAAGCTCCTGAGGTTCTAGAATCTTCCATGGTTGATATCATCCAGGGTACTATAGAAGTAGATATAGAGGTGGAGAAGATCATTAAAGACCTGTAGATGTTGGTCATGGTTGTTGGCGTGCTAGTTACTGGTCTGAGTGGTATTGTTGGTTTTGTTTTTATTTTTTAGCTTTTGTTTAAATTATAGGCTCTAGAACCTTGTAAAACCTAGTTTCCTTTGGTTTAAACTTGTGGTTTTAGGTCCTTATAAAACTTGATTTTTTATATTTTTTTTCTTGACTCTAGGTTTCAGGTCCTTGTAAAACCTGGTAGAACTTAATGCAAATCTTTTTATTTTGTTAAAGGGTTTTGAGTCCCTTCAAAACCTATTTTTACCTTAATCTAAAATAGTGAACCATAATTGAATGTATAACTTGAAAGAATGAAATTCACCATAATAATCAACATCAAAACACAAATACTTTTATTTATGGAAACCCTAATGAGGGAAGAATCATAGTCAAATTTAACTCACGTTGTATGAAACAATAGTTACATATTTTTTTAGGACTCACTGCCCAAGGAAGCTTACTTATCTCAAAAAGGACTTACTAAGTAGAGTAAAATGACAAGTTAACCCACTAAGAAGATACTATATCCTATAATATGCTATAATATGATTATAATGAGAATAGAAGCACATTATCTATTATAAATGGAGAATTTTTTTATCTATGGCTATTGTGGTCCCTCTGTAACACAATTATCCCTTCAAAGTGACTTCAAACATTTCATAAAAAAAGTATTTAATACCAAATTGTACCATATACAATACATTTTGTTAATATATAAATAATTGTAATAGATTTCCACAATCCATGATATTCAATTTATGTTTCTGGGTAAGATTGTGTGTGAGTTTATCAACATCAACATTTTGGATCATACTCAATGATCCATCATTAGGAGGAGAGAGCTCAGAAGGTGAACAATAGGTTGCAGACCCAAGATGAATAAAAAGAAGAGGAGAGGGGGCCAAGGAAGGAAACACATAGGCCAAGGAGGCAATAATAAAATAACAATAAATTAAGTTAATTTAACAAGAAGCAAAAAGAACATCAATAACTAAATAAAAGATATTCAATAAGATTAAAAACAAATAACATGATTTATAAATAGAAAAATCAAAGTGGAGAAAGAAGAGGAAATTTTAAAAATAACAAAGTAAAAATTAAAAATAAAATTTAAATAATTAATTAATTAACTAAAATATATATAAAATAAAATAAATAAATTTTAAAATATATACACATACATATATATAAAGATATAATAATAATGAAAAAATTCATAATAACAATAAAAGAATTAATAAATTACTTTGAATTATGCTAAATATTAACACACATAAGAAAAAAGGAACTCAACCAACTTATTTTTCAAGGATGTTTCCAACTTATTTTTCTAGGTATGCCATTAGTCTGCTTCAAAGATAAGGATCATGTCAAAAATCAATATGCTAATTGGAAAACTTTTCAGATTACAAACTAAATTGGTTCCACAATTGCTAATAATATAGTATTTGGTATTGCACAGGAAGAAGGATTTAATGTTGCTAATCAGGAAAATAGTGATCTTCATGCACTACTCAAAGAATTTCAATATGGGAATAGTCAGATAAATCAAAAAAAAGTATCTAGTGGCTTGGCCATTGATGACTTCGAAACTCCAAAATAAACAGATAAATTGGATTTGATGTTGGAGGCATGCTTTGATCTAGACCCACTAGGTCTTTGGAAGAGTATTTTTCAACATGTTGCAGATAACTTGAATTTTCATCTCAATGTGATAAATTTGAAGGAACCTAAGATTTATAAGGACCAAATTGAGCCTAACTCTCAAAACATCCCAAGCATTATGGTGGACTCCAACTTTCCATAGGTGGCTGATCAATTGGAGGTTCAACCTCAAGAAGACAATTTGAAAGAGTCTAAGGTCTCTAAAGTTCAACCTAAGTTTGAGCTCCAAGCCAAATTGTTAGATTTTGATATTCAACACACTTTATCCATTGTTAAATCTCCCTCTCTCTACCCTCAGACCTCAAAGACACCCAAATATAGAGGACGTCCAAAGGGTTCTAAAACTAGGGCTGAGATCGCTCCAGGTATCTAGACCACACTAGATGACAACTTTGTTGTTAACAATAAAATGATGAGGAGAATAGCCTATTCTCCTTGTCAACAATGAGAATTATATCATGGAATATCAGAGGCATAAATTCCTCTGACAAGAGATGTAGGGTTCAAAAGTTTTTAGAATCCTCAAAAACTAACATTGTGTTGCTACAAGAGACAAAATTATCACAAGAAACAATTTTGAAGTCCCTAGCCAAATGGCCAAGGTGGTCCTCAATGTATTCTCCTAGTATGGATGCTTTTGGGGGTCTTGTCATTCTTTGGAACCCATTAACAATTTAGAGTCATCTTATTCAACAACAAGCTAATTGGTGAATGTTACAGGTGCTTGACTTTGATGTCTCTTTTACTCTATTCAATGTGTATGGACCTACCTCCACTCAGGAAAAGTTGAAAACATGGGATCAAATAGCAATATTGATTCAATCTCAAAACTCCCATCAAGTCATCCTTGGGGGCAATTTTAATGTGATCTTGAATCAAAATGAGAAAGTTGGTATTTGCCCACCCATCAAAACCATTCAGGACTTTGCTCAATTTGTTGAGAATAATGATTTGATGGATATTTGACCATCTAACAGAAAGTTTGCATGGAAAAATAGGGGATCTAACTTTGCTCAAATTATAGTCAGATTGGATAGATTTTTGCTATCTCATGACTAGAAATTAGGTAATTTTTTCTTCCAATCAGAGATTTTGTCTACTGCATATTCTAATTAGTTTCCAATCTCCATAGACATTGATCAAACTACACCTATCGACCAAAACCAACATAAGTCATCATTTAAATTTGAAAGTATGTGGTTGCATCACCCACATTTCCTCCCACTTTTAAAAAAATGGTGGATTAGTGCTCCCTTTGCTCCAAGATCTAGAATGCATCAATTTGCTAGTAAATTGAAATATGTCAAGGAGTAGATCAAAATATAGAACATACAATTTTTTTAAAATGCATTATAATAGAAAGAGATTTTTAAGTTGCAATTGGAGGAGATTCATTGCTCCATTATCAAGTTTGGGATGGACAGTGACACATATGCTAAGAAAAAAGAGTTACAAATTGAATGGGAGGAATTGTATAATAGGGAGGAAGATTATTGGAGACAAAAGTCTACTAAAGTCTAGCTACAACAAGGAGATATAAATTCAAAAAAAAATCCATGCTTCTACCCAACAAAAGAGGGTAGCTAAATCAAATTTTCAAATCTTGGATGCTGAAATAGGTAATATTCTAACCAACCTTCACCACATCAAAGATGAAGGTGTCAAATTCTTTAAGAATCTTCTTGCACTAGTAGAACTTCCCTCACCTTTGCCTTCACAAGTAGAGGATTTCATCCAGCATATACCTATAATGATTCTTCCATGGAGAACTCCAAGCTCTTGGCCCCTTTTACCATTCAAGAAATTTGAGAGGTTTTTTTCTCCTTCCCTCTTGACAAAGCCCAAGGTCTAGATGGCTTCACGACACTTTTCTTTTAGAGTTGTTCGGATTTTATTGGATGGGATCTTCTAGTAGTTATGGAGGAATCTAGAAAGTTCAAATCTATGTTAAAATATTTCAATTCTACAAATATAGGAATTATTCCAAAAACCATAGAGCCCAAAACTTTTGCAGGCTTTTGCCCAATTTCACTCTACAGCTTGACTTATAAAATTATTACTATAGTCATTTCTCCACGACTTCAAAAACTTCTTCCATCCGTAATCTCTCCCGAACAAGGTGGTTGTGTTCTTGGTAGAGAAATAATGGAGGGTGCAATGGTAGCCCATGAAGTTCTCCACTCCATAAAGAATAGTCAATCTTCTAACTTTGTTATCAAGTTAGACATGCAAAAGTCCTACGACAAAGTTTTTTGGAGCTTCCTTTTTCAAGCCCTTCAAAAAATGGGCTTTGATAAGAAATGGTCTAAGTGGATCAAAGCTTACATTTCAGGGGCTTGGTTCTTAATTATTATCAATGGATCAATGTCTAGATTCTTTTCCTCCATGCAAGATCTCCGACAGGGTGACCCTCTTTCACTGATTTTATTCATCATCATGGCTTAAGCCCTTAATAGGAATATCAAGCACCATCATCTATCTGATAAATGGAATGGAGAAAAAATTGAAGGTATAACAATCTCATTCATGCACTCTTTATTTTCTGATGATACATTATTGTTTGGTGCCTCATTAGTCTTTGAGGCTAAATAGATTAAGAAAATTCTCTTGCTATATTCAAAAGTTTTAGGGTAGAAAATTAACCCTCAAAAGTTAAAGATCTTCTTGTTTTATACAAACAGGATTATCTCAAATAAGATTATGCATATTTTTGGGGTTTACTGAGGATTCTCTACCCTCCACTTATCTTGGGATTCCTTTCTTTATAGGCTCAAACAAGAAAGTTGTTTGCGAGGGGGTATATCAAAGAATTAAGAGCAAAATTGCTTCTTGGAAAGTTAGACGTCTATCATTATCTGGTAGAATATTTCTTATTAAGTCATTCCTTTCTGTAATACCTAATTATTACATGGCTATCATGCAAGCATCATCTTGTATTGTTTCACAATTTCAAAAACTTATTAAGGGCTTTCTATGGTTGAGAAATTTGACTAATGAAAAGAAACTTCCACTCATCTCTCTCCAAAATATGGCATTTTATCCAACTCTAGGTGGAGCGGGAATCCATGATTTGACAACTAAGAATAAAGCATTTGGTGGTAACTTGGTTTAGCAGATGTATACTAAATCACAATCAGTTTGGTGTCAAATTATGCAACATAAATATCTAGATAACAATGAGCCACATAGAATATTTTCTATGCTGGACCCCCCTAGGGGATCAGTCATTTGGGACTTCATGATTGCATCCAAAGATATTGTGCTTAACTACATTTCATGGAAATTAAACTATGGGGATAAGATTAACTTTTGGGGTGACTCATGGAATGGCCACCCCCCATTAAATACAATGTTAAACATAAAAAATATCATCTTAGTTACAGAAGCAGAATGGGGTAACCTTCTTGTTCATTATATGGATGCAATTTGCATCTTCTCAAGGGAAGTAATATGGAAAGATCTAGATCAAATCCCTTTAGATTGTCAACATAAAAAACAACTTATATCTATCTTATTAGAAAGATAGAATTTTGTATCAATGGCTAAGGATCGACTAATGTGGATCTTAGCCAAAAATGGTAACTACTCAATTAAGGAAGGTTACAAACTTCTTCAACAACTTGAGTTGGGAAAACCACCATCTCAAGCATTCATGTTCTGCTAGAATAAAATAGTACTTCCCAAAGTTGGGTGCTTTGTGTGGGTAGCAATCAAGCATAGAATTCTTACAAGTGATTGATTGGCTACAGTGAATATTTCCTCTCCTTTCAAGTGTGTTTTATGTGGTGAGGAAGATGAATCAATTGGCAAGATGTTAGTTTGCATACCAATGTTGAATGCTTGTTTAAAAAAAATTAAATTACTACTCCCCACTACAAAACAATATTTGGGAATTTTTTCTAGGCTTGGCCAATTCTTTACCCTAGTGCCCTTTTTGTAGGAATCTAGAAGTGCACACCTGCTCTAGTTATTTGGGCTATCTAGTGGGAAAGAAACAAGAGGATTTTTAGAAAAGAAGTATAATCTTTAGAGAAAGTGCTCCAAATCATTGAAAAATCAATTTCAAAAGTTACTAATGCAAGTGTCAGTAGATGCAGATTTAATCCAGTTATCACTTCCAAGGATTGAAGTATCATTTGGGAATGGAAATCAATTTTCATCCGAGCTGGCACTAGCACTTCTTCAAAGTTGAAAACTCATATAGATAGGTCTACATTCAAATGGAAACCCCTTCGCCTGGCTTTGTCAAACTCAATTTTGATGGAGCATCCAGAGGTAATCTAGGACAATCAAGATTGGGAGCATGTATTAGAGATTTTATTGGTAAAGTCCTGGCAATAAAAATGGCTCCCCTTCCTATAGGAACTAACAATAGGGCTAAGCCTTAGTCATTGCTATCAGGGCTAATTCTTGCTAAGAAAGGGAACTTCCGACAAGTGTAGATTGAAGGTGATTCTCAAGCTATAATCTCTTCTTGTATTAAGAGACAATCATCCTCCTAGAAACTCAAATATGTGCTCTAGCAAATTTGGAATATTATTGATCGATTTCAAGACATCAGAGTTTCAAACACATATATAAAGGGCAAAAAAATGGTAGATTATCTTTCCAATTTGGGATGTAATGGGATTGCAACTTTTACACTAAACCCTTCTTCACTCATGGAGCATTATAAATATTTGTAGAAACTAATGGTCATTGACCTTTAGAAGAAGAGTTTATTGTTTATGTCAAGCTATTTTTCCTTTTGGTGCTAAGAGATTTTAGGTATTGAGTTGCTTCAAGTGTCGAGTGTGTTTCATGTTTAGAGGGATCAATATGTGTTGAGTCATAGCTGATGTTAGGCAAGTTAGGGACTTCAAGGGGTGAGTGGACTATATGTGTGTTGAGTAGCTTTAGGCATTGAATGTGCTTCATGTGTTGAGTAATCAACATGAGCTGAGTCATAGCTAATATCTACTAAGCCAATGACCTTAGGTGTTGAATGCCATATGACATGTGCCAAGCAAGCTAACTCACTTCATGTGTCATGTATAATGTATGTGCTAAGCCAGCATCAATATAGGTGCCAAGTTACTTTTGATGCTAAGCTAGAATTCTCATAGGTGCCAAGCTACTTCAGGTTTCGACTGTGATTCACGTGCTAAGTGATCAATATGTACTGAGGCATAGTTGATGTCATCCAAGCCAGTGACCTTAGGTGTCAAATGCCATATGTGTTGAATGTGTTAGTATTCTTCATGTGTCATGCAAACTAGTATGCTATATGTGTTTGAGTAAATCATAATAGTACATGAGTTATCCTATAGCTACTGAGCTGAGCCAAAATTCTTATTGGTGCTAAGTTACCTTTGGTGCCAAGTTAGAAGCCAAGATACTTCAAGTTCTGTGATGAGTGCTTTATGTGCTGAGTGATCAATATGTGATGAGTCATTGTTGAAGTTGTACAAGCTAGTGACTCAGATATTGAATGGGTTACATGTTTTGTGTGATCTATACGTGTCAGCTTGTAGATGTTGTTGAGCAAGCCAAAATGTCATATGTGCTGAGTATTCTATAGTGGACATTCTAACATCACCCAATGGTCACTAAGCATCATCCAAATTAGGCATTGAACATTTATTGATGCTTCCATAAATTAGGTTCCCATGTGCAAGATTAAGGTGAAATCTTGATAAATCTTCATCATTAAGTAGAATTTCATTGGTTGATGTCAATTGAGTATGATCTTCTTTCAGTTTGGTCATGTGGCACTTTGTACTCAGCAAAATTAAATTCAACATATATAGCTGCAAATCAATTTGCTCATTGTTCAATTTTGGGGGCATCATATTTGTACTTTTCCCTTCTCAATTTGTAACTGATTTCTAATTTAATGGTCCCTTTTTTATTACACACATGAGTGTAGGTACTCCACTTCTTGTGTGTGTATGTTGAGGGATTTAATTTAAGGTGCAGAATGGACTTCAATTCAAGTTATTTATCCACCTTGTTGTGTTTACCATTCAAATTGCTTTCAAAATGTCATCTTCACAAGAAGCATGCGAGAAATGTGATTCTTGCCATTAGTTCCATTGCAACATCTTTCCAAAAAATTTCAAAATCAAGCTTCATCCAACATTGGATGAAGAAGAAATTTCTCACCCTCTTGAAGATGCAGTTCTGGATAACATGTTTATTGTACACTCCTATAACATCCAACATTGGATTTGAACCATAATTAGGGAGGATATTTTCTCTGCATTTGCAAGGAATGTTTTATTCCCTTAAACGTTGATCTCCATTTTTTTGTCCAATGCCATGGATCTTCTTCAATCTTCATCAAGATTGGAAATTATAATCATCAAGCTGGTTCGGCTAGAATTCTAGGCTGATAATAAATTGAAATGTGTGATGCATAACTATGATTTGTGGACCGATAATGCCCTAGTTTGTGGCATATTTTCAAGAACCATGCTCATGAAGAACCATGGGGCCATGATGACCTTTGAACATATGCAAAAAACCTTTAAGAAGAAAAATACTTGGTTTGTGCTCAAGACTTTGCCATTCACGACCCATGCTCTAGGTTTTCCATTAACTGAGGAGGTAAAGAAAGTTGCTTTTTCTTTGATTGACATTTTGGGGATTCTAATTTCTAATGCTCGAGCAAAATTTGCCCAATTGAAGACACCTTTGGCCACCCAAACTCATTCGATTACTGAACCTGGTGCCTGGTCATTCTTGACATTCAAAGATTTTGGTCTTGGTCACCATGTCTCAACAGAAACTACTCAATCTCTGCATCTAGATGTCACTATACCTAGTGGTTGGGGCATGCTTTCATCCACTAGTTTTTCTCCTGGCACTTTAGATGTTGTTGCTGAGGGTCCAAATTTGGGTTGGGACATTGCTTCGGTATCATGTCCAAATTTAGGATGGGGCTTCTTTGTAATGGGTGCTTCTAGTGAGGATATGGATGAGAGATAGCACAGTGGTATCTTTCTATCATTTTGGGCTTTTTGTCCTCACTTTAGGCATGTTTTATAGAATGTTGAAAATCTTGTTTTGACTAAATTTGAGTCCCCCATGCCTGCTATGTGATGAAATTGTAAAACTCGATAAATTTTGAACTTTGTTGGTTGTTCATCGATATAGCTAGATTGTAAATATTGATGTTAAGACAATTGTAAATATTGAGATGATGTTGTGTTCTCTGTTTGGTTCTTTCCCAATTGAGCTCTCTCTCTCTCTCTCTCTCTCTCTCTCTCTCTCTCTCTATATATATATATATATATATATATATATATATATATACACACACACACACACACACACACACACACACAAACAAATAATAATACACAAAATTTTGGACAAAAACTAAAAATCATACAAAAAAAAGAAATCAACAATAGAGTGAGAAGAGAGAAAAGAAAAGAAAAAATGACAAACAAGCAAATACATATCCTTTTTTCTTGTGTATTAATATTTAGTATAATTTAATGTAATTTATTAATTCTTTTATTTTTATTATGAATTTTGTAGTTATTATATATATATATATATATATATATATATTTATTTATTTTTTAAATTTTATTTTAAATTTTTATTTCGTTATTTTTTGAATTTCCTCTTCTTTCTCCTCTTTGATTTTGCTATTTATTTATTTATAAATCTTATTATTTGTTTTTACTCTTATTTAATATCTTTTATTTAGTTATTGATGTTCTTTTTTACTTCTTGTTAAATTAACTTAAGTTATTATTATTTTATTCTTGCCTCCTTAGCCTATGTACTGCCTTCCCATGCCCCCTCTCTTCTTATTTTTATTTAGCTTGGGTCTGTAACCTATTATTCACCTTCTGAGCTCTCTCATCCTTATGATGGATCATTGAGTATGATCTAAAATGTTGATGCTGATAAACTCACACACAATCTTATCCAGAAATAGAAATTGAATATATAAATATAAAGACACATGTGCATGCCCCTTAACAACACTTTGAAAGAAATATTAGGTTGGTATTATAGCAATGTAGAGAAGATATGTGTAATATCAAATTGGTCAACCTCAAAATAATTAAACAATGATACATAGAATACATAAGAAAATACAAAGATTCTACATACTCCCAAATTGATCTCACTATGTTAGTATACTTGATGCAATATTAAGGTCTTTATTTAGGTTATCTCATTAATTATGAAATACCTTTCTAATTGCCCCCAATATAAGAAGTGAGAAATGTTCATAGTTGTGTACTATTATGGTCTCCACAACACAGGGGACCCCCTACTTTTTTTGACTCCAGAACTAATAGTTCAGGAGTTGAGAGAAGAAAGCTCAGTTAAATAAGTTAGAATTTTGGTGTTAAAAAAAATAAACCCAAAAAAAAAATATCATCACCAAACCTCTTGTGCGCTCGCACATTGAGGCACAGCGTGCTTGGCAAAAGAGAGAGGGTTATAAAAGCTTCTCTCCCCTTCTTGACTAGCTCATTTGTGTGTGCAAGAGCAAGGAGGGAGAGGTATGGAGACCCTCCCCACATCTCCATTTTTTTTTCCTTCTTCCCTCTCAAGCGTACGTGCACGCATGAGAGGCAAAATCTGGCCCACACTGTGTAGACCCTTTGGGCTACACATAGCATGGTGTAGTGCGCACCCTTTGGGCCCCACAACCATCGTCGCCATGGTGCTATGTGTGGCCAATGCCGCCGCACCCTTTTGGGTGTACAGTGCCACTCGTCCCCCTCTTTTTGACATGCATGAGGTATGTGTCACCACGCCTCCACCCTTTTTTTAAAATTTAATTTCTTTTTTTTAGTTTAATTTAGTTGTAAGAGAAAAAAACTATATATATATATATATATATATAAAATAAAAAAACAAAAAAATAAATAAGTTTTCTAGGACATTCACTTTTTAAAAAAATTTCTTACATATCCAATGATTAATAATTTTTTTGTCTTTTGTGATGTGTAGGTAATATAATCAAATGGTGTCCATATCCAGATCACGGTTGCACGATGAATACTCTAGGACCAAAGACACATAACTTGCACACATGGACTTGGGAGAGTTCTTAAGAGTTTGTAACAACCCAACCGAAAGATCATCTTTGAGATCTGGCTTAATCTGTTCTGGATTGGTAAATGCAGCATCACATCCTGAGACCTTGCAATCAGTTGAATTGATTATGACCCTATCTCAACATTTTTTTCCTGATGAAAGGGTGGTAAAGAGTGTCACTAGGGAAGTGGTCTTAGATCTATGACCTGATAATATCGAGAGGGTTTCATATGAAGCAGTTGAGAGGTGGCATAAGGATCATTATCAGGAGGCCATCGACATCATATATTCCTCATACTTCATTGAGAAGCCACCTTGAGGGAATACAATCAGTAAAGTAGATATGACTCGAGGATACATGAAGGATGACATTAGATATTCAATCATTCTCTTGAGAAAAGTTATGGGATTTCCTGCAGTAGTTCATCTCACTCCATTCATGGTCAACTTCATTGAGACCATCAGACATGCAAAGATGCCACTGGCTTGGGCCACCACATTTAGTGAGAACTTGTGTGACCAATTGCAAACAGTAAAGGACAAGAAGAAGTTCTGTATGACTTCTTATATGGTATATCTACTTGCAGCGAGAGCCACTGACTATCTTGGGTTACAAGAAGGGCAGTATGTACGATCCTAATGCATGGCCATATATAGTCTATCCTCAGCTAGTTAAGAAGAAGCTCTCATTGCAGAGCAAGGAGTATAGAATTGTGAATGATGCCTTCATCTTTGCCATCATTCAATTCATCCAAGGGGATTATGGGAAGAGATTTTTTGATGAGTCCAAGGCATGGATCATAGCTCTTGGTGCATATTTCATCCAATTCTAGACATTCACATACATTCGGGTTGGTGGTGCATCCATCCATCCAAAGAAGCTCCCAATATACCCAAGTGACAAATTGGTTCTAATGGAAATTTCCCAGTAGATTGAGTCAGCTTATGAGAGGATCAAAAAACAATAGAGGCCTTGTTAGGATTGGCCATTTTTAATAGGAGCATACCAGGTAAAGAGAAAGTAGGATATCCTAACTTTCAAGTGGGAATGGGAGAATTAACCCCTTGAAGAATATAACTCTCCTCGACCATTCTTTGACAATGTTGGTAAAGTGAAAAACTTGGTAGGAAAAGAGTTCTATCATGAGGATGCCATCGAAGATCATTAGATGAATGCCACAAATGACAATGATGTTCATATCAGGGACTATTGTAGAATGACTTTGTATTTAGCAGAGAAGGCTCTCCATTTGACTATCTCGGATGAGATAAGACTATAGGATTCATAGGAGCTACTATATCCCTTATTGAATATAGATAAAGTTGGAGAGAGGCCCATCCTAAATGCAAAAATCAATAGAGAGGAAGGAGATGATATTAATCATCAAGCGAGACATGTCATTAGAATGACAAAGAATTGGATCAAGAAACCCTTTCCACTTGATCCAATTTTGGATACAATGATCCATGCACATGCTCGCCCAGAAAGGGTAAAGGGGAAAAAAGTCATAGTTCCTATCTTTGCACTCCAGTCTCCTATTAGGCCTGAAACAATCTACCAGCTTGATCATCCAGTGGGATACTACCATCCTTTAGAGAAGAAGAACAAAAAGAGGAATACAACCTCTCCTCAGAGGATTTAGATAGAGCATGCTGAAGAATAGGCCCCTTCACAGCAATAGGAATCTACTCCCCAAGACTCCCAAGACTATGGAATTTTTCATATCCAGGTTGATTTTCCATTACCTCCTATTTTGTCAAGCCAATAAGAAGAGGGAATGATTCCAGAGACATACATTCATCTGATGCATGAAGAGCTTGCTTCTTCTATGGTTCCACAGAAGAAAAAGAGGGTCAAGGTTAGAATGAACAGGAGACAAAGAGTTCATAAAATATTAGTGCCTAATCCCTGTATTCCTAAAACCATTCTAGAGGAAGAATCAGATGAGGGGAAAATAGAGTTAGATGAAGAGGAGGAGCAAGTGCCTCTACCAAGGAGAACTCGACTAGCTAAAGCCACATAAAAGGAAAGAAAGAAGAGTGTCACAAAAACCCCACCACCCACCCAAGCTGAAATAGTAGAACTCTCTTCTTTGGAAGATGAAGTACAATGATGGGTGAATGAGAAAAGGGAGCTAGGTGATGATGTTCTCTCCATCCTAGATTTTGATTTCATGCTAGTGGGTATAGAATTGGTTGGAGATAAAATTAGAGATACTCCTATAGGTGAACTTCAACAACAAGATTGGACACAGGTGCCACCAGAGACGCAAGGTCCTCATCCAACTCCCCCATCTTCACCTTAGGTTATGATGGTAGATAAGGTTTTAGTGACACCTCCACCTCTGAGTTCAGAAGGACATGTTCAAAAGGAATCATCATTACAAGGAGAACTAGAACCAAGGGTTACTGATGAGCCATCAAAAGAGGCACAGGTAGTAGAATGTATACAACAACCTTCTTAGGAAATTGAGAATCAAACTATGGGATCTACAAAAATTGAGACTACAGAAGAAGAACCCTTGTAGTAGGAGACTCTAAGAAATAGTGATAAAAGGAAGGAGGTAGTTGAACACATCCTTTCATCATCTAGAACCAAGGTTACTGAAAGACATATCCCGAGGTGGTTCCAAAAAGAAATAATGAGAAGTGCTAAGCATCAATTCCTTGCCTTAGAAGATGATATTTGTGACATTACAAATATTTTGAACAAGTTTGACTCTCCATTACATGATGCAACACCCTTTGCATTCATTACTACTACCTAGAATTAGGACTTATTTGCATAGGTGGCTCACCCTTTGAAAGGTATACATGAAGAAGTTGTTAGCCTTTTGGACTATGAAGTGAAGGATATCATGTTAGGAAAGCCTACATAGAATACTTCCTGACAGATGATGACTATGGGAGTCATGGAGGTTCTTAACCATATGGAATAGGATGAGATTGAAATTAGAACACTTCGAAGGCAAGTTGAGATCTTAAAAGGATATTCAGTTGAAGTTATTTGTCCTCTTGATTCTGAATGCCCTAAGGAGACTTTGAATACCATTCTTAGAGAAGGGGAAGCTGTACGACTCAGTCAATTTTTGAGAGCTTATCAAGATTGGCGAGATAGCCTTGAGGATAGGGGTGTCACTATAATCATAGGAATTTTGAAGTTCTTGCATGCTACAGAAGAGAATGTTGATAAGATCATGGCAATTTTGAGGCAAGACATCAGTATTATGGATGAGGTATGGGTATGGAGCAAGGATTTACAAACTCTACAGGCCATAAAAGGGAAAAGGTACAACATTCTAATTGATGTATATACCAGAGAAGAGTTAGACATGATAGATGATTGGATAGAAAAGATTACAAATGGAAATAAAGTGATGGAAACATTGCATGATGAGATACATAGGCTCAAGGACCAAGTTTAAGAGTGAGTTTTGGAAGCAAAAAAGTTGTACAGTGATGCATGCTTGGACATTTTTGAAGATGAAGAATGAGAGAAGCTTTTACTAGTTGAGGTAGTTGTGGAGAATTTTAGAAAGACTTTAGAGGAAGCATCGAGTGATGAAGACATCAGACAAACCTTCAGCACAAAAGAAGCATTGTTAGAGTTGGACACCAAACTTGGAGATTTTGCAAAAACTCAAATTGAGGTGGACAACTATAGATAGAAGGTCAAAGACAAGTATGAGGCTTTGGATCTTCCAAATTCTTCTAATATTACTAACATTATAGAGAAATTCAAAGGAAAACATCCAAACATATCTTTAGGATAAAGATGAGAAAAACCCAGATGCCAGAATTTCAATTTTGACACTTTGTAAAATTTTGAGATTTTGACCCAATTGAGGTCCACAGCTCCACAATTTAGAGGTGCACCAAAAATTGACTACCAGTTCCAAAAATAGCACTTTCCATGCATTGGGAGCATATTTTGATGGCAAGTTAACTCTGATACACATCAAGTGATGGGCCAGCTTCTATTTTTGGTGTCTCAATGCACTTCTACTTTGATTGATGGCTTCCTCCTACTTTCTCTCTCATGCTTTCATTTTTTTTGACATGTAAAGGGCTCATGCATCCAATTAATGAATAAAATATGGATGAAGTCTCTCTAAGCACCAGTTAGATTGCCAGTTTGTATATATTTAGTTTGTTTTAATATTTTAAAAGCATTTTATTGCATCAAGATATCTCTCACTCTCAACACCAATTGAGGAGATGATTTCTTATAAATACCCTATTGTAAAATGTAACAAGAGCCATCATTATTATGCAATAAAATTATGCTTTTGGTGCTAGCATTCAGAGTGTAGTTATTCTTGCCTAAATGTGTCATTGTTTTGTGGATTTTATTCATGAGATTGTGATTGAGCTAAAGGTTTATTGCATTGTTTCTGGTTGTGCGATCTTTTAGTTCTAGTGTTTTCTATAGATATATGAATTTCGTTGACGTAACTAGCTTGAGAAGAGATCACCCGATTGTGTCTACATAGCTTTTTGTCTTGCATGAGTGCACATTCTGTGGCCTTGTGATTTGATAAAGAGTGAAACATCATTCAATTTGTTAAGGATTCTCACTAACGATTGCATTAGTGGATTCTAGGAAGCGCTACTCCTATTTTCATTAGTTTCCTACTAATTTCTTCAAAGGTTTAATTTGTAGCGTGTTGTGTTCTATAGCTTATGCCCATTTAGGAATTTCAATTTTAAGTTATTTGATTTCATGTTATTTTCTTATAGTTTCATTATTTTCTTTGCTAACCCCCTGTTAGAATAGGACCTCATAGTAGCTGCATTGTTAGAATTGCATTCATTGAAAAATAGAAAATACAAAAATATTGTTCTTTTGGTGTGATATTTTGAGACAGTGAACATATTTACTTCAATCCTGAGATAAAAAGGGTTTTTAGAACTAGCAAAGGCCTCCTTGTGAACACTCACATTTATATTCTACGGATCTAATTTTGGTACATTGCAAGACAAACATTGAACCTTGGAGTAGATCTTTAAAAGTATTTTCTTTTCAAGAGAGGAATTAGACTTTGGATTCCTGCCATTGACCTTTTGCAAAATGAATGCCCAATAGAAGTGGCACTAGAAGGAGGGCCATAAAAAGAACCTACTATTGGAAACAGGAAAGATTTGATAAAGTTTCAAAATTTTTGCACCCTTTCAATAATTTGCACTCTATAAAAAGTTCAGAAATCACTTCTAATTTTTTTAGAAATTTAGGTCCATAGGTTCACAAGTTCACAGCTCCATAGATCATCAGGTTTGCAGGTCTATAGATCTACAAGTTCATAGGTACGCAAGTCTACAGGTCTACAGATCCATAGCTCTATAGATCTCTATGGTGTGCAAAATTTAGAAGAAGTGAGGAAGTGTAGTTCTATAGAGGTGCACTTTTTCCAGAATTGATACAAGCTGGAAGATATTGATCCAAGATCCCCATTCCAGTGAGCATTAAGATCTTCACCAAGTGCCCAAGAATTTCTAGAGCTTACTCATTTTCATAAGCCACGTAGTGAAAGAGGAATACCCCAAATTCAACCATTTCCATTTGACATTTCATCATCTTCTTCTACTCCACCACCCATTCAACCACTAGGTGGATCTCCACATATTCCAACACTCCCATCACCATCCCAACCACCTTTAGGTCCACAAAATCCTCTAATGGCCTTTTTTGCAAATGCAGTTGATTTAACCCTTAGCTTGAGAGGTGCCCTCCATGACCTCCCTAAGAATCTTGAGAAATTTTGTCCAAGGTTCATTTACAGAGAAATAAGAACTGCCAAAGATCATGTCAAGGTTTTAAGGAAATTTGCAACCGGAAGCAAATTGCTAATGAAGATGTGGTTCTTCATTTATTTCCATAATCTTTGGGGGAAATTGCCTTTAATTGGTACATGAACCTACCACCAAGATGTATTGGAGACTAGGACACTTTCAAAAAATTGTTTTTGAAACAATTCAAAACATTCATCAATTCAGCAATGATACATCAACAATTCATATCAATAAAAAGGGACCCAGTTGAGATAGTTTCACACTTCAATCATCACTTTCATATGGCCTACCACAAGTTGGAAACACCATACACAATACTGGTTGAAGCCACCATCCAAGTTTATTTCAATGCTTTGGATCCTCTTACTATGATCTTTTTGAGAAGACTTCTTGCAGCAAATATTGACACATTAGACAAAGTATTTGCAGAAGCGATCATGTTCACAAAAAAAGCTAATCCTAATGGAGGAGGAATGATACTTCCTATGCAAATAGTCCCTACAATGCCAATGGTTCCCATGGGAGCATCCACCATTCCTAGTCAGATCATACCTATGAACCTAGTTCCATTGCAGTAGGCACCCACTCCACAAACTCAAGCGATAACATATCTAGGGTATGAGCCCCTGAAAACAACCTTCTTTGAACAAAAATCAATAGTTCCTATCAAAGAAAATAATAATCTCCTTTTAGAAGTTGTTCAAATGAAGAAGACCATGTCACAAATGAATAATGAGTTGACTCATCTTAGATTATTGCAAGGACAAAATAACAACTTCCAAAGAAATAATGTTGGTGCCTACAACAACAATTTTGGTTAGAATTACAATAGGAACTTCAACAACAATAGTAACAATAATGCAAGAAACAATGGTGGAGGAAACAACTTCAATCCTCCTAATTGCAACAATGGCTTCCAAAGAAAAAATTGACAATGGAACACTCGACCAAATAATGGAAGCATTCTTTCTGATAACAATAACATTTAGTATGCCAATATTAATCAATATGATGATGGCCCAATTATGCCTAGCAATGATGGTGTGCACTATAATGGTAATCAGGATGTGAATCAAAACCCACAAGTGAATGATAATCCTCCTCCTATTCAATTCAATGCAATGCTATTAGAATCTTATGATTCTACATAGAATGTACAAGTGGAACAACAAGCAAGTGAAGAATTCTCATTCCCTTTCAATCAAGAACCTGATCTTCAACACAATGAGATCTTTGCCTTTCGAAATGATAATCGAAATACATATAATCTCAAAAACAAAAAGGATCCCTTAATCAATGGAATTCCTCTTGGTTTGCAACCAATTCCACCTGATCCTAGAGAAAATAAAAATCCACCACTAGTAAGGCCAGCCCAAGGAGGACAATAGTATCAAAATCAAGTGAACATACCAACAATATTGAAGACCCCTACTTGGTCTATTGAAAAGTATAATGTGGTTGAAGATCTGAAGAAAATGAAAGCCAATATGTCCATGTTTGACATGTTGCAGAATTGTTCACAACAAAGAGAAGCACTCAGAAGACATTGGATAGTAAAAAGGTTTCCCATAATATGAATAATATCCCTCAAAAGATGGTGCCACAACAAGTAAATGCTATAGAAACAATGCCCATTATGTTCAAGGACAAAGTTGAGGTACCCCCATTTTTGCTGAGCATAAGAATATATGTAAAGAATCTTCACAATTGTCTTATTGATTCAAGAGCTGCATGTAATGTGATGCCATTGTCAATAGCTCAAAGGCTAGGAGTTAATCCTCAACCCTCTAACCGAGTGGTAATATGGTTGGATAAAACAAAGGTAAAAGTCATTGGAGTATTGAAAGATATACAGATATAGCTAACAGTTGATCCTCGAATCTAGGATATTGTTGACATACATGTGGTTGACATCCCAAAGACTTATGGATTACTCTTGAGAAGAGAATGGACAAAATGTTTGAGATGATGGTTCTCTACAAACTTTACTTAATTATGGTTGCCATGGAAAGGATTGAAAAATCAAATCAAGATAGATGCTAAACCCAAACTGAAAACAATGATCACAGATTACAATGCCTCGAATGAGGTAGTGTTCTTACAATTGGATTTGGGTTCATACAAAGTGATGGTATTAAATATGGTTCCAGACAATATATCCCACAATCAAAATGAAGAACCTAAGGTTTCGGTACCCAAAAGTGAGACCTTGACACAATTCATAGAAATTATGGTGACTAATCTACATTGTTTAGGAGAGGAAGCTGACCCTAGTATCCTCCTCCTTCTAGGATTTTATCAGTTGCACAAAGTTAGTCATTCAGAGTTTGAATGTTCGGTATGCCAAGAAGTAGTAGCAAAGGTTTTGACACAAATGATGGAAAAAAAGAGTACAAAGACCTCAAATAATGAAATTATTGAAAGCCAAGATTCAGTGAATTCATCCAACCTTATTGAACAAACTAAAGAGGAAAGTGAAAATCTAAATGTATCATACAATGATACCTCTTCAGATGGTGGAGGTTTGTCTTCTTCTCCTTCTAGGATGATTAAATTTTAGAGAAGAAGATGATATGTTAAAGGTAAAGGATGGACTTCAGTAGTCATTCATCCTGAACCTAAAGTTGAACAAATCAGTGAGCTAATAGGGGAAATTTAGGAGAAGCAAGAAAAACACACTCTTCCTCTATCCATAGGATATGAAGGAGATTCATCAAGGCCTACACAAGAAAAGTTATAATGGGTTCCTAAGAAACAATCGTTCAAGACTCAAGTAAAAGAAAAGTTAAGGATGAATAAGCACAAAGTCAAAAAACACAAGGAAAATACAGTTTGGATACTCCACTTTGATGGTTCTAGATGCAAATTAGGAGCCAATGTTGGTATTGAACTAATCAACCCAAAGGGTAGGTCTTTCTATGCCACATATCGATTATAGTTTAGATGTACTAACAATGGTGTAGAATACAAAGCTTTGATTTGAGGACTTCTCTTTGCATTGGAAAAGGGAGTCACTGCTCTTATAATTGAAGAGGATTCTCAACTAGTGATATGACAAGTAAAATCCATATACTTATGCAATGACAAAAGATTAATCCCTTATAGGAAAAGGGTATGTGATAGAATGGATGACTTTGAAGCTCTAAACATCAAATCCATTCCAAGAAGAAAGAATGTGGTAGCAGATACCCTTGCTATTTCAGCCAACACTTTGCAACTAGTTGAAAAAACAAAGTTTAAAAGATTCTTAGTCAAACTAGTTGCCATTCCTTCCATTCCTAACAATATCATGAGTTTTCAAGTCTTTCAAGATGATCAACATATACTCGAGTTTATTATGTGCAGTCGCCATTTTCAAGGACAAGAGATTGATGATACACCTAAAGACAAGCCTGAAGATGATGAGCTTGAGGATGATGATGGAATCCTTAATTTGAAAACTAATAGCATTCAAAAAGGAATGGTTGAACTTAAATTCATCTTTGAACATGAGGAATCAGCACTCAATAGAAGGGAAACTCAAGAGAAAGGAATTGAAGAATGTGACTCGTACAATTTGGGTACTGATGAAGAACCAAAAATGGTGCAAATAGGAAAAGCATGCAATCAAAAAGAAAGGGATGACATGCTCAAATTTCTCACTGAGTATAAAGATGTTATTGGTTGGAGCTATGAAGAGTTAAATAATTATGATCATTAGATTATCACACATGACATCTCGTTGAAACCTGATGCTAAACCTTTTCGACAAAGACAATGCCTAGTAAATTCAATAATCGAACCACTAATTATGAAAGAAGTTAAGAAAATACTAGATGCTAAGATCATATTTCCTATCCATCATTCCACATGGGTAGCAAATTTGGTTCCTGTATGGAAGAAGACTAGAGAGATTCACCTTTGTGTTGACTTTCACAACTTGAATTTAGCATCTCAGAAGGATAACTACCCTTTACCCTCACAGATGAGGTGTTGAAAATCATTAATGGTTCAAAGATGATGTCATTCTTGGATGGTTACTTGGGATATAACCAGGTGATGGTCGATGAAGAATATAGGCTAAAGACTGCTTTCACAACCAAGTGGGGAATATTTTCTTATAGAAGGATGCCTTTTAGGTTGATTAATGTAGGAGCTACATTTCAATGAGCAATGGATGAAGCTTTCAAAGGATTGATAAATAGGTGTATAGTCATCTACATGGATGACTTGACTATCTTTTCAAAAGATTGAAGTACTCATATTGCTGATCTAAAGCAAGTATTCAATAGATGTCATAGGTACAACATATCGCTCAATCCCAAGAAATGTTCGTTCGATGTTACTAAAGTGAAGCTCCTGGGGCATGTCATTTCTAAAGTTGGAATTTCCATTGATCCAGATAGAGTTGAGTCTATTATGAAGTTAGTACCTCCTCACAATCAAAAGGAATTAAAATCTTTCTTTGGAAAGATAAACTTTGTAGGAAAATTCATAAGTGGTTTCACAGAGATAGTCCACCCCCTCAATGATTTACTCAAAAAGGGGGCTAAAATAGAATGGGTACCAGAGATAAAGAAGTCATTCCAAGATATTAAGGTTGCCATTTCCACAACCCCAGTTTTGGTAAGTCTAGATTACAAGTTACCATTCAAGATATATTCCTTTGCTTTCGAACATTCTTGCACAGGGATTTTGATGCAAAAAAGAGAGAAGGAAGATGAGTGACCCATTTATTTTATGAGTTGTCCTCTAAAGAATGTTGAGTTGAAATATTCAAATCTTGATAAACAATCCTTTATGTTAATCAAGGTAGTAAAGAAGTTTTGTCACTACATAGTTAGAAGTAAGGTGTATGCAATTGTACCTAACCCAACAGTAAAGATGCTTTTGATGCAGAATGAACTGGGTGAAAGAAGGTGAAAGTGGATGGCAATACTTCAAGAATTTGATCTTGAAATTCAATCTATGAGATTACTCAGAGGACAAGGATTGTCCAAAATGATCACTGATAACTAGGAAGGAAATCAAAAGGAATTCAAATTTGATGATTAAACTGATGAAGATGATCAAAAGAAGATGGTTGTATCACGAGTTGATATCAATCAAGATGTGGTGACATATGTGTGGTACTAGGATATTGTCTATTATGTCTTACAAGATCAATGCCCCAAATAGATGAATAGTTCACAATGTAGGAGACTTAAGATGAAATTTGAGTCTTACAAGTTACTTGATAACAAGCTGTATAAAAGGAACTACGAAGGGATTTATTTGAAATGCTTAGGACATGAAGAAGCTAAGGATGTCTTGGAACATTTTCATGACAAGTATGGTACAAGACACAGTTTAGCAGAAGCAATAGCTCACATGATTTTAAGATTATGTTATTTTTGGCCCTCAATATTCAAGGATACTTTTGAACATGTGCATTCTTGTCATATATGCCAAACTAGTGATAACAAAGAAAGGCACCTAGCAATGCCACTACAACTGGTATATGAGGTGCGACCTTTCACAAAATGGTGACTGGATTTCATTGGCCTAGTAAACACACCATCATCAACTGGACATGCTTTCATTCTTATAGCTATAGATTACTGCACACGATGGACTAAGGTAGAGACTCTCAAAAATTGCACTGCTAAGGTGGTGACTAATTTTTTGGAAGAACATATTGTCACTAGATTTGGAATGCCATTTTCCCTTGTATGTGACAATAGATCTACATTTGGATCTGCATTCTTGACACAATGGGCATTTGAAAACAATGTCATCATCAGATTCTCCTCAAATTACTACCTGCAAGGAAATGGGGTAGTAGAGTCTACAAACAAGAACTTAATCATTGTGATAAAATGATTGCTGAAAGAGAACCCTAGGGATTGGCATACACAATTGAAATATGCCTTGTGGACAAATTGAGTCAGAGTTAAAAATGCCTTGGATACTTCTCCCTGTCTACTTGTTTATGGGCAAGAACCAGTATTTCTGCTCAATCTCAAGATTCCTATTTTAAAATTCATGAGTGGGTATGCTGATGACACTGAAAAAGTACAAATTTGGCTGATGAATCTTCTAGAAATGGATGAGAAATGAACAACTACATTAGACCACATGGCTAAAAATCAAGCTATTGTTAAGAGATGGTTCGACAAGAGGGCCACAATAAAATCCTTTAGGATTTTAGACCTTGTCCTACTTTGGGATAAGGGGAAAGAAAAGCCAGGCAACCATACCAAGTTTCAATGCTTATGGATAGGCCCATATCAAATTGCAGAAATTCTTGGAGAAAACACATTTAGGCTAAGTTCCTTATAGGGGGAGTTTCTACCTTTGCCCTTAAATGGGAAAATTTTTGAAACATTATTTTGAAGCCTAGAGAAAAAAATAAAATAAATAAATAAATTTAAAAAAAAAATTAGTTAGATTTCATTTCTGCATCTAAATTAGATTTTCATTTCCGCAAGTGTGTTTATTTCTGTAAGTGTGTTTCTTTTCAAGATGTATGTTTGCTTTTAGTCATGTGTTCATTTTCAAAGTTATGTCAGTTCTAGGGGGTAAGGTGTACTTGGGATCTTTCTCATGATTTTAACTAACCACTCTTTGGTCCTAATTTCAAGAGGAGGTATTTCTTTGTCAAAACATTTTGATGGTTGTGTGTCTCATACCAACCGAGCAATTAACATTTCTTATGGAATTAGGGGACTTTTAGTCTAGAAATCAGAAGCCTAGACCAACAAACTTTCAACACTTTGAAAATTTTAAAATTTGATTGTTTTAGGTGCTATTGAATTAAAGTTGAAGATGATGTGGACTGATCCAAACTTCAACTGGTTCAAGCAGGAGGGATCTCCTCGAAAGGTTACTAAGATCATTGTGGTGTGAGAGATTCCTAAAGTTCTAAAAGAGGAACGCAAGGGATGTTCATAAGAGATTGAATCCAAGAAATGACACTGATGTTCTAGCTACATAATCTAAGCATAGTCAAGATACAGAACAGAAAAAGAAAAGAAAAGATGGTGTTAAGTCTGAAGGATTCTAGTGATCTGAAATGGCTAAAGATATGTTACAAAACAAAATGTCTTGCAGTCAAAAGTATTGTTTCATCAAAAGTAACGTGTGAACGACATGGAAAAAATATGCAAAAGGCAAAAAAAACAAAAAAAAATTATTAAAAGAACATGGCATCCTGCCAAGAGCCCTCGAACTGAATCTCTCATCTGGTCAAGCAATTGATTGACAAAGAGCCTTCGTGAAAATTTTGAATGAATGAGCTGGGAGGGGTGGAAGATTGTTTTGAGTTGATAGAGAACTTAGATTGATGACATCTTGACAAGTCAAAAGGAATGAATACACAGTGCACACATTGAGTTTGAAGGTTTTGACTTCAGAGATTTTGATTTCAAGGTCATCTAAAATATGCTCAAGGTGCTTGAAGTTTGGTTGGTGTTTGATACATAGTGGAAGAATGTTTGCTAATGAAGAAATGCCATGGTCATTTCTTCCTCTTTTTAGGGCTATTTTTTGTGGTCTCCACAACACATGCCCCATTCCTTACTAGGAATGGGGACCCCCTACTTTTTTTGACTCCCAAACTCATAGTTTGAGAGTCGGGAGAAGAAGCTCGGTTAAATAAGTTAGAATTTTGGTGTTAAAAAAAAAATCATCACCAAATCTCTCGCTTATGCATACATCGAGGCATGACATGCTTGACAAAAGAGAGAGGGTTATAAAACCCTCTCTCCCCTTCTTGACTTCCTCATTTGTGTGTGCAAGAGCAATGAGGGAGAGGTATCGAGACCCTCCCCCCATCTCCATTTTTTTCCTTCTTCCCTCTTAAGAGCTTGCGCGAATGACAGGTAGTGTCTGGTAGGTGTTGTGCATGCCCTTTGGGCTGTGTGTGCGAAAGCACCACTGCACATGCCCTTTGGGCTATACATGGCATGATGCAGTGGGCATCATTTGGGCTGGGCAACCATTGTTGCTATACCCTTTTAGGTGCACGATGTGGTGCAGTGCATGCCCTTTGGGTTGAGCGGCCGCCACGACATGCATGAGGCATGTGTCGCCATGCCTCCACCCTTTTTTTAATTTAATTTTTATTTTTAGTTTGATTTAGTTGTAATAGAATATATATATATATATATATATATATAAATAATAATAATAAATAAAAAACAACAAAATAAATAAGTTTTCTAGAAGGGTGTTCATTTTTTTTTCTTACATATCCAATAATTAATCATTTTTTTATCTTTTGTTATGTGCAGGTAATATAATTAGATGGCATCCACATCTGGATCAATAGAAAAATCAGTTGTGTACAAGTTCCAAGGCATAACTCCAAAATCATGGTTACACAATGAATACTCTGAGATCAAAGACATATAACTTGGACACACGAACTTGGGAGAGTCCTTGAGAGTTTGTAACAACCCAACCAAAAGATCATCTTTGAGATTCGGCCCAATCCATTTTGGATTGGTAAATGCAGCATCACATCCCAGGACCCTGCAGTTAGCTGAATTGATTATGACGCTATCTTGACATTTTGTTCCTGATGAAAGGGTCGTAAAGAGCGTCACTGAGGAAGTGGTCTTAGATCTACGACCTAATAATATCAAGAGGGTTTTTCACCTACCTAGAGCCGATCAGTTTATCAAGCTTTCATATAAAACAGTTGAGAGGTGGCATAAGGATCATTACTAGGAGGTGATCGACATCATATATTCCTCATACCTTATTGAGAAGCCACCTTGGGGGAAAAAAATAGCAAAGTAGATATGACTCGAGGATACATGAATGATGACATTGGATATTCAATCATTCTCCTAAGTAGAGTTATGGGATTGTCTATAGTAGGTCATCTCGCTTCATTCATGGTCAACTTTATTAAGACCATTAGACACCCAAAGATGCCACTAGATTGGGCTACCACACTGAGTGAGAACTTGTCTGACTAGTTGCAGATAGTAAAGGACAAGAAGAAGTTCTATATGACTTCTTATATGGTATATCTACTTGCAGCAAGAGCCAGTGACTATCCCAAGTTGTACAAGAAGGGTATTATGCAGGATCCTAATGCATGGCCATATATAGTCTATCCTCAACTAGTTAATAAGAAGCTCTCACCGCAAATTAGGGAGTACAAAATTGTGAATGATGCCTTCATCTTTGCCATCATTTGATGCATCCAAGGAAATTATGGGAAGAGATTTTTTGATGAGGCCAATGCACAAATCATAGCTCTCAGTGCATATTTCATCCAGTTCTAGACATTCACATACATTCAAGTTGGTGGTGCATCCATCCATCCAAAGAAGCTCCCAAGATACCCAAGTGACAAGTTGGTTCTAATGGAAATTTCCTAGCAGATTAAGTTATCTTATGAGAGGATAAAAAAATAGTGGAGGCCTTGTTGGGATTGGCCTTTTGTAATAGGAGCATATTAGGTAAAGAGAAAGCAAGATATCTTGACTTTCGAGTGGGAATGGGAGAATTATCCCCTCAAAGAATATTACTCTCCCCGGCCATTCTTCAAGAATGTTGGTAAAGTGGAAAACATGGCAGGAAAAGAGTTCTATTATGAGGACACCATTGAAGATCATTGGATGAATGCCACAAATGACAATGATGTTTGTATCAGGGAATATTGTAGAAAGACTTTGTATTTAGTGGAGAAGGCTCTCCATTTGACCATCTCGGATGAGATAAGACTATAGGATTCATAGAAGCTACTAGATCCCTTATTCAATACAAATAAAGTTGGTGAGAGGTCCATCCTGAATGTAGAAATTGATAGAGAGGAAGGAGATGATATTAATCATCAAGTGAGACATGTCATCATAATGACAAATAATTTGATCAAGAAACCCTTTCCACTTGATCCAATTCTAGATACAGTTATATTCCATGCACATGCTCACCTAGAAAGGATAAAGGGGAAGAAAGTCACAGTTCCTATCTTTACACTCTAGTCTCCTATTAGGACAAAAATAGTCTACCAGCTTGATCGTCCAGTGGGATACTACCATCCTTTAGAGAAGAAGATGGAAAAGAGGAAGAGAGCCTCTCCTTAGAGGATTCAGACAGAGCATGTTGAAGAACAGGCCCCTTCATAGCAACAAAAATCTACTCTACAGGAGCCCTAAGACTCTGGAATTTCTCATATCTAGTTTGATTTTCCATTACCTCCTATTTTTTCAAGCCAACAAGAAGAGGGAGAGATTCTAGAGACATCCATTTATCTAATGCATGAAGATCCCACTTCTCCTATGGTTCCATAGAAGTAAAAGAGGGTCAAGGTTAGAATGAACAAGAGGCAAAGAGTTCATAAAAGATTAGTGCCTAATCCCTTTTTTCCTGAAACCATTCCTGAGGAAGAATCAGATGAGGGGGAAATAGAGTCAGATGAAGAGGAGGAGCAAGTGCCTCTACAAAGGATAACTAGACTGGCTAAAGCCACAAAATTGGAAAGAAAGAAGAGTGTCACAAATACCCCACCATCCACCCAAGCTGAAATAGTAGAACTATCTTCTTCAGAAGAAGAAGTACAATGATGGGTGAATGAGCAAAGAGAGCTAGGTGATGATGTTGTCTCCATCCTAGATTTTGATTTCATGCTAGTGGGTACAAAATTGGTTGGAGATAATATTAGAGATACTCCTATAGTTGAACTTCAATAGCAAGATTGGATGAAGATGCCACCCAAGATGCAAGGTCCTCATCCAACTCCCCCATCTTCACCTCAGGTTATGATGGTAGATAAGGTTTCAGTGACACCTCCACCTCTGACTTTAGAAGAACGTGTTCAGAAGGAATCATCATTACAAGGAGAACCAGAACCAAGGGTTACTGATGAGCCATCAAAAGAGGCATAGGTAGTAGAATGTATACAACAACCTTCTTAGGAAATTGAGGATCAAACTACGAGATCTACAGAAACTAAGACTACAGAAGAAGAACCCTCAAAATAGGAGACTCCAAGCAAGAGTGATAAAGGGAAGGAGGTAGTTGAACACATCCCTTCATCATCCATAGCCAAGGTTATAGAAAGACATATCCCAAGATGGTTCTAGAAAGAAATAATGAGAAGTGCTAAGCATCAATTCCTTGCTTTAGAAGATGATATTTGTGACATTGCAGACATTTTGAACAAGTCTGACTCTCCATTATATGATGAAACAACCTTTACATTCATTACTATGACCTGGAACAAAGATTTATTTGCACAGGTGGCTTAGCCTCTAAAAGTTATAGATGAAGAAGTTGTTAGCATTTAGGACTATGAAGTGAATGATATCATGTTAGGAAAGACTACATGGGATACTTCTCGATAGATGATGACTATGGGAGTCAAGGAGGTTCTTAACCATATGGTATAGGATGAGATTGAAATTAGAACACTTCGAAGGCAAGTTGAGATCTTGAAAATATATTTAGCTAAAGTTATTGGTCCTCTTGATTCTAAACACCCTGAGGAGACTTTGAATATCATTCTTAGAGAAGGGGAAGGTGTATGGCTCAGTCCATTTTTGAGAGCTTGTCAGGATTGGCGAGACAACCTTAAGGATAGGGTTGTCACTATAATCACATGAAGTCTAAAGTTATTACATGCTACACAAGAGAATGTTGATAAGATCATGGCAATTTTGAGGCAAGACTTCAGTATTATGGATGAGGTATGGGTATGGAGCAAGGATTTACAAACTCTACAGGCCATAAAAGGGAAAAGGTACTGCATTCTAATTGATGTATATACCAAAGAAGAGTTAGAAATGATAGATGATTGGATAGAAAAGATTGCAAATGCAAATAAAGTGATGGAAACATTGCATGATGAGATACATAGGCTCAAGGACCAAGCTCGAGAGAAAATTTTGGAAGCTGGAAAAATTGTATAGTGATGCATGCTTGGACATTTTTAAAGATGAAGAATGAGAGAAGCTTTTACTAGTTGAGGTAGTTGTGGAGAATTTTATAAAGAATTTAGAGGAAGCATCCAGTGATGAAGACATCAGACAAGCCTTTAAACAGAAGAAGCATTGTTAGAGTTGGACACCAAAATTGGAGATTTTGTAGAAACTCGAATTGAGGTGGACAACTACAAATAGAAGGTCAAAGACAAGTATGAGGCTTTGGATCTTCCCAATGCTGCTAAGATTACTAAGATTATAGAGAAATTCAAGGGCAAACATCCAAAAATATCTTTAGGATAAAGATGACAAAAACCTAGATGCCAAAATTTCAATTTTGACACTTTGTAAAATTTTGAGATTTTGACCCAATTGAGGTCTGCAGGTCCATAGGTCTGCCACTCTGTAGCTCTGTAGCTCCTTAGGTCCATAGGTCTGCAGGTTTGCAATTTAGAGGTGTGCTGACAGTTGATTACCAGTTCCAAAAATAGCACTTTCCATGCATTGCGAGGCCATTTTGATGGCAAGTTAACTCCGACACACATCAAGTGAAGGGCCAACTTCTATTTTTGGTGTCTCCATGCACTTATACTTTGACTAATGGCTTCCTCCTACTTTCTCTCTCATGATTTCTCTTTTTTTGACATGTAAAGGGCTCATGCATCCAATTAATGAATAAAATATGGATGGAGTCCCTCTAAGCACCAGTTAGATTGCCAATTTGTATATATTTAATTTGTTTTAATATTTTAAAAACATTTTATTGCATCAAGGTATCTCTCACTCTCAACACAAATTAAGGAGATGATTTCTTATAAATACCCTATTGTAAAATGTAATAAGGGCTGCCGTTATTATGCAATAAAATTATGCTTTTGGTGCTAACATTCAGAGTGTAGTTATTCTTGCTTGAATGTGTCATTGTTTTGTGGATTTTATTCATGAGAGTGTGATTGAGCCATTGGTTTATTACATTGTTTCTAGTTGTGTGATCTTTTAGTTCTAGTGTTTGCTATAGATATATGAATTTCGTTGACATAATGAGCTTGAGAAGAGATCACCCAATTGTGTCTACATAGCTTTTTGTCTCAAATAAGTGCACTTTTTGTGGCCTTGCAATTTCATGAAGAGTGAGACATCATTTGATTTGTTAAAGATTCTCAGCGAAGATTGTATCAGCAGATTCTAGGAAACATTGGTCCTATTTTCAATGGTTTTCTACCAATTTCTTCGAAGGTTTAACTTGTAGCATGTTGTGTTCTATAGCTTATGTCCATTTAGGAATTTCAATTCCAAGTTATTTGATTTCATGTTATTTTCTTACAGTTTTATTATTTTCTTTACTAACCCACTATTAGAATAGGACCTCATAGTAGCTACATTATTACAATTGCATTCATTGAAAAACAAAAAATACAAAAATATTGTTGTTTTGGTGTGATATTTTGAGACAACGAAAAAATTTACTTCAATCCTAAGATAAAAGGGTTTTTAGAACCAGCAAAGGCCTCCTTGTGAACACTCACATTTATCTTCTACTAAGTGGATTTTGGTACGTGATGCAGGAGCATCGAGAGGTATAAGGGCAATCTTGTGTCACCCAAAAAAAAAATGTACTTAGACTTAGTTTTTGTTTCATGTGTTTTTATTTTTGGATACCCATTTGGGTCAAATAAAGGTTCCAACTCTCACAGTTCCACTATCAGTGTGCTAGAAAATCCCGAAAAAATAGGAGCATGTAATTGGGCCATCATTTTGGTGAACTAGGAGGTGTAAATTGGCTAGATGAATGTAATTGTAATTTAGAGCATTCGAGAAAAAGAATCAAGTCAAAAGGCCCCATGGTTTGAAAGTTATTGCAGTTTTTAGAGTTTTGGAGACCTCCTAAGAATGCTTCAAAGTTAGGTTAGGGGCATTAAATGACCTCAAAAAGGGCCAAAAAATGGGGGACAAGCAAAGCTGGTCCATAGGGCTATAGAGTGCTTCGAGAGCCTTTCGAAAATGTAAAACATTTGTCAATTGGAGCTACGATTCAAAAGTTATGCCTCCTGGAAGTTTGGTTACCATTTTTGGATTCTTCTAGATTTGCACCAACTTCTAACGCAACTTCTGGAACCTTCTATTTGGTTGGTGGATGCCTACTAGAACTTTCTAGAATGTACTCCTAGTCCTTAACCCTCCAGGGTCTATTTAAGGAGATTTATGGCATTGTAAAAGGAAGTTCAGAGTGGAGTTTGAGAGGAGGTACAGAAAGGAGAAATTATCTCTAGATTTATGCTATTGCAAGCCCTTAGGGCATGTTTTGAAGTTTAGTTTCTCTGTACTATTTGTACTAGCTTATTTTTCAGTTAATACAATTTCCCTTTCCTGTTGTGTCCAAAGAAGGATGGAGAGTGGAGGATGTGTACAAATTCTTGAGCTATAAATAGGATCACCATCAAGTATCGGTTTTCTTTGCCAAGGATGGATGATATTATGGACTGCTTGAGTGGAGCTCAGTACTTCACAAAGATAGATCTGAAGAGTGGTTATCACCAGATATGGATTTGAGAAGGAGATGAGTGGAAAATAGCCTTCAAGACCAAGGAGGGTCTTTATGAGTGGTTAGTCATGCCCTTTGGATTGATGAACGCCCCAAGCACCTTCATGCGGCTCATGAATGAGGTACTTAAGAAGTTCTTGGGAAAATTTGTTATTGTTTATTTGGATGATATTTTAATTTTCATCAAGAATTTGGAAGAACATTTATTGCATATTCGTAGTGTCCTTGAAAGGCTAAGGGAAGAGAAACTATTAATTAATCTGAAGAAGTGTAACTTTGCAAAAAGGGAGTTAGTCTATTTGGGGTTTGTTATATCACCTGAAGGTCTCAAAATGGATCTGAAGAAGGTAAAAGCCATCTTGGAATGGCCTACTCCAAGGTCAGCTACTAAGGTAAGATCATTTCATGGTCTAGTTAGTTTTTATAGGAAGTTTATTAGGAATTTCAGTGGCATATGTGCACCCCTAACTAATACAATAAGAGGGGATAGAAAAGAGTTCAAATGGACTGCAACAGCTGCGAGAAGTTTTGAATTGCTAAAGAAGAAGGTAACAGAACAACTTGTGTTGGCACTTCCAGATTTTAGAAAAGTGTTCCAGGTGGATTGTGATGCTAGTGGCAGTGCTATTGGGGCTGTATTAAGCTAAAAAGGTAAGCCTATTGCATATTTTAGTGAAAAATTGAATGATGCAAAGAAGAACTATTCTGTTTATGATCAAGAGTTCTATGCAATAGTTCAGGCCTTAAAGAAATGGAGGCATTATTTATTGCCAAAGGAATTTGTTTTATATACTGATCATTAGGCATTACAATACCTAAATAGCCAAGGTAAATTGAATCAGAGGCATATGAAGTGGGTAGAGGTCTTGTAGAGTTATACATTTGTGTTGAAGCATAGAAGTGGAAAATCTAACAGGGTTGCAGATGCACTAAGTAGGAGATAGTTGTTGCTTACAGTAATGCAGGTTGAAGTAGTTGGGTTTGATGAACTCAAGAATTTGTACCCTGAGGATCCTGATTTTGTTGAAGCCTGGAAAGCTTGTAAAGAACCTGTTGATGTAGATAGAACCAAGTGGTTAGACTATTTGATTCAAGATGGTATGTTGTTCAAAGGTAGTCAATTGTGCATTCCAAGGAGTTCCATGAGGAAAAATCTAATTAAGGAGAAACATAGTGGAGGGATGGCAGGACATTTTGGTTGAGATAAGACCATTTTCATTCTTAGAGAACATTATTTTTGGCCTCAAATTTCACAAGATGTGAAGAAGTTTGTACAGAGTTGCCAGGTTTGTCAAGTTGCCAAGGGGTTTAGTCACAATACTGGCCTATATCAGCCATTTCCTGTTCCATCAAGGCCATGGGAGGACATAAGTATGGATTTTGTTCTTAGATTGCCAAGGACACAAAGGGGTAATGACTCGGTATTTGTGGTGGTTGATAGGTTCTCCAAAATGGCACATTTCATTCCATGCCACAAAACTCATGATGATGTGCATATTGTAGACTTGTTTTTCAAAGAGGTGGTAAGACTACATGGTCTTCCAAGGAGTATAGTTTTTGACAAAGATACTAAATTTGTGGGGTATTTTTGGAGGACATTGTGGAAAAGGTTGAGAACAGACTTGAAATTCAGTTCCACGCATCACCCACAAATTAACGGCCAAACAGAAGTGGTAAACAGAAGTCTGGGCAATTTGCTAAGATGTTTAGTTGGGGATAAGCCCAAGGGATGGGATTTGATTCTACCACAAGCAGAGTTTGCTTACAATAACTCTATAAATAGGAGTACTGGAAAATCACCATTTCAAATTGTATATGGGAATATCCCAAGGACTACACCAGAATTGAGGAAGATAGAACAAGGGGAGAGGACAAGTGTTGAAGCTGAGAAATTTGCTGAACATATCAAGCATCTACATGAGGAGGTTCAAGCATACATTACCAAGATGAATCAAGAGTATAAAGCTAGGGTTGATCAAAGGAGAAGACATAAGGAATTCCAAGTAGGGGATCTAGTCATGGTGCACTTACGAAAAGAAAGATTTCCAGCCGGTGCTTACAACAAGCTGAAAATGAAGAAATTTGGCCCCTGCAAAATTTTGAAGAAACATGACTCAGGAAATGCATATGAAGTGGAGCTGCCAGACGGTATTCACATTTCTCCCATTTTCAACATTGTAGATTTAACAGAGTATCATGATGATGGTACAGATGAGGAGCTGGTGTTAGAGCCATGTCCAATTCCTGCTTCTAAGGAGGAGGAGATAGAAGACATTCTAGATCATCGTGTGGGTAGGAGTACCAGAAACAGGCAGTATGAAGAGTATTTGGTCAAATGGAAAGGATGACCAATCGAGGACTCAACTTGGATTTCAGTAGCTGAGGTTTCCCATTGGGGATTTCCTCTACCATTCATAAAGTGACAGGGTCACTTTTCAATCTACCGTAGGTGTCTGATGTAGGAGCATCCAGCGGTATAAGGGCAATCTTGTGTCACCCAAAAAAAAAATGTACTTAGACTTAGTTTTTGTTTCATGTGTTTTTATTTTTGGATACCCATTTGGGTCAAATAAAGGTTCCAACTCTCACAGTTCCACTATCAGTGTGCTAGAAAATACCAAAAAAATAGGAGCATGTAATTGGGCCATCATTTTGGTGAACTAGGAGGTGTAAATTGGCTAGATGAATGTAATTGTAATTTAGAGCATTCTAGAAAAAGAATCAGGTCAAAAGGCCCCATGGTTTGAAAGTTATTGTAGATTTTCAAGTTTTGGAGACCCCCTAAGAATGCTTCAAAGTCAGGTTAGGGGCATTAAATGACCTCAAAAAGGGCCAAAAAATGGGGGATGAGTGAAGCTGGTCCATAGGGCTATAGAACACTTTGAGAGCCTTCTGGAAATGTAAACAGTTCATCAATCCGAGCTACGGTTCAAAAGTTATGCCTCCCAAAAGTTCGGTTACCATTTCTGGATTCTTCTAGATTTGCACTGACTTCTAATGCAGCTTCTGGAACCTTCTATTTGGTCAGTGGATGCCTACTAGCACTTTATAGAATGTACTCCTAGTCCTTAACCCTCTGGGGTCTATTTAAGGAGATTTATGGCATTGTAAAAGGCAATTCGGAGTGGATTTTGAGAGGAGGTACTGAAAGGAGAAATTATCTCCAGATTTATGCTATTGCAAGCCCTTAGGGCATGTTTTGAAGTTTAGTTTCTCTATACTATTTGTACTAGCTTATTTTTTAGTTAATGCAATTTCCCTTTCCTGTTGTGTCCATTCTGTTCTTGGGTTGTGTCCCCATCAGTACGTTGCAAGACAAACACTGAACCTTGGAGTAGATCTTTAAAAGGATTTTCTTTTCAAGAGAGGAATTACACTATGGATTCCTGCCATTGACTTCGTGCAAAATGAATGCCCAACATGTACCAACTCAAAGAATAATAATACCCCATAAAATCTTAACTATATCTTCCAAAAAAGTAATCATCATAAATTATGTATTCATTTTAGCCTCATTTTAGTATGTTTGGCTTCCCACATTAATTTTATTCTTTTCTAATGTTTTTTGGATTTTCAAAGTAATATTAGAAGTCTTATATTGCCTCAATGTACTCAAAAAATGAGGTTAGCTCTTATTCCTAAATGTGCTTAATTTTTTTCCTCCAATTAGATAATTAATTCCATCACCTAAGCCATATATACCATTAATTACCTTTACAGTCTCTTGTAACCTTGAAACTAGTTTTTTAGTCAAATCCTACACCCTCTAACATTTTGGGATCCATAGCTTAAATTTGATTCATAATATTTGGGAATAGAATGTCAATGGTGTCAATGGTGTCATATCCTTGGGATAGCATATTATTTGTTAAATTTTCTACCACTATTCCATCATAGATAACCAATTAGATTCATCTTCATCATGGGATAAACTCTATCAAAGTGGGTTAACATATCATGTTACCCTATTAGGTAGGATAACACTTTATGTTATCCCTATTTCAAAATTTTGGAAGTTTCCATGTTGGCACTTATGAAATGGAAATGTGTCAAGTCATTCCATGTTTTTATATCCTTCCTAGTTTTATTTTTTACAAATCCAAATCAACCTTCTAATTAAGGATCCTTTTATCAATAATTATGTTTTAATCTTACATTGGGAGATTTTGTGTTGCATCTAGGTCATCCATTTTGATCCAAAGCTTCATCGAAGTCTCACATTTTTACTAGTGACTTACGTTTAATTTTCATCTATGGTGGTTCTAAGAGGTGTGTCAGATGGGTTAACACTTATTTTAATCCCATTTCAATATATTTTTTCTAGCATCCTAAGTTGAATATTGGTTGCTAGGTTGCATTACCAAGACAAATTATTTAATATTGAGAAAAAAAATTGTTTTGTAACGTAATGTCAATGATAATTGGTCATGCTTATTTATTGACTTATAAATTTGCATACAAAAATCATATCTAATTTTCATTTATTCATGCATATTTTTCCTAGCTCCACATTGGTTGTGGTTTGAACTTCAAGGTTATAATCTAAGTCATGCTAGCTCTTTAAAAGGAAATATTTGTAAATATTTTGTTTTCTTATTTGGTTCTCTTGTATTGGTTATGTCTTGCATTTGTAATTTTCTTTTTCCTTGCATTAATATAAATTATTATTTTCATTTTCTTACCATTTAACAATCATGTGAATTTTTTCCTTGTGATGAATATTTATGATTTGTCTTTCAAGTTTTTATTTCATGTTTTACTTTATCGCGTGAATGTTGCATTGCAAATATCTCTTTCCTTGAAGAATTGTATTTGTTATAACTTGCATGTGAGTTATTTTAGGGTAAATTTAGAGTTAATATATGTGTAGTTAGGAGGCCTTGTTAATGTTATGTGTAACTATAGGTAGAGATCAACTAAAGTTTTGATTTGGTGCAACACCACATTTCCCTTTCTACATTTCCATTTTAGACTTCCTTCTCACTTTTCATCATAAAGATGTTAGTTTTAGGTCTGCCTTACTAGTGAGTAAGTTAACCTTCTTCAAATATTCATCCTCAAAGCACAATTCCTACACATGGATGTTGTCTTAAATTTCACAAGGTTAAATTGGGCTTAATCTCTAAGTATGGGTATTAACTTTTTTTATAATAATTTTGGCATGCCAAATGTGATATATATTCATCTAGATAATTATGTTGGTCATCTAATTCAAGTATCATTCCTAGAGAATTTAGGTATTTTCTTATTTTCAAGAAAATACCAAATGTACTAGTTTCAAGAAGTCCTAGTGTTTATATTTACAAAGACCATATTTGATATTTTTATGTTTTCTATATTTGATATTATTTGCATCTTTTATTAAGCTATACTATTGACTCATTTCATAGGATTGCATATTGTTCTATCTCATATCATGATAATTCTACCCCTTATCCCACTTATTATCAATATCAATCTCAGTCATATTTTCATTATGACCTAAACTCATTTGTAATACCATTTGGCCAATATGGTTAAATATATGCCCCCTTCTTTCCCTTGTTCTATCAATACCAAAAACACCATACAATAAGTTCAAAGACATGATGTCATATTTCTAAAAGAATATGAACACTATATTTTATGGAAGTATAAGATCGATGGGATTAGATAGAAAAAAATAACAATTACATAAAAATAAACCCTATATAACACAAAGGAATAAAGCACACATGAATAGAACATAAGACACAATGATTTAACATTTTTCACCCAATCTCTAAGCTACAACCACCAAATAGTGAGTCCAATAGTATTATTTGGTAACTTCAATGTGAATCCAACTCTCATGAGAAGCAATGGAACACTTAGAAAATGGGGTTGCAAGCTTTGGGTTTAACCATGGAGGAAACTCCATAGTTAAGCACACTTAGGCTGGATTGGTACTGGGATGGGTGACCTCCCAGGAAGTCTTGATGCTTCACCCCTATTAGCATCACCTAGATCCAATGAGTGCTAAGTGTTCCATTTATTCTAATAAGATATGGATTCATGTTGAATCACTACTCATGAAACATGGATCAATGAGTTTGACTCAAAAATCACACAGTTAAATCCTGATATTAATATCACAATTTGACTTGCTGTGGAAATTATCTCCTACTTATCAACTTCAACCTATTAAAATATTCAATCTCCCCTTACAACTCAATACTACAATAAGAAGATATATATTTACTTTAGAAAATATCTAACCCTAAGCCAATCTAATATGACTACCTCCATTAATAATTTTTTTTTTCTAATTAGTTTCAAAAAGATAGAGAAGAAGGTAATGGATTCTATATAATTCCCAAGCATAAATAAAGAGAAGGCTAAGTACTCACCAAACTATTTTATACTTACTGAGTGATTACATTGTCACCAAGTAGAAGACCTTAGTGAGTCATGCAAGAGATCATTGAGTTAGATAGTTATAATCAAGTAATGTTATCACTGAATGAAAGCACAAAGAACAAAGTGTTTATCGAATAAAATAGAGGCTACATACAAGTTTCATTTGGCACAAAATTTGATGTGGTGTGATCATATGAAAGGAAAAATGGTTTACATAGTTTGAGGTAAATATTTACAAATATTTATTGAAGATTGTTCATTGCTTGTTTAATGATTTTAAGGCATAAAAGACCAATGAAAATTAGGAAAGAGAAGGAATCAAATGATAGATTATTTTGGATCATTGATTTTGATCAATGATGGATTCTAGAAAGTTCCCAAATTCTAATCAGGTCACACTTCAAAGAAATAAGAGGAAACTATAAAAGAACCCATATAAAGAAGTTTAAGTTATTTTTGAGAGAGGAATTGAAGCAAAAAATGAGAGCTAGTGACAAAGTAAAGTATAGAGGATATCATATGTCATAGAGTAGATATTCTAGAAAAGTTAAGATGAATTTTAGATCAATCATAGAAGGTGATATATCAGTGAGATGAAGATGAATTAAATGAAGAAAAGTAAGGTTCTATTATAAAGATCATTCACTTCTACTTTCTAATCACTATATTAGTTCTAAATCCTTTAAAAAGGTAGACCTAATCATCTTTTATGTACATATCTTAACCAAGTACACACCTAGAAAAGTGTTGTAAAATCCTTGAAGAAGTTACATCCTAGCCTATCTATTTGTATACTCTTAATAGAGTAAGCTACCAAAAGTGAAAAAAGAATTGTAGCCCTAACAAGAAACCCTCTTATTGCAGTAGTAATGGATTTGTGGGTATCACCCCCACCATATTTTCCTCTCTAACCAAGTTTTTTTTTTTCTAACCAAATGATTTTTTTACATGTTACAATATTATGTTTATGGTTTACATGTTTGATGCAAATTAGATTAGACAAAGTCTATTTAATTTAAAAGTAATGTGTTAAATGCTATATGATTACTGAATGATAGAGGAATCAAGGGAATACACTAAATTTGTTTAAAGTTAAAAAAAATTAGAGGATATTGATTCACCCCACCACCCCCTCCCTACCCCCCCTCTCAACATCCTACCTTTCCAAATATTCCAATAATTGGTATCAAAGATTAGTTTTCTTGTTGAAGATTTTTCCACCTGTGAGTATACATCTGAATCATGGAGTCATATAGGCTTAAAAGGACTATTGAGAATTAGATACTAGAGTTAATGATGGCCATGAATCAAATAAATGAAATGAAAGACACAGTAAATTAGTTGCTAGAAAGGAGAAATGACAAAAAAATGAAACAACATATGAATAAGAAGTTATTAAAGAATTGTCTAATGGAAACATGTTTGATGAATCTCATGTTGTCAAAGTTAATCTATTGGAGAAGAATCATAGTCTCACTAACAAAGTTAAATCAATGAAAAGAGAACAAGAAGTTGAATTTGTAATGTACTGTTAATGAATGGAGAAGAAAAGGAAAGTTGAATATGAGAAACACATGATGGAAGAAGATAAGAGACAAATTGCTACAAGACTAGATTCTAAGGATGAAAAAATATCAAGGGTGACTCAAAATCATAATGATATGGTAAATTAGGTACTTAGGGAAAATCATAAAATTGGTATGAAGATGGAAGAGATTATTGAACTAAGAAATAAGAATGAAAAGATGAAGAGTGAACTAAACTGTGAAAAAGAAATCATTGAGAAACTGAAAAAAGTAGACAAAAGTATCAAGATATTAAACGGACAACTTAGAGGATAGAGGCAATTGAGAGACACATCTAAACTAGGCTATATTGAGAATTATACTGCTAAGAAAGGATAATCTTCCAAGAAAGATAAATAAAGGAGTGTGTACACAAATCATAAACCAAAGAAACCTACATGCTATCACTATGGAAAGCCTAGACACACTAAAAATGTCTACAAGAGAAAAACTAGTAAGTCTAATGTCACTCTCATATTTGATGGATAATTTTATCATTGAAATAAGTATGGACACCACAAATATGAATGTAGATATAAGTTCATCCAATCTCTTGAGAATTATGCATTCAATGGTTATTGCTATACTTACAAAAAAATTTGATACAAGTCATAAGATTTTAGACAAAAAATTAAGTCTAATTGGACACCAAGAAAGAAAGTTAATACAATAAATTGGGATTATAATACAAGGTACTCTTATACTTCATGTGGAAAGTATGGTCATATTGTTGCTAATTGTATGATATTTCACTTTGGAGGTAGATCTCATAATTGTAGGAACTATGGTATGGCATGTTATCATTGTCATAGGGTTGGTCACTTGAGCAAGAACTATAGATACCAAGTGTCAACACTAAAAGAAGAAAACCTAAAAGAAAAAAACCTAAAAGAAAAAGGAAAAGTCAATGTGGATGAAATATGCGAATACATGAATAAGACATGGAAGAATAAGTTAGAAGTGAATGAAACATCAAATGTAATTAATGGTGAAACCTCATCCAATGAATTAGGTAAAATCTCTACTTCCATCTAAGCCTTAGAAGAATTTATGGAACTGTATTAATATTGATATATCTTACATTAGTTCCTAGAATGGAATGGAAGGAAGTACATATCTACATATTGTATGATGCACAAGGATAACTCAAGAAGTTTAGAGTTTTTTCAAAATTGGTAAGTCACACAAAGATGGATGGTGACTAAAAGATATAGTGTTGACTAAGCAAGTAATGTTGTAAGTAATAATGGTGTATTACCCAAGCTTGAGAAAACTCTATTGTGTTAACTAAGCTTGTGATGAAAATGTTGTTATGACCAAGTTTATTAATGATAAATAAACATCGTGTATGGATCATTTAATATGCCCTGATGGTCATAAAGGAAACTTTATAATATATATTGGGGTTTCCAATGTTTATTCTAAACCCTACATTCAAAAAGAATGAAGAGAAAATTTGATATATTTGTGAGAGACGATGAATTCATAAGTCTATTTGTACAAATTTATTGAGGATTCATAGTATGAAGGTGAATTTGAAATAAAACCAAGTGAAGTATGAGAACAGTTTACTAACACTCTAACCAACATCAATGGCTTCATGTTATATTACCACAAAGAAAAATAAGGTAAATTCCATAAAAATGATTCATAATGAAGCATGAGAAGAATCAAAGTACTAGTTATATCTAGAATTTTCTACACAAATAAATAAGGTGGGTGCATTGTTTTCCATTCCACCTAGGGTTTTTTTGGTGAATTATATTCATTCATTTTATCACTATAAGATTGGAGAAATTTTTTATTATGAGATAAGGGAGGTATACAAAAAATTATGTGTTGATAGGAACTTGGAGGATGAATAGAAACATCTAGAGGCTAAGGGTCTCACTTATGCCCTCCATTTTCTAACGGAATTTAAAGAAGATTGGATTCACATTATATTGAGTCAAGTTCATGATATAAAAATGTGGTTGGATGAACTAATTTAGATCACATAAGATGTCATTCATATGGTCACTTGGTATCCCATAACATATAAGGTGAGCACTCTATGTACGACCTCCTAGGATGAAATTGAGAAAAGTACAAAAGCACAATGGGATAACTGAGGTTTAAAATGTTTATCAATTGAATACCTTGGATTGAAATTTGGAGTTTATGTTGTAGCATACAAAATCTTTCAATCAATTAGAGCCAATAGTGTATCATGTATGGCAACTAAACTAGGGTATAAAATTGTGAAGAAGTATCACAAGTATGACCTTGCCAAACTACAATTGAGGAAACTTGAACAAAAAATGAAGCCAATCATGGTTGCAAGGTCTAACACTTGTGAATTTGGCTCACTACTGGTGCATTTTCTTATAGATGCAAAATTATTTCCCTACAATTGGACAAGTGAACTAGAGAATAGATGCCCTTGTTATATATCAGATAAATGAGTATATTCAGACTCTAGGAAATAATTTTGATAGTGTAATGACCAAATATTTTGAAAAGTTCAAGGAAATTATGAATCAAAGGTACAAAATTCCACCATAGTTAGTAGATAAATCTCATGATGATATTTTATTTCTTGTTGATACTGATAATACATTTGTGAAAGTGGTGATTCCTAGGGTTACATGGGTTGTACCTATGGATTATGAGATCAACATAGATCATGCTATCAAGGCCATATAAGCTTTACTAAATGAATCAATTGGCAAGGATTCCCAACCATGTGAGACATATGGAGAAGCTAAAGAAAAGATCAAGATGTATATTTTTTCTCTTAAGATATTTAGGAAAACCAAGAAAAAGATTGATGACTTGGAAGTTTCACTTGATGCAAGTGAAGAAAATCAACCCTTGATGTTAACCAAAGGTAAATGTGATGACGATGTTAATAAAGAAGACAAGGGAAAATAAATAGTTATTGCAAAACCTTAGTAAAAGAATAGTAATAAAAGACTATTGGTTAACACCACTATTCCTAAACATACAAGATCAAGTACTTGATCAGCTCAAAAATCTACTCCACCATTGAAGAAAGGCATATTGAGAGTTACCAAGCCTACTCAAATACAACTCAAGACATATCAAAAGAGAATAAAGGTACCCTAGTTATCAAGAAAACCTATTACTAAGCCCACAAAAAGGATAAGAAAATTAATTCTCAAAGATGATGATGTTGAAGATAGTGAAAGAGAAAACTCTAATGAGGTAGGTCAATTTCATGTTGTTGTGAATGTTAAACCTAAAAAATATAGATGAAATTTCAAATTCTTTAAGAGAACATGGCAGATCAAGTTCATTCCAATATGTAAAGTGTTGGTGTTTTTTGGACTACTAGGTACTCTAAACCCAATATTAGGGGTGCACAAGATGAAAATAAGCCTAAGGATTAGCTAGGTCCCATACTCGGCAAGATTAATCTCATCTCTAAACCAACTTCAACAAAGTACACTAGAATCTCTACACTTTAGGCTCTATGGGGCCAAGGTGGGCATACCTTAAGGATATGAATGTGATAGGTTATTTGATCCTCTCTTCATATAATTTCTCACTAATACTTCTTTCAAACCTATCCCTTATAGCGGATAATGGTTTCTTGTTATATTTGCAACAAACTTTCTTATTACAATAGCTAGTTATAACCAAAAGGAAAACTATTACAAATAAGTATTGATCAACAACTTTAGTTCTTCATATGGAGAATTGAATTTTTGATTGATATATGTATTTTGAAACCAAATGAATCATCAACTTGCAACTAAAATTAATTCATTAATGCCTTATCCATTATTATATAGAGTCAAAACTAGCAACTTTAGACCTATTTTATTGACTTACAATTAAATTTTTCAATAGTGAACTCTGAATCTCATTCTTATCATATCCCTCTCATATACTCAAAACCCTATCACTTACTAAAATGAATTATGTAATTCTATGAACTAAAAGAAATCAATAACAGGAAAATAATTTATCTAAATTCTGTTAAACTAAAAGAACATTGTTCACTTCAATCCCAAGATCATAGATATGCAAGAAAGGAGACAAATATCAGATACACAGATATGTAAAACTTCCTTTTGTATTAACTTCCTTTGAAAAATGAATACAATACTAGTACAGATTCTAAGTACAACTTAGAACCTTACAACTTCATCATTCGTATCCATTATATCTTCAAGTTTACAAGAGTGAATGCATTCATACACTAAACAAAACTAGATGGACTGTAAATGACATAAAACTAAAAAATCTACAGACTTCTAACCTTTACTACACATCTTGGGAATCCTTATAAAGGATTACAACAACGTATATATGGGAGGAGGACACATGTAAAAACCTTAATGGAATAGAAAGGTGGTAGGACATGTACAAAAAGTTATAATTAAGACATTCTTTTGTGCTTGATCCAAAAATAGGATGTAGTTGAAAAGTCAACAAATGGCTATTTAGTGTTGGAGCTTTTAACTTTAATTCTTTGTCTTCTTCTACCTTCAACAAGTAACTCCTTAGCTACCTCTTGCCGATAGAGCTTTAATCTCTCCCACCACTTCACATACATAGATCTCCCTCTTGGTGGACCACTCAGTTGATTTAACTTCTTCTAAGTCCTTTGCAGCTTTATTCCACCTGGCATATGTTATGGCTTTAGACTCCACTAAAAAACTATTTAAATCTATTTTAGATATAAACAAGGAATCAATCAAATGGTTGAATGGGGCATCATTTTTGTCTTTGAAAATTTCTACTATAGCCTCTTGGGTCAACACTATACTAAATGAATCAGACCATTCCTACAATTCTCTCAAATTACTAACATAATAATTGGTGGAATGCAGGGATCAATCCCCTGAGATAGAACTTTCATTTTTCCTCATACTATTTGTAATTTTATAGAAAAAGAAGCCAATTAATGCCTTTACCATTTCTAGTACCTCTATATGGGACTCAAAATTGCATTCCCATTTTAAGTACCATTCCAAAATTTTGAGCCATTTTGAGCCCTATAAGTGAATTTTAATGCTTGTGTACTTGGCTATCATTTTAAGGTCTAAGAGGTGTTTTATGTTTCTAACACCTTGAATTCAGAATATCCATACATCCTATGATGATAAACTATCATTCCAAGTCATTATGCAAAGTTTCATTTCGAGCAATGTTTAGTTTTGCATTTTTGCCTGTGTCAAACAACAACAACAAGCCTAGTTGGTATTCGAGTATATCATACTTGTTAATGTTTCATGACTCATCACTTTGTGAGTGTTTAGTATGCATATCTAAGAATCTATATTTCAATTTTCAAGTCAATTTGATATGTTTTTACTAATTTTTGAATCCCTCAAAGTTGGTTAATTATCTCTATCATGTTGATGCAAAATGCCCTGAATTATAAGAGGGCATAATAAACAAGATATAACTTTGACCCAATTAACCATACCAATAAAATTTATTTTTCATTGTATTATAGAGGTTAGAAACTTGCTATATTCCATATTTGAGCCTATGGAAATTTTTTTTGATCAGTTTTCAAACAAAATTCTAAATGCAATTTATAACTTTTTACTAGTGTCAAGAAATGCGGATTGATTGGTACCCCTGTTGAGATGTAATAACTCTAACTTTTTGAATGATGAGATCAAATGGATTGTACCACTATGTTCCACTCTAAAAATTCTTGAAGTCTTCCACTTTGAAAGTCTTAACCAATCCATCTGCGCACTCTCCTATGTCCATTCCATTTGTGAAAACCACATTTATGTTGAAGTTCATTCTTCTACAATTTTGAGTACCTCATTTTGTATGCTTGCCAAATGTGCCCTATTATCAGTCATGAGCCCAAACCACATAATTATATTCTTCTCATGAAAATGAACTAATACCCCAATTTTAATACCCTCAAGTATCTGTGTGACCTATTTTCGAAGCCAAAACCAAAAACATTTTCCAATTTTCTAAGATGTTGGTTTGTAATTAGTTTGATGGTCAATATCTTTTGACCCCAAATATTTCATGATATTAAATCTAACAATGTTAAGGAATGTGGAACAAAGAATCAACATGTTAGTATTTAGAGCTTGATTACTTGTTTCAGTCAATTTTTAAAGCTAGTTTCAGAGGCTCCTACGTAGATAATAGGCAATTTGTAGAAAGTTGAAAATTTAGTTTCTTTTGATGTTTCAGTGGTCAAATTTTATTTTTAATCATTTCTAGATGCTCATTGAATCAATTTGAATTGTTAGTTGTTTGAAAATGGAAAAAAAATTAGCCGGACCCACTCTAGGGCCCAATTGATTCCATTAGATTGATGAAATTGTGTGTGGATTGAAGATTCTCAAAAGTTATAAATGGTAAGGACAAGGGAGTTCTCATTTTCATGACTATAAATGTGGATACTAATTTCATATTTTCTTCATCCCCATCAAATGTTGTGGATTTTTCTCAAAAGAAAAGATAGATACATTGGCATATGCAGAGTTTTTTTACTAGTCTACTTTAGAAGAATTCCTCCATGATATTTTAGAGATAATTCATAATTGTTAGTGTAGTTTTTTATTTTTCCTATTTTGCTAAGTTTTTCCTACACTTTTAATAATCTTGCTTAGGTTAATAAAGCATGTCTTATTAGGTGAATGGTTGTGAGGTGTCACCTTCCTACATGTGAGCATCCATTAGCTATCTTGTGAAGATACTTTGCTATCTTTAGTCCGATAGATGGTTGCTCCTCATTGGTTGGTGTTGCCACCTCCTCCCTCTTCCTAGCCTATATAAGCATGCTACCTGGCTTGTATTTGCATCTCTTGTTTTTGCATCCTCTTAATGTTATTTTGCTTCCAGCATTTGCATTACTCTCTTGGAGACTAACTCTATGATGCTATTTTGATTTTGTATCATCTGCATTCATAGTTTATATATTTATTCTTTGCACTAGTTTTCTGGGTTATTAATCTTATTAGATTCTAACATGTTATTAGAGCTTTTCTATGTGCAAGATTAGATTTTAGTTTCCGTATTTGAGAGATTCGGGGGGGGGGGGGGGGGGGGGCTAATAAAATTTATTGTAATTTTTTGAAAAATGAAGTATGCTTTTCTCTTGCATCTTTGGATGGTCCTGAGAATCAAAAAATTTTTGACAAAAATGATTTTTCTCTAGGGTTTCAATCTCAAATCTGACAACCAACTTGCATATTTGGAGTTTTTAATCAGTATTGCAGGTTCCAACATGCCATTGATAGACTTAGGAAGCTGATCCAACATTTGCATGTCATATTTTGGTTGTTGGGGTCTTTTTTTAATTTTTGGAGCCATTTTTTACTATTAAAGGCGTCCAATTTACACTACAGCAGCATCTTCTGTATATCAAAAAGAAAAATGCTTTCTGGGTTTTGTTCGCAACCCCAAAAAAGCATTTGGGTATCTTTTAGATTTTGCATGCAAACTATATATTTTTCAGAATTGAGCATGAAAGGCTATAGCCATACCCCTCTCCATTGGTAGTCACAGATTTGAACACAGTTTTCAAATGTCTCATTCTTGTTGATACAAACTCTAATTTTGATGATTCTTGTTATGAACTTGGCTATTTTTTTGTGCTCTATCCATTAGTGGAGTTGGTTTTTTATTTTCATGCATGAATTCTTCAGAAATTGTAGATTCTCAACCATGACTATGCACAGTTCTCATTTTGAAAACTTCGGAGGATCATAACTTTCTCATACGACCTCATATCGAGGCAATTCTTTTTTTGAAAGTGTATGATTTTTTTAGTAGATCACAGTGGTGCTGTTTGTTTCTTTGATTATTGTGCCCAAGTTTCACTTTTAGCATATTCTCTTCATGAGGAGGCCCTGTTGGTTTTTCTTCCATAACTTGAGCATACAGATGTATTTTTTCGATCCAAAAAATGCATCGAAAAGCTAGTTCTGAGATAGAGATGATGGTATAAGTTTTTTTCGATTTTTGCTACAGTTTGGTTGCCTATTTTGGTAGTCAAAGCCAGATGTTCTATTTTGCCTTCTGGGAGCCATATCTTGCTCAATCAAACTTTTTTATGGGCTTGCCAGGTATCGTTGGAAAGCTGGTTCTATGAGTTATTCAGTTGCAGAGGTCTTTTATCCAGATTCTACTCCAAGTTCTTTCTCCTTCGAGTTTTGCACTTTTGTACTCTTGCGGATTACTTGGATTCTACAGGTCCTGAAATCTCTTCTTCTGTTCTTTTGGCTCACTCTTCTTTCTGACTTCTGAGCATTGTATGCTTCTATTCTATTGCATTCTTTTTTTATAAACACATTGAGATAAAGTGCCTGCTTTTGCATATCTGGGATCTTGTACACCTTGTGTTTGTTTGTACTCGCACTCAGTTATAAAGTGCCATGGGGGGTCATGATGTTTTGCAATTTTGTGCTCATCCACCTTTGTCAAGTGAATTTTTCTTCCACGACATTAGCCCATGTAGTGTGTCAGTGACACCGCCCTTTATCCTATGCTTGTACTTCTATTACACTATTGGTGTTCCTGATTCTTCTTCTTGCAGATGTTTTTGGCATTGCATTTCAGTGTTCCTGTCACCCCTCTCCCTGTTCAGCATTATGGGGGGGTTCACCTGTTGGCTCTATTGCTTCCTTGGTTCAGTTGAGTGATTTACGTATTCAGTTTTTGTTCCTATGTATTAGGCGGATGTAGTGGCTAGGCATCTATGCATTTCAGTGAGATGGTTCATCTACTATATAGACACTCATTCATTCCTACCTTTGGAGGTCACCTCTTTGATTGATCAGCTCTTCAGACTTTGTCTTCTCTACCTGGTCATGCACTATTTTAGTGGGGGTTCTAGCAATTTCTTCTGACAGTGTTTGCAGCTTCATGCTTTAGAGATGCTTCATGCTCTTTTTTTTGTTCCTCTCTTTGGGACATTTCCTAGATTAGAGGCTTAGTTTCCTTCATCTAGTTCTTTTTCTTGTATTAGGTACCTGATCAGGCCTTGTTGTCGAGATCCATTTTCCTGCTTTCATAGCTTTGCTAGGTTAGCATCCACCTAAGCTTCACTTATGGGGGGGTGTTAGTGTAGTTCTTTATTTTTCCTATTTTGCTAAGTTTTCCTACACTTTTAATAATCTCGCTTAGGTTAATAAAGCATGTCTTATTAGGTGAATGGTTGTGAGGTGTCACCTTCCTACATGTGAGCATCCATTAGCTATCTTAGGAAGATACTTTTCTATCTTTAGTCTGATAGATGGTTGCTCCTCATTGGTTGGTGTTGCCACCTCCTCCCTCTTCCTAGCCTATATAAGCATGCTACCTAGCTTGTATTTGCATCTCTTGTTTTTGCATCCTCTTAATGCTATTTTTCTTCTAGCATTTGCATTAATCTCTTAGAGACTAACTCTATGATGCTATTTTGATTTTGTATCATCTGCATTTATAGTTTAGATATTTATTCTTTGCACTAGTTTTATGGGTTATTAATCTTATCAAATTCTAACAATAATTACTATCCAAATGAAAAGGTTTGTCTATTGAATGGTGTCTTACTATAATGTTGATATTTTCCATCTAGAGCACAATCACACATTTGTCAATGAGATTGGCATTGACCTTTGATTGAATAGATACCCATGTCACTATTGGAAGGTGGGAGACATTGTACATATAGAAAAATATGTATGGCCATGCTAGTTGGATCTTACCTCAAGATTCAAGACAAATGTAGGGGATAAATGACATATGGAAGCTCATGCCCTTAATCTTAGACCCAACTTGCTAATGTGACATGGACATAGATATGGAAGACCCTATGCCTGCCTACAATGTAGACTACACATTCATGACATAGTAGCATTAGAATAAAGAAAGCCCTACTATCATATGTAGGGGCACCATGGAAGAGCATCCACATAGCATGAAAGACAAACAAGATAGAGAAGAGAGATGGAACACCCATATCCCATGGTTTTGAAGGATCACCTACATCCCACTCAAAATAAGAACTATATTCCATGGAAGAAAGGGAGAGATGTATTGCATTCTTCTATCCTATAGGCATTGGAGGATTGAAATATAAGTATGGGGGTCATGTTGAACCCCATACATCCTATTGCTCCTTTGTTTTGATGTAAAATAATAGAGCATGGGGTGGAGAAGAACTCCATGGGAGAGGGAGTTAAATGGAGTTTTTTTATTGGAATTTGAATGGCATCATAGCATTGGGTATTATTTCCCATTCCCCCTAGTCTGCTTGCTCAAGCAAAAAACAAGCCAAGACAAGTATGCTTACTCCAGTGTTCCTATCTGGGAGTTTTTAGTTCTCCAATATAGAAAAGGCATTTTTTTGAGAGACATATTTGTTTTTAAGAAAGGTTTCTTCTGTGGCATTTCTTGGATGAGGGTTTTTCTATAGTCCATTACATTGTGTAACCCATGACTAGAGTAGAATAAGATGCAAGAAAAGAGCATCTAAGCTATGATAAGAAGGAATCATTGAGAGCATAATAAGCACTCCAAAAACATTGAGGAAGATTAGGCACACCAACCATGGTATGAATGAGTAGAGATCCATGACTATAGGATGAAGTCTCCATTTTTCTCACAAATCCACAAGGAGTGGAGTCCACACCAAGCCCAGGCCATCTAAATTGTAGATGGGCATCACTTGAAGACAAGGCCATCATGTAGGAGGAAGGTGATATCTAAGTGGCATATACAGAGGAGGTCTTGAGTGGCCAAACCATGGGCACATTTTCCAATAGAAGATATTCATCACACTCCCCTCTAGCTCACTAGATTCAAAATGCCTCCAAAATAACCCCAAGTTGAAACAATTAAATGTTTACCACAAGATATGTGGAGAGTGAAATGATAATGGAAAGAACTCAAAGATTTAATCCCACATCCATTATTGTGAATTAAATCATGTGTTTTTAAGCCAATAGATGAACCTATTGTGTGTCTTCAAGACAAGATATTTTTCAAGGGCAAAGATTGCTCATGTAGATGGGGCCCACCGTCAATAGTTGGAAGTTGGGTAAACTAAATTTTGACTAGGTGTGTGTATGAAGAGGTGCCATGTGGTGTATGTGGGTGGAAGTTTGTAGCATCAAGATGTGAAGAATTTGAGGTTACGATACTACATCATTGTTGTAGGTTTGTAATGTTGAGGGATTGTGAGAGGAAAATAAAAGATGGTACAACCAAGAAGCAATCATGAGATCGGGGTATGAAATTTGAAGACTAGCAAGCTAGGTGTGTGTAGGAAGAGGTTCCATGTGGTGCATGTGGGTCGTAGTTTGTAGCATCAGGATATGAAGACTTTGTGGTTAGGGCATGAAATATAAAGGCTCACTATGTTACGATTGCTATAAGATCAAGAGAGGGAAGTTGTAGTCATAAGATTGCTATAAGATCAAGAGAGGGAGGTTGAAGTCATAAGATATTATGAAAATGATGTGTTTGTCATAAGTTCGAGGTGAATCTAGAAAGAAAAAGATTCAAAAAATTCAAATATTGTGCAAATGTTGTATAGAGAAATGTGGGGCCCACATGGGTGAATTAGCAAATGCAAATTTGATAAGTGGCAAAGGGGGAAAGGATATAATATAAAAATAATTTGAAATATTTGACTCATATCTTCAATCTCCAATCCCCAATCCATATGCTCAGATTTTTAAAGTTGGAAGATTTAATTTTTGTCTGAGATTTTATATAGTTTAAACTTTATATTATTTTTTCAAATTTTTAATCCTTCATCATGGCCCAGGGCCTAGATTTTCAAATTAACCATAGGGGTACTATTTTTGTCAAAAATGTGCACTATAATATACCATCATAACTGAGAGAAGATGAATTCTTTATTTTTGTAGTTATTTTTACACAAGTATTCACTAGAAGCAGCTACATGTAGTTTTGTATTTCTAGGGGAATCCTTAGTTTAAATGTAGTTTTGCTATTTTAGAGGGGAATAAGATTAGATATGATTAGATTTTCATAAGATTAGATCCATAAATAGCCACCAAGAGAGAATTGAATATAATTTTAAAGGTAGTTGCAAAGGATAAGGCTTTTGTCGGTAGATGCAATTGGATTTTCATGGTAGGGGTAGGATAAGATAAGCAAGATCAAATTTGGGGCTCTACACTTTTGAATATGTCAATCTAATATTGCTTTAGGAATGGGTCTCCTCATTAATTTTAAGAGATATATTAGATACTCTACAACAAAATTAATGGTTTTGATTGTTGGTAGATGGAGAAAGGAGATCAGTTTCAATAGCATTAGGATGAAGAAAATTCTAGCAGGACACATGGAAATATAATATTTATATCCAAAAACTTCTTCTTATCTATATATTCTCTCCTTCTCACATTTTTAAAGGTTCCAATTTTTTTGATTGTGAGACCACAAGATTGGCTCTAGTTCTAAAATTGTGATTCTACATTTCTTAGCATATTTTCCTATGTATTGAATGGTAGTAGTTGTATTTTTCTTAAAGCATTTGAGTTATATAGTCATCCTTTTGTGTATCCTCTAAGTTTTGCATATACATGATGTATTGATTTCATAAGATATTATGAAAATGATGTGTTTGCCATAAGTTCAGGGTAAGATAATTTGAATCTGGAAAGTAGAAGATTCAAAAATTCAACTATTGTGCAAGTGTTGTATAGGGAAATGTGGGGCCTACATGGGTGAACTGAGAAATGGAAAGTTGACAAGTGGCAAAGGGGGAAAAGGATATAATATGAAAATAATTTGAAATATTTGATTCATATCTTCAATCTCCAATCTGTACGCTCATATTTTTAAAGTTGAAAGATTTGATTTGAATCTAAGATTTTATAGAGTTTAAACTTTATAGTATTTTTGTAAATTTTTAATTCCTTTGTCATGGCCCAAGGCCTAGATTTTCAAATTAACCTTAGAGGCACTATTTTTGTCAAAAATGTGCACTATAATATACCATTGGAACCAAGAGAAGATGAATTCTTCATTTTTATTGTCAATTTTTACACAAGTATTCACCAGAAGAAGCTATAGGTAGTTTTGTGTTTCTGGGGGCATCCTTAATTTAAATGTAGTTTTTCTATTTTAGAGGGGAATAATATTGTATATGATCAGATTTGCATAAGATTATATTCATAAATGGAAACCAAGAGAGAAGTGGATGTTATTTTAAAGGCAGTTGTAGAGGATAAGGTTTTTGTCAATAGAGGTAGTTGGATCTTCACAGTAGGGCCAAAATAAGATAAGCAAGATCAAATTTTGGGCTCTACACTTCCAAATATGTCAATCTGATATTACTTTAGGAAAGGGTTTCCCCATTAATTTTAAGAGATATATCAGATACTTTGCAACAATGTTAATTGTTTTGATTGTCGATAGATGAAGAAAGGAGATTAGTTTCAATAGCATCAAGATGAAGGAAATTTCAGTAGGACACATGGCAATATCATATTTAGATCCATAAATTTATTTGTATCTATATATTCTCTCCTTCTCACATTTGTAAAGGTTCCAATTTTTATGACTGTGAAACCACAAGGTTGGCTCTAGTTCTAGAATTGTGATTCTACATTTCTCAGCATATTTTCCTATGTATTGAATGGTAGTAGTTATATTTATCTTGAAGAATTTATGCTATATAGTCATCCTTTTGTGTATCCTCTAAGTTTTACATATACATGATGTATTGATTTCAAGGAATTGAATATAGAGTTTCATTGACAGTTTCATTCTAAAGTTTGTCTTTTTTTTTTTCTATTGGTCTATAGTTTTTTGTGATATATGCCCAAAGTGCACATTGTCCAATTGCATCTTGTTTTGAAGTTGTATGCCACCATGTGTCTTGTTTTTGGGTCAAGGACCTAAGTAATTTTCTTGATATTGCATTGACAGAATTGTAGAGATCATAGGAGGATCTGATAAGTATGGATTTCATTTGAAGATTGATGTCTATTTGCAAGGTATATAGATAGATCAGATATCTAGATATATGAGTATATTTTAGGTATCCATGTGTGTGTTAAGACTTAGTTTATGCCCAATGGATAAGGGATCAACTTAGAGATTACATAGTTTTGTTGTTGCATACCTGGATTATATTGATTCAATCATTAATCGACTATCTTTTCCCTTTTAGTTTAAAGGCTAAGAAGAGTTACTCTCACTTAGTTTATTAGGTTCATGTGTCCTATTATTAGCTATTTTGTGTCCATGAATATTTTCATAAAAATAGAATATTTAGTGGTCTTATCTATTATATAGATTTAGTTATACACCTTTACATTGGTATAATATAAAGAATTTGAGGTTCACCCACCTAGGTTTTTTTGATCCTTAAGTGAAGAAGGAGAGTATAGCCTTATAGTTGACCTTGGTGTCTAAATAGGTGCATTAAACATGAGAATTAAAAGCCCCTAGGTGTATTTGTTCTTATCATTGGGTTATTAAAAATTTCTTAGTTCAGGAGCCAACACCTCCTTCACTATAATGATCTTATTAGGAAAATCTATCTTTTTAGCCATCAACATAATAAGCCTCTCTAAGAATTTAATATATAGCCCCCAAAACATTGAAAGTGGGTGATAGCCATGAAAGTGCTTCATTGAAAAATTTCTTAGCATCTTTTAAAGAAACATATAATGTATGAGCATATTTTGATATATGCTATAGTGTTTCAACCCTATGGATAATCATACCTCTAAGTATAGTTGTCCTTGCCTCATCATCTTGTTGTGTTGGTGGAGCATCCATGCTCATTCTTCTTGGATTTTTTGTATCCTCCACCTATAGCTCATATGTTTGTGTTTTTATCTTTGTTGTGACCTTGGATGGCTACTCCTGACTATCTTGTTTCTTGCTCTATTTTACAATGGAAACCATCTCTGCATTGGATAGTTTCTCTCTGAGAGATACAACTTTAGTTTCTAATCCTTGGACATTAGCCTCAAGCTCCTTAATCTTCTCCTTGTATACATGGATTTTCCTAAGCTAATCCTCATATAGATTCCTAACATCAATGTAATCATGAAAGGACTTGGATAGCCTTGTCTCTATCTCCTCTACCTTGGCCTCAATCATAAATTAAAATTGATTTACATCCTTGGAGATCTTTGTACTTGAGGTACCTTGTAGTGTCCATGCTATCATGTTGCCCTGATTTGTGCTCTGCACATCCATTAGTTTGGGTTTGTTTTTTGTAGGAGCCATACTTGATACTATCATAGTCTTGGCATCAATGTTGAATCTAGATCCCCTTTGTAGTCCACCAATACCATATGCCTCATATGAAATGGCATTCTCTTGTCTCCCCATTTTGGTGCATAGATACTTGCTCCAAATCCCATCTAGGCACCAACAGTATCCCACTCCTCTATACTAGATCTTTTTATTCCTCAAGAGTCATGACCTCACTTTTTGGATCATAGGCATGCAATTTTTCAACTAGTTCTTGCTTTTTCTCATTTGATTCACCCAGTTTCATCTTCAACACCAATTCACTTTGTTTGATATTATGAAAGAATTTTTTAAACTCAATTGATTTGATCAACTTATCATCTTCTATGAATTGTTGGGCTTGGATGATTCTATCATCCAACCTTGCTGCTACTAGTTCTAGGTCACTCAATGTATTTTTAGCTGCATTAAATCTATCTTGTATGTAACTTTGTCTCAATTCAACAAAGTACTAACTTTTACTAGGCATGATATGCAATGTCCTCTATTTAACTTTTCAATAATGTGGATGACTTTTTGCCTCTTTTTTCACTTAGTGACCCATCATGCCTTAAGGGGCTCATCTTCTTCTAGTTCTAAGGTCACATTAGGTCGAGGGCTATCAAGACTCACCCTCTCCTCTTCTTCCCCAACTAGTTCCTCTGGCATTTTTGCCATAATTTATGCATGGTCATCCACCATCTTTCTTATCCTTTGTGGGTAGGGGATATCTAGGTAAAATTGTTTGAAATTTGGATCTAATCTCTTCAGCTCCCTCTCTACCCTCAACATATTATCAAACATTGACAATTTATGAGTTGCCTCCCCCTCAACAACAATATTGGGAATGAGGTCTTCATGGGGAAACTCTTTGGTACTAGGTAACACATAGTTTCTTACTTCTTTGAGGGTATTCCTCTTCCAATTATTAGCATCATACATCCTATAAGGGCTAGTTGATAGATTGTGGAGGTGGAGGAAAGAATGAATCTGATCTAGGGCTTCTTTTCTAATTGAAAAACCCTCCACCTTAAAACTCCTACATAAAAATGTACCTCTATGTGCCTTAGGTCCTAGGTACTCCCTATTTACCATGGACAACTACCACATGAACTCAGTGATGGTCAGTCTAGGGGGAATGAATTTTGGCAATATATGTGGGGGTTGGGGACAACCATTAACCCTCATCAAGGAAAAAGTTGGAAATAGAAAAATATCTCCCCAATTATGATCTAATCTTTTATTTTCAAGGAGTAGGGTTTGTCCTAGAATACTCTTCAAAAACTTAGGTGCCTAGAAGTAACCTTGGTCTAACATTTTCATTATGACAATACTAAAATTGTTGAAAAATTAGACAAAATCAGAGTAATGGTAGGAGCTATCCCATACCCATGTCCATAGTTGAACTGGTAGCTCTCCATCAACATCAAATGTGTGATTAATAAAGTATGGGCTTATATACCCCACATTATTGTACAGGATTAGGTGCATCAACAATGAGTAGTGGTGAAATTTGAACTTCTCCATATCTCCACTCTAGGCTAGTCTAATGTTCTCCTTCATCCTTGCTAGAATATACTTAGCATAGTCATATTCTCCACCATGGTAGGATTCTTGTACATCTTTGGAAATGATGAATTATGCTCCATATACCATGTTAGTTTCATCTTTACCAACTACCTTGTGGACACCATACACAATTTTCACAAAATAATTCTTCAATTTGTCCAAAGGCATCATCTTCTCTACTTTCTTGGGGTAATCACCCACCTTATTTAGGTCCATGGAAATATGTTGTGGAATTTAATTCCCTATGTAGGCTTTGGTGTTTCTCTCAAATTATCTTTATAGGTCAACCAGGTCTACTAGTTCACTCATGGCACTATCCAATCCAAATACTTCAATAAAATAGGCATGATCTAGTGTGCATGGAATAGCTCCATCCCTTTTGTGGAATGAATTTGTGGCTGGCTTATATGATTTGATTAAGAACTTTACCAAATCTATGTCCAAAAATACCTTTGGAAAGATTAACAATGCCAAGTTCTTCTTCAATGGATTGCAAACATGGATCTTCTTTCCTCTGTTGCAATGAAAGTATCTAAGCAGCTCATAACCAATGACTCCATTACATGTAGTATCTTTGCAACATATGTAAGGGTCCTTGAACTCATGGTCATCTATAGAAATGAAATTGGTAGATTTGGGGAATAACTTAATCCATTCTTCAACAAACCTATTAGGTTTCTTCTATCTAGTTTTTGCTCCCTTTGAAGCTAAAATTTCTACCACCTCCATGTATAAAGCTTGAATTTATTATATTTTCTTGTTATACATCTTGTAAATAGACTAAAAACCTCTACAAATAGCTCTAAAAATAATAATCTACTGATAATGAAAACTCTACAACTGCTCTAAAATCTCCAATCTTTGCAAATAGTAATGGAATACTAGATCATGGAATGTTTTATGTTGAGTGTGCATTCATCACACTTCTCTATGCACTGATACTCTACATACTCAAGCTATAAATTCAATGTAGTATGTCATCTTAGATGGAACATTCACATAGCTATGCCACCTTAGGTACTTTTGTACTTTATTCAAATTTCATTAGCCGAGATTTCTTGTTGTTATTCTAGCTTAGAAAAGTTCACTTTTTCATGTCAAAATAGGGTTTACAATCTTACTATACACTTAAGAAAGGGTCCTTTGTATCATCTTAGGTGGGGAACTTTGGATCTATGATCTTATGGTCATTCAAAATCAAACCCTTTATTGCATCATCATAAGTCTTGAAACTAGCTTCCACAATCTTATGATACATTAGTTACCATAACATTAGAGCATACCTTTAAGTCTCTTACAATCTCACAAGACATAGTTTATAAACATTAGTGTAGCATTTTATCTTACTTTCCTTTCCCTTAGGATCCTAAATCATGGCTTAATGAACCACTTCATAACTTCGATAGTTACCTTTCAAACCCTCACAATGTTACGAGCACAACTTAGGTGTAACATTGTGTTTTCATTTTTTATTCCTTATGACCTCTCAACCATAGTTAGTAAACTAACTTCATAGCATCAGTAGTTACCTCTAGTAGCTATGATTGACCTACAACCACATGATGATAGATATGCTTTCTTTACCATAGCCTCAAGAGAATGAATTTTCACATCCACAATCTCATGATCTAAAATTGCTTCATAGCTTTGTAAAGTTTTGAATTTTTTCTTGATATCTTATGATCTACTACTTGTCATTACATTGGAAAATATGACCTACATCATGTCTTAAAATCTCATGAAAATGTACTTAGTCCCACCTTACTTTATCATATGATCCTTAGATTTTTATGATTGTCTCTTTATCGTGTCATCGGATACCCTAAAATTTTCTTCCATGTTCCTACAAGAATGAACTTTTTTTAATCTTCATAAGCCTTCTTAAAAACCTTCATGATGCCTTAATCTACCCTTTGTCATAGGATCAAGACTTACTTAACATTTTCCACTTTTATGTCCTTGTGATCTTAGAATAACCACTTTATCACATGGTCATGAGCCTCCATTTCTACCTTTATGTTCCAAAGATCACCTATTTATCATAACATCATACGCCTTGGTTTTAAAACCCTTCCATTAAATACTTAAGATGAAATGACACAAGAGGAATCATAAGATTAGAGACTTCAATTTGAACACTTGTAATGCTATGACCATAAAGAATATCTTAAGATTGGAAAACTTAATCCTTGACCCTACAATCCTCTACTAACCCTTATATCATAACATTAGGACAGGGATAATTTAAGCTTATGACTAGATGCCTAACCCTTGATCATAAGATCATATCACATGATCTGAATGACATACAATCTTCCACTTAGACTTATTAGGATAAAACCACAAACATAAATGACAATTACATGAAAATATAACCAATAAGAAAAAATAATAGAACACACAGAAAAGAACACAAAGTACTAAGATTTAATGTGGTTAACCCAATCTTTGGGCTATGTCCACCAAATAACAAGTCTAATATTATTATGATCTAGTGATTACAACCTAATCACAATCCATAATCCTTTATAGCTCAATACTATTGCAAGAACCAATTTCATGTCACCACTATGAAAGAATCCCCAACCCTAAGCCCTTGTATACAAGTATTTTTATGCCACTTTAGGGTTACAACATGTCAGCCATATGTCAGTCATATGTTGGCCACAATGTCGGCCATGACCCAATTTTTTTTTTAGGGTATGAAGTATGTACAATACTTCCCTGATTAGTCACCACAAACTAACAATCTCCCACTTGGGAACTAATCATACTTCACACTAGACAACAATCTCCCACTTGGAGACTGATCTTGTAGTAATACTACTACCACATGGGGCTCCCACTAGATCAAACCACCCTGGACTCTATTGTTCTTTTATTCATGTTCAGTCTAGAAGAACAATCAAAGCTAAAGAAGAATTCAACTTCTCACTTGTTACTAGCTTTGTCAACATATTTGCTAGATTGGCATCTGTATGTATCTTGTCCAACTTTTATTGTCCATCCTCCAAAACTAACCGAATGAAATGGTACCACAACTATATGTGTTTGGTCTTTGAATGTAGAGCAAAATTCTTTGCAAGATGAATAACACTCTAACTATTTGTAAAAAAATAATTATCCCTCTGAGGTTTTCCCAATTCTTCCAAGAAAAACTAAAGCCATATCGTCTCCTTGGCTACCTCTGTAGCAGCAACATACTCTGCCTCTATAGTGGATAGAGCATTAACTATTTGTAACCTAGAAACCCAACTCATGGCTGCCCCACCATAGTAAAGACATAACCTAAAGTACTCTACCTGGTATCAATATTCCCTACCAAATCTAAGTCAACATAGCCTTGTTAATTAGTAGTAGAGCCCCCAAAGTGTAAACACTTATTGGATGTTCCTCTCAAATATCTGAGAATCCATTTGATTGCATTCCAATGCTCAATTCTTGGATGACTCATATACCTACTAACAACTCCCACTGCATATGCAATATCTAGCCTAGTACATGCTATAGCATACATCAAGCTTCTTATAGCTAAAGCATAGGGTATCAATATTCCCTACCAAATCTAAGTCAACATAGCCTTGTGAATTATTAGTAGAGCCCCCAAAGTGTAAACACTTATTGGATGTTCCTCTCAAATATCTAAGAATCCATTTGACTGCATTCCAATGCTCAATTCTTGGATGACTCATATACCTACTAACAACTCCCACTACATGTGCAATATCTAGCCTAGTACATGCCATAACATACATCAAGCTTCCTATAGCTGAAGAATAGGGTACCTTGGACATCTTACCCTCTTCTTGTGTCTTGGGACACATCTCCTCAGTCAACTTCAAATGACTAGGTAAATGTGTGCTGATAGCTTTAGCATTCTCCATAGAGAAACATTGAAACACTTTCTCAACATAATCAGCCTGAGATACCATCAATTTCTTGTTCTTTCTATCTCTGCAAATCTTCATACCAAGGATTTTTTTTTCTACCCCCAAATCATTCATAGCAAATGCATTTGCTAATTAGTGTTTCAGCCCCTTAATATGATCCATGTTAGACCCAACTACAAGCATATCATCAACATATAGACATAAAATAATGTAGTTGTCATCATCCGACCTCTTAAAATAAACATAGTGATATGAATGACACCTATTGTATCCATGCTCATGCATAAAATTGTCAAATTTCAAATACCATTGCCGAGGTTCTTGCGTCAAGCCATATAAAATTTTCTTCAATTTGCACACTAAATTCTCCTTACCTTTGACCTCAAATCCCCATGGCTGAGCCATATATATCTCTTCATCCAAATCTCCATGAAGAAAAGCCATTTTAACATCAAGCTACTCTAAATTCAAATCTTCAATAGCCACAATACTTAAAATAGTATGGATAGAAGTCATTTTAACAACAGGACAAAATATCTCATCAAAATTGATTCATTTTTCGGTGCAAATCCTTTTACAACTAACCTGGCTTTAAATCTTTTCTTACCTTCTTCCTCTTCTTTTAAACTATAAACCCACTTATTCTGTAAAGCTCTTTTACTTGGAGGCAACTTACATAAATCCCATGTCTTATTCTTCAGCAAAGAGTCCATTTCATCTTTCCTTGTAGACTCCTAGTGAATCTTAGTATCCACCTGCATTGCTTCATCATTGTTGGTGTAAATAAGTATTACTTATTACACTTACTTAAGTTTACTTAGTTTAATACATTATTTAATTATTTTGCATTATTTTATTATTTATTTAGGTGAGACACTTAGGAGTTTGTGTACTCTTATGAGTTACACAACTCTAATTATGCACATGGTGTCTACAACACATGAGTTTTCTTCATTCACTGAGTTGTCATGTTGACAAAATAGTTATTCACACTCCTAATTAAGCACATGTTGTCTACACCACTAATTTGTGTGTTACATCATTGTAGGCTTATTCTCACATCATCGCACTTAATTATGTACTTAATGGAGGATAACCTATATCTGGTGGACATGTGCCTAGTTGTATGGCATATCATGATACTGACTTCTATGCATTCTAGAAGCTCTCCTGAGGCCTTTATATATAGGCACTCGTAGTGTAGTCTCAAGCTGGAATATTGAATGAATATCATCATTCCAATCATACTCTCTCTATTAGTCTACTATATGCTTGTGTTGAGTTCTTTAGTTCTTGGGTGAATTCTTGCTTAAGCCAAATTCTTACATGGTATGAGAGCTGAGGGAAATTTTCTACACATAGCTATTTGAGACCATTCATGCTTAACACCTCGACCCAAATCTGGAGGATCTGCAAAAATTGGGAGTGTCTAGAGTTAGATCTAATCTCACTATTCCATCTAGAGTGTCAATTCAGTAAAGATTGACTATAAATTTTCCTATGTTGGGTGAAAGTTGATCATAAGGAAAAAAAAATTTGCAAATCAAAACCTAGATACCCCGATTTGCAATTTAGGTATAACCATTTTATTGATCTAATTATTTGATTTTTAGATCTAAATTTATTTCATTCTCTACTTTTTTTGTGTATTTTTTGAATTTTTATTTTTGGGACAGTTGCCCAGTTAGAGAGATTTTTTTAGTCGTACTAGGCAGTGACACCCTAGCTCGGCTCTGTGATTTTGGTGGATTTTATATTAATTTTGTAGGGGGTCTTTTATTAAACTCTACAAGCCATAATATAAATCTTATGCATCAAATATGAGCTAATAGTCATGACTAACCCTTATTCCACTGGTGGGAGGAACCTCACAAAATCTAGTGACTGAGCCCACCATATCCACCCGTCATCCAATTCAATTTCCATCGGGGCCACGCCCATCCACCGGCTAGGCCAAATCATGTGGCTTGTTTGATTGTTACCTATGAAAATTCAATTTATATAGCACTATGAGCATAGATCCCATGCATGTGGGATATTTCAACTTAAATCCAATGCATTAGATTTGATTCTAGTGATGTTTGGTATATCTAGCACAAGTAAAATGTGAAATCCTTCTGGTAGCTAATCTTGCATTTTTAGATGACAAGTGATCTCCTAGGACTTCCACATGGGTGAATCCAAACTTTCCATGTAGCACTCAACAACACTACCACGTCATTGTCTATAGAATTTGCACTCAACACGTGGTATCCCTGCCATGTAGACCTGCACTGCCCACCAACTTAGAGCCATGTCAATGTTGAGTCAATAACACATGGTGTTCATTGATCTGCTTCCACCTACCACACTATACAGCAGTGACCAAACAGTAGATCTGACTTGGTAGAACCCAATCAACTTTTGTATGTTCTAGTCATCAAAACATGTCATCCATTTTCATACAATTCTGTATAGTATGGATGTATGATCCATACATTTACATCATCACTAATGTCATCATAAGGGCTGGAGGACGTTGACATTAAAAATCCAGTAGCCTAAATTTGATGGCTATTTAGATGTCACTCTAGAGAAAATTATAATTGCTATGATGGCCATATGATTGTCAAATTTAACCCTGTCATATGCTGATGCAACCCCTCTCCTAATTGATTTTGGTTTTTGCTATTTGACTTTGGGAGGCCATAACTTGGACATCCAGACTCCAAATCAAGTGTGAGTTTTTAAAAAATTGGGTAGAATTTCCTTAAAAAATTAGTGGTGCATCTTTTTTTGGTTTTGGTGCACAGATTTGTCAGAAATTGCATTTTTTAGCCACTAAACTTGCATAATCTTGAATTTTGCAACTTCAAATGCTCCATACAAGCACATTTGGAGTTGAAAATCTATTCTATTTTTTTTTGAAAGTGCATTACTTTTTTCCTACTTTTTAGATATGTTATCAAATTGTACGGTTGTGTGGACAAAAGTGCCACTTTTAGCGATAGAGCCTTTCTTTTCTTTATATTGCTTTAGAATTGTAGCACATTGTAAAGTTTCAAATTTTTAATTCATCAAGAGGTTGTAACAAGAAAAATTAGAAATCCACAAAGGCCAAAATTTGCAAGTGGCCCATTGTAATGCACTACTAATAAAGTGCCCAAAACATCTATTTTGGGGTTTTTCTTGATTTAGTGAAAAGGGGGATTGTTCTTGGTGTTGTTTTCTCTCTTGTTTTGTAATTTTCTTTCATTTTCTACATTATGGACAACTTTTAGTTTCCTAAATTAACTCCTCATAACTATGCTTCATGGTTGATCAAAATATGGTATTATTCAATGCATAATGGAGTTTCACAATACCTAGATGGTACTCTTCCTAAACTAGTAGGTGATAAGGTATTACAAAGTAATATTTCAGCTTGGGTAGCAATGGAAAGGAAAGCCCTAAGTGATATATGTTTGGGGGTTGATGATAAGATAATGAATCAAATTAAGAAGTTTTCTACATCCAAAGGAGCTTGGGATACCCTTGAAAGCCTATATGGTAAAGTGTCTAAAGAGGATGTGTTCAAAATTTAAGATGAGCTTGTCTCCTTCAATCCTAAGTCATATGACTCCATACAAGATTTCATCATCAAGGTGAATGAAATAAGGACAAAGCTTACTGATTGTGAGAGTTTATCAAAGACAATAGATTGATCTATCTCATTCATAATAAGTTGCCATCAGAGTATTCTACATTTGTATCTTCATTTAACACCTGAAAGACTACCTTAGGGTTTGCCTACAAGAAAGTCACTTTTGATGAATATATTAAACTATTGGATGATGAAGAAAAGAAGTTGAAATTAATGTGGATTCTCAAATCACCTTAGTCCAAAGCATTGGTGGCCAACAATGAGGATTCTCAACATTCAACTAGAAAATCTTCAAATAAAGGAAAGGGTAAGAAGAAATGGAAGAAAAAATCTAAGAATGCAGAAAAGAAAACACCACAATCCAATCGACAAGGCCAGTCCTCAAATTTGAACAAGAAGGGGGACAACAATAAGGAGAAGAAAAAGTGTGCTTATTGCAAGAAATTGAGTCATGAAGAGCATGAGTGTTATCTTAAAAATATTGATGAGTTGACCAACATCATGAAGAAACATAATGTTCCATTTCCTAATGCTTATAAGGATAAAGGGTCTTCTTTAGATTCCAAGGGCACAAAGAAACACACAAAAACAAGGAACTAGACTGCACAAGGATATTTACAAGGATTTACAGAAAGTGCAAAATGCACAAAACAAAAGGAAACCCTAAAACTACTATTCATGGAAGAAAATAAGTATTTTTCAAGAAAAATACCTCTTCAGGAACTGTCCATGAACTGGCAATTCAAGAATAATGTCAAATATATCTTTGAGTATATAAGAATCTTCACCCCAAGTATTTTCAATGAGATATGGGCCTAACCAAATAGGATCAAATTTGCCATGTTTTCCTTTATCTTCAATTCTGGCATTCCAAATTAAGACTAAATCTCCACTTTCAAATTTTCTACTTATAGTTCTTTTATCATAGAGTGTCTTGACTTGCAATTGCAACTTTTGGTTCCTTAAAGATGTGTCTCTTCTTGTTTCGGTCAGTCCTACCAATTCATCCATTCTTTCTTGCATTTCATCTGTAGTATCTTCATCATATAACTAGATGTAATTGTATAGTCCCATCAAGTTATTCTGAGGCATTCTGGCTTGAATCCCATACACTAAATCAAATGGAGCTACACCAATTGCTTTCTTTATAGTTACTCTGTCAGCCCATATTGTTAACTGTAACTTGGAATCCCATGCCTTTTTATTATCCTCCAATGTTCTCTTAATGACCTTCAACAGGCTCTTATTTGTGGACTCATCTTGTCCATTCCCTTGTGGATGATATGGATTAGATGATGACCTTGTCATTCCATATTTGTCACAAAACTTGATGAACTCCTCAGATCTAAAGCACATAGTATTATCTGTGACAATTCTCTGTGGACATCCAAATCTAGAAATAATATTATTCAATAGGAAATTATTTACCACTTTACTTGTCACATTTCTTGTGGGGATAGCCTCTACCCATTTTGTAAAGTAGTTAGTGGAAACCAAAATCCAAGAATAGGTAGTGCTAGACTTGAGGAAAATCTCTCCTATGAAGTCCAGACCCCATTGTTGAAAAGGTGCTTGAATCTCAACTGGCTTCAATAGAGTATTTCCTGAGAATTTTAGCTTTCCAGAAAACCTCTGACAAGGATCACATTTCCTAACCATAACTTGAGCATCCTTGAATAGAGAAGGCCACCAAAATCCAGCTCTCATTATCTTATGTGCAGTAGTTTTGGCCATGTAGTGTCCCCCACATACTCTAGCATGCATTTCTTTCAAAACCTCTTTTGCCTTTTCTTTATCAACACACTTCAACATAATTCCCTCAAAATTTCTCCACCATAGGTTATTTTGGACAATTACATACCTGATGGCTTGCAATTTAGTATTCCTCTTTTCATTGTCAGGCAGATGGGGAGGAGCTTCCATATGTTGCAAATAATATATGACATTGGTGTACCAAACACATTGGTCCATGTCACATAAGTCAGTTCTGAGATCATCATTTACCAGATTTATCTGATTAGCCTCTAGATTAGTTTCAGCCATGAGTTTGGCCAAACCTTGACCTCTTACTAATTTTGTTATTTGTATATCAATGTTAAATTCCTAAATTCTATTAATCCATCTACACCTCCTACCTGATACTTCTTGTTGAGAGAATATATCCTTGACTGCAGCACTAGGTACAAAAGCGATAACAGTAGCACCTACCATGTAACTTCTGAAAGCTTTTATAGCCTTTACCAAAGCATATGCCTACTTTTCATTTATTTCATACTTTAGGTCAGCAGGCTATAGTGACTTGCTGAAAAAGGTAATAGGCTACTCATATCCTTCTTGATTTTTCTATAATAAGATTGCAGCTATAGTATGGAATGATGCAAAAGAGAAAATATGCATGGGCTTTGCATAATCTGGGGTCCTCAATAATGGAGCATTCTTTATTGCAATTTTTATATCTTGGAATGCTTGTGAAGGTTCACCATTCCAATCTATAACGGCTCCTTTCTTGAGCATCTTTGAGATGGGTCTGCTGATTTCAGCAAAATTGGTAACAAATCTCCTCAGAAAATTGACTTGGCCAAAAAAGGACTAAATTCCTTTCACATTTTTTGGTTTGGGGACTTTGTCAATAGCTACTACCCTTTCAGGATCTATTTTTACCCCATCCTTAGACACTATGTGTCCTAATAATTTTCCTTCTGTGACCCCAAATGTGCATTTCTTTGGGTTTAAAGATACTCCATATTCCAGGGCTTTTATAAAGATTTTTTCCAAATGTTTGCAGTGATCTTCAGCCTTATTAGAATACACTGTGAGATCATCCTAGTGCACAACCATAAATTTGTCAATATACTCATGAAATTCTACATCCATGGCTCTTTGGAAGGTAGCTCCTGCATTAATCAAGCCAAAAGTCATCCTCACATACACATATGTTCCCCAAGGGGTTGTGAAAGTTGTCTTGAACTATTCACTTTCTTTTACTAGAACTTGATTATATCCCAAAAAACTATCCATCATTGACATCAATTCAAAGCCAGTCACTTGCTATAACATGGATTCCATATTAGGTAAGCCATAATTGTCTTTCAGAGATGCAATGTTTAAATTTCTAAAATCAACACAAAGCCTAATATCTCCATTCTTCTTCCTGACAGGAACCAAGTTTGAAACCTAGGTGGAATGCCTGATTGGTTTGATTATCCCACCATCTCTCAGTTTTTTCAGTTCTTCTTGCATTTTTGGGGCAAGGGTAGGATTGATTGGTCTCTATTTTTGCCTAAAAGGTCTTACATTTTCCTTCAATGGTATGACATGCTGGAAAAGATCCTCCATGTAAGCCTTAAGGTCATCATATGACCAAGCAAAAACATGTCTATATTTTCTAAGTAGGTCAATCAATGTTTTCCTGATTTCAATAGGCAGATGTTGGCCAATATAAACCCTTTTAGGAACTTCATTAGTACCCAAGTTTATTTCTTCTAACTCCTAGGGTTTGGGGTCGTTAACTCCTGATTTTACTCTGTCTTGGCTATCAAAAATATTTTCCAAGACTACTAACCCCTTCAGCATCTTATTCATTTTCAATTGCATTATTTCTTGACCAAAAATGGTTTCCTTCCCATTTATGGTTTCAATCAGTCCACTGCAGTCCATCTCCTAACCGTGATACTTGTCTTCATTTAACAAAAAATTTGTAATATCTTTGTCATCTTCAAAAACCTGCCAATTTTCAATGTTTTCAGGTATGGAAGGCCTGTTCTGTACCTCAATCTGGGAGATTCCTACAAATGATATTTCTTTTGGCTTGATGGCTACATTTGCCAACAAATCAGCCATCTTATTTTGGGTCCTATCTCTCCATGAGATCCCAAATGCATCAAAGAATTCTATCTGATCCCAGACTGCATTTCTATATTGTTTCAATCTCTTATTTTTGGATAAGTAGGTTCCTTTGATCTGAGAGATAATTAGTTCAGAATACCCTGTGACATATAATCTCTTAATTTTATGATGTATGGCAACTTTGAGCCCTAGCAGCAATGCTTCATACTCTGCAGTATTATTAGTGCAAGCAAACTTCAAGGTGAATGAATACCTAAAAGTGTTATTTTCAGGGAACACAAAGACTACACCTGCCCCTACACCCTCTTTAGAACTAGGCCCATCAAAGAACATTGTCCATAATTTTGGTGAATTCATGCAACATTCAACTTCATTTTCGATGATAGCATGTAAATTTTCAACTTCGTGAATAATTAATTCAGCCCTGAAAGCATTAATCCCAGTATCTAGAAAACAAGTGGTATCTTTGTCAATTTCTTCACCTAAGATGTGGTTAACCCTTGGTTCCCTCTTTACCTTGATAGCTTTGTCCCCTATATGAAAAGTGGCATAAGTAAGATCACATTGTAGGCTTCCCCCTATGGAAGCATTCCATTTTCTGGAGAGTAACATTCCATAGTGTGGAGGTATATCTACCACAAGGACAGACATGGTCAATTCTACTTCAGGATAAGCAGCTAGTTTGAAAGGTAAGGCATTTATAGTACCTATAACTGGGACTTCTCTAGCATCCATCCCTCTACATCTACCTTGCTTGGTATCTACCTTCAATCCTAAGGCTTCCATTACCTTGAAAGGCATTATAGTGTTGGAAGCTCCTGAGTTTATCATGCAATTTTTTAAGGTCTTCCCCTTTATGATTAGACTGAGGAAAAAAGGATCAATATCTTTTATGAATGCCATTGAGGAATCATCTAGAAACATTTGAGGAATCTGGGATATGATACCACTGTCCTCTATTACTAATGGGGTCTGTTGGGACATAGTTTTATCTACAATAATATTATTGTTTGCTATTCCACCCAACCATGACAAAGCCTTATTCTTATGCTCTTCAATTCTAAAAAGTTCAGACAAGGGCACTTTTACAGTAATTTGAGATAACATGGATATCATATCAACAGGTTCAACCACAGTAGGTTTTACAATAGTACTTGAAATCAGAGTCTTTTGAGTAGTAGGCACCACATTTTGATTGATAACATCCAGTTCTGACTTCTTTGGTTGCACAACTGGTTTTGTTGCTTCACTTATCTGAAATTGAACCGTCTTCTTTGGTTCCCATTTCTTACCCTTGTTCTCCTTGATTTTAGGCACATCTACACTGACTTTCTTGTCTTGATCATTCATCTTATTAGTGATGTCTTTGATGAATACACTAGATGGCCTTCCTGCATCATTATTTATTGCTCTATTTCTCAAATTATAATTACTATGGACTTGTGAAATCATTTTGGCTGTAATTCTATCAATATCCTCCTTGGAGGGCATTCTTAAACTTGTGAGACCTGTATCAAAAAAATGCACTACATACCTTATCTGTATCATACCCTTCATCATCTAAAAGTACTTGCTGACAATGTAGCTAGTAAGCAATTCTCTGGCTAGTAACATCATTTTCAGGCTCTTCTGAATCAGAATCTATCAAATCATCACACATACTCACCATATTGCAGCTTATATCATCATGGTTTTTCTCTTCTGTTTCTTCTTCAGCTTGCACTCCTTGGGCTTGTGAAAATGACTGAGCAACAACACAATAATTAGTAGAATGAGGTGATTGGCATATAATGCACCATGGTACATCATCATTCATAGTTACGGTGTTCCTTTGTAGGGGGTTTGGAGTACCCTTATCCTTCACATTTTGGGTCTGGTTGGGAACTAGTTTACCATCTTTCCACTGAGTGGTATAAGGGTAATTCTGCATCCTAGGCTGCCTATTTAAATTGTTGTTATTCATAGGGGGTCTTTCAGCAACATTTGGCTTATTAAAACTAGTGGGATTCATCTTCTTGAGCATTTCTAAAACCTGGCCTATAGTAGGTTCCTCGAGCTTCTTTCCTATAGGAGTTTTGTCACCCTCCCTTTTATTATTGTTCTTAGGATTAAAAAGCTTTGGATCATCCCTCCTACCTAGTTTGCCAGATGCCTTTCTATTATTCTCTATATTTATTGCAACTCTATAGGCATCTCTCAAAGTTTTAGGATCTTTATCCCTCAATTGATAAGCCATTTTGCTATCAAAAACATTGAAATAGGTTGTGAGACAGATGTCTTCATTTAACCTCATGAATTGAAAAAGTTTGTACATACCCTTTTGGAATCTCACATTAAAATCAAATGTGGACTCATTTGGATTCTTCTTGATATTGTTGAACTCGTTCAACATGAATCTTGCATTGGTATTGTCCCCATATTGCTCTTTGAACAACTTCTCCAAATCACTCCATGAGGTAATACTGTCATCAGGAAACCTCCTGAACCAATCCCTTGCATCCTCTGTTAGTGAATGCACAAACAATTTCATTACCATGTCTTTGTGTTCAACTTCATAATCATTCAACATGTCAATGAAAATCCTCAAATGCTCTTCACCAGTAACAACATTATTTCCAAAAAACTTAACCACTTTATCCCTTAAATCAAATGATATGGGATGGGGGGCACCAGGAATACCAGCAAATGATATCTTTCTATACTTTTCCAGGTATATAGGTTTCTTCTGGAAACCAGGAACATTTGAGGTACTAGCTATATTAGCTTGACTCAGTGGAGTGGCTTGGGACTGTTGTGGTGGGATAAATGAGACTTGGGTGCCAATATTGGAAGATGAGGTAGGAGCAGATTGGGGTATTCCTTGAGTTGAAATTGTGGGAGCACTAGCTGGTGCAGGATTTGTAGGTGGGATAGACAAATTGGGCCATGAAGCCAATGCAGAATTAGACTTTATGAATTGAATTTTCCTTCTAGTTTCTGTAGCTTGAGCTTCATTCTCAACCTTCTCAAGCTCTTTTGCAAGATCTTCCCTCTCTTTTCGAGCCTTCTCAAGATCTAGATCTAACTTCGACATGGAGGGTTGTATAGGTTTTCTTGGTATAGCTTGAGGCTCATTTATTTGGATTCCTATAGCCTTGCCTTTCCCTTTATCTAGAACTTTTGTAGTGGGCTCTACAGGATCAACTTGAACAGGTTTATAGGCTTGAACTTGAGCAATAATTGGTTCTTGCCTTTGATTTAGGTGTTTCTCCTATTCTTGCACTTTAGCTCTCAGATTATCAACATCTCCAAAAACATCCTTATGGAGAGTTGTGGTATTCTCTTCTAATTTTTTATTTTGCTCTTTCAAAGTAGCCATCCTTCTTAGCAGAGTATCTCTTTCTATTATGGCATCTAAGGTGGCTTTCTCCTTCTCTTTTTCAAGATGAATGCATTTAGCTTCTTCCTCAGCAATCCATTTCTTCAAAAATTTCTATCTCAGAGTGCACTTCTTTAGGATCTGCAAAAGTTGCCTTGAAATCAGCAGGGTCATCTAGATCTATAAGGTTTGGTTCTACATATGGGGCTACACTGGGATTAAAAGGATTATTAGATGAACTCCTAAATCCTAGCCTATAATTCATATCTACCATAGGATCTGGTCTTAATGAAGCTATTCCCATAGTAGACACATCCTTGTCTTAAAAAACTCTCTCATCTGGTAATGGGGTACTGAAAATGCCTCCTAAGAGTCTTGTAGTTTCGAATTCAAAGCTAAGCAAAGAAGACTCTCTTCCTATTACTGGTTGATAATGGGAATTGACAGATGCATTACCTCTGGGTTTCCAAGTGGGATTTGGATCTGTCTTTTTCTTATTTTGGTTCTTCCTACCACCTTGGGGTAAATCAGTTTACATTGATACATCTAGATTGGCTCTCATGTAAGCTCTTGTGTTTTTTCTCTTGTCAGCCATATTCACCTTTTGTTACAATAAGCACTAGCTTCAAAACCTTGACTGAGTTGCCACCCTATTTCGGGAAAAAATATAATGACACTTTAGCTGACCAAAGGAAAATAATACACAAGTAGGAACAAAAATAAATGGCATAGATAGACCAATCATTGATGTAGTAAGACTGCAACTCTTGCTTGTTAGATAAGACACTTGGATAGGCTAGGTACGTCAGTGTGTAGCAATGGTACTTGGGCTCTATCTTCTTTAAATTCTCAAGGTTTGACACTAAAGATTTCCTTATAGCCACGGGCAAAACATAGATCATATGACACACACGTACACAGCAGGACCAAAGAAAACTATAGTACTTTTCATAGATGTGTTGGACAATTCCCCAGCAGAGTCACCATTTTGTTGGTGTTTTAAAAAGTACTAAAACTTCTAAGCAACAAAATGCTTAATACCAAAATGACAGTACATACACAATCTAAAGACCAGCCTATTCTTATTAACAATGGCATATGTAATGTATTTGGACCCAACTTCAACAAAACACAAATGATTTTCTACTCTTTTAGCTCTGCAAAACTAGGGTGGGTGTGCCCAGGGATGGTTCAAAACTGAAACAACTGTATGAGGGTTATTCTTAGTTTCATTCTGATTCTCATTTCAAGATCCTCAAACATATACATAATTCTTACTAACTTGATAAACACATCCCATAAACAGATACGACCAAGAAGTCTTCTATAGATCTGCAGATGTTTTCAACAACAATGGCTAACTAAAGCTAAACCATTCCATGTAGACAAGTGCTAGCCAACTTTGAAGATCTACATGAAATAAAACTAAATTTTGATTTGATGATGCATTTGAAAAACCATTTGTAAGATATTTCTCCTTCATCTGAAATGACTTGATCAGTGCTAATCCATTGGGGTTCAGAGTCTATAGCAAATTTTTAGATCTAATTTGTTGCCTTACAACAAATTCTATCAGAAATTCTTATCAGAACTTATCATTCAAAAATCCTTTTCAATACTTAAGGAATCTTATCACATTCATCAAAGCCTTTATTTAATCCATTGAATTAACAACAATGATAAATGGATATACAACCTAACTAGATTGCATTCAATTGCACAAGCTTTTACTCATACAACATCAAGGTAGCTAAGTATTCAAAAGGAGAAAAAATTTAGAAAGAACTAATATGGGGACAGTTCATAAGTTGTATTCATTTCCTTTGAAAATGGTATATCCTTTACAGTAGACTCAGAATGGCCTTTAGAAAGAAACACAACTCATTCAATATTCATGTACTCTCAGAGAGTTTGCAAAAAAATACATTACAAACTTGCTTTCAAAATTTGGACCAAAAACTAGACTAAGCACAATACTTAGAAGAAATAGAATTTGGACCATTCTTTAGCCTTGGAATCTCACTTAAATAATGTGAGATGCAACAAGATTTGGGCTAAAAAGAGTGACATATGTCCCCTAAAAGATATTGACGAATGTCTGTAGTAAAAGACAAAAAAAAAATAACAGAAAAGCTAACACATCAGACCATCCTGGGTGGGTCCCTTTCTGTTATACTTCTCATTTGTTTTAACAAGAAGATAGGATATGATCCTCCAATTATTCTTCATCCTCAGAGTAAGTAGCCATGAGGTTTGAAAGTGATGTATCATCTTCAGTTATCTATAAATTTACTTCAACCTGGAGATTTTCCATGTCCTCATTATTAACTTCGAGGGTGACTTTTACTTTTACACTTTCCTCCTCATCATCTTCTGACATTTGTTCTAGAAACTAATTTTTCCATTTATTAAAAGCATCATCATCTGGCCAATCAAAGCTCAGAGCTTCTCTTTGTATCATTATTAAAGAATTTGCATTTTCTTCTAAAACATCAAATTCTTTCCTCATAGCAGTATAAAATAACTGTATTTTTACTAGCTCTACATTTGTCTTTGCCCAGAACCAGTGGCTAGTTTCACTTATGATGTTTATTATTCTTTCATTTAATAACTCATCCATCTCCCTTTGCCATTTTTATTTTTCTTTTATTGTATCAACAGATTCTAAAGCACAAGGAAATAGGGTGAATTTTTCAGCAATGTATTGGGATAAACAGAGTGTTAATCTTCTCTATAAAGAATCTCTTTCATCATCAAAATTCTCTAGCTTATTTAATAAATCAAAAATCTTCTCAACTTGATGATAAGGAATTTGGATTATAGATATACATATGATTGTAATATCATTATTTCTCTCACTCCATTTCTGTGCAAGAAGAGTTAGTTTATCCTTATCCCTGTTCAACTCATCCATGAGGGCTGCAATTCTTGTCAACTGATCAAAAAAAGTTGACCATTGTATTTTATCCCTCAGATATATTACACCCTGCTTTAATTTTTCTTCATATTGATTTCTCAATTCTATCTGCAACTCATGCAATTTTGGTTTTTCTTCTTCAAATTCCTCTGCAGTATAGAATTGGGGCCTTTCAGGGGTGTCAGGTATTTCAATAATAGGGGTTGATCCAGATCCAACCAATGGCTATGAAGGGTATGCAATTGTAGGTGCACTGGATTCTCCCATTTTTCTTTTCCCCAGTATCCTCTCCATTTGAGACATTTTGTTTTCCAATGATTGTATCTGTATACCCCTTTCCTCATATGCCTTCAAAACTTCTTCAAACCTAGCATTGAGTTGGGCAAACTTATCTTCTTCTTGTCCAGATACAACACCACCCAATTGTAGCATTTCTGAAGCCATTCCCATTACTTGTTTACTACTTACCTCACCAGCCCTATATACTGTCAATGTACCAGTATGTTCTGTAGTGGGAAACTCATGCATCCTGGTACTTTCTCTCTTATCTATGGACCACAAAACAAGGGCTTGGTGGTCATCACTAAATTTGATCCCTCTATGATCTTGTAAGACTTCTTTAGCAGTTGTGAGTTAAACATCCTTCTGCTACCTTACTGAATCAAAAATAATAGCATTCACTATATCCCATTCTAGCAGAAGGAGGACTCCTGATTGTCTAACTATTTGCCTTTCAACTTTAGGAGTGAACCAGGCAAAATCACTCAAAAACTTTGATTTTACCTCTTCCTTGATAATCGGGTTAGATTTATTTGGTTGCTCAGCCTTGATCTTCTCATAGGCTTTCTCAAAATTCTTTATATTTAATCTCCATAAAAACTAAGCAAAAGCCCTACATCTTACAAAATTTTCATCATTAATAAATCTTTCAGAAGCCTAGGCAACAATTGGGTCAATTTCCTTACCTTGGTAATCAGCAATGGTCAGGTCCAAGGAAGGTGTAGGAGGTTCTTGTGGCTCTCCAACATTCAGGTCTGTAGAAGTGACAATCACATCCCCATCTCCTCCCATTTTTCCAAGTTGTTCCTTTAGAGATGCCTCATCATCTATTTGGATTGGAGACTGGCTTGGGGAGTATTATTCTTTTTGAGAAGAAGAAGACCCCTACTCCAATTTTTGTCTTTTTGGAGAGCTGGCTGCAGATGGACTTCTTGGCCTTGGCTTCTCATGAGTGGGTACCTGTTGCACACTCTGAACCATGACATAACCTGCCCTTTTCTGCAATGTATATTGGCCAGGAGTTACTAAATTTCTACCACTCATTCTTCTTTGTATTTCTGCTGCCTTGTCTGGGTGTGCTTTAATAAATATATCTTTCTTTTCATTCATAGCCTGAATTATTATAGCAAAATTATTCATTAATGCCTACATTTTATCTCCCCAGTTATTTGTATCTTTCAATGGGTCATATTGGGGGTCAAAAACATTAATGAACTCCAGGTTTTTACTAAAAACTATCCATTTCTCTTTCCTTAATTCTTGCTCCTGCAATGTGAAAATATTTTTGATTATATCTTTTGGATAGTAAACCCAATGAACCAGATGGGAAGCTCTCACCCTTTCTCTTAATAGATCATAGAATCCTTCAGGGTCAATGAGTCTGGCATGAGATTCTGCCATGTTATATTTATTCAAAAACAAATTTAAATGCTTCCACCCCTTTTTAACAAAAACAAAATCATGCACTACAGTAATCATTGGAAAGAAAGTGCCCTTCTTGACCAATTCCCTCTCATCTAGAGTACCTATCTGCCATAAGAGCTCGGCTATCCCTATCTTCAAAGGTACATGAAAAGGTAACACATGAGGTTTTCCTAAGAAACCATAAACTCTTATTACTATTGAAACATTGTAGGGAATTATATCCCCCCAGTTGTGACTGACAAGTAACCCTTTAGCATGGTCCTTGGGTCTGATCAATTCTAATAATGCTTGTGGGATTCTAGGGCTATCTCCTCTTAAAAGTAGTCTAATATTTGATGCAAAATACCTTTCAAATCTTACATAACTAGCATCAGTGGCCTCTGAAGTCATATCCACACTCCATAATTGCACTGGATTTCTTTCTCCATCCTTTGTGGTTTCTAACTCCATACCTTTGGAGAAGAAAGTATATCCTTTGTACAAACATACATGCATCATCAATGAATACTAACAAAATGGTTTGTTTACTTTCCCCTTTGCTATTCCAACCAGCTTGTTGTGAATCTCTTTTGCTAGGAAAGTGGCAAAATCCAAAATGGTACTCATTCCAAATTGAAGGGGTTGAGCAATTACAAGGACCACAAAACCTAGAATTTGATCACCCTCATCTATTCCCAAGATCTTGCAAAGAGAAAAAAATAGTGCTTGAGCTCTTAGATTGAAATGTCTTCTTAACAATGGCTTTGGAGTACTGGCTGTGATCACAGGCAAATTTCCAACCCTAGCAGCATGCTCCTGTAGTGGCCCTATTCTGAAGTACACTCGTTGTGCATCATATCTAGCTTGCAAATCATCTAGATCAATGATTTCGTGCATAGCGTGGTTAGGGTTTAGGTTGAAAACCTCATCGAACAATTCAAGGCAAACCCTAAAAAGGTTGACTCCTAAATGATTTTTTACCCACCCTGCGATAGGATCATACCTCTTTGCTAGGTCCATCAATAAATCACTATCAAAGAAAACACTGGGAACTACTAATTTTTCAATGTCAAATTCTCATACATTGCTCATAGGAGTGTCCATTTTTTGCTCTGAAAACCATTTCTTAAACAACTCCAAACCTCCCATGGAAACCTGGGCATCCCTTATCCAATTAGCTTTGTCATAAAATCCTTCTGCCACAACCAATCTAGGGTTTTTTGGAATGAGCTCCCTTCCCTTTGTTATTTCATGCACTGATAAAGGGAGTTGTTCGAGAAAATCATCATGCACTGAATGCTTTAGATAATCTTTTTGTCCAGTAAACTCTTTTCGGGGTGGCATTTTTAATGAAACTTTGGAAAATTCACAACAACAAATACTTCAAATTTTACTCAGAAAGTCACAGAGCACTTACCTGCCAGAAATCGCACTTCTGCACTATATGATGTCTTCTACAATTTTATTGGAGTATTAACCGAGAAATTCTATGCCTTAGCTCTGAAATCTTGAATGCCCTTTTCTTTCTGTACTTTGGTGATTCATTAATGGTGAAATCGTGGGCTCTTTTTATGAATTAAAACCATACGCACCAGGTCTGGATCACATTTACTCTCAGAATCATTGCCTGCAATTTGCACTCAAATTTGAATCCCATCTGTAGATTTTATCAGATCACACGGTCCTGATTTAAAAATAACAAGGCTTTACGGTCTTTTTTGAAAAATTCTACGTGTCATCATCATGCCTCCCCACATTATTTAAAAATCCTACAACTCTATAATGCAGGGATGCGCTAACCCTTGATCTCTGATAGATCAACAATGATTGAAAAACACTTCAACTTGGCATCCTTTCAAATAGAATATCGCAATTAAAGGTACACAAAGGGTTTTCAAAAGGCATTCTGACGTAAATAAAATATTTAGGATAAAAACCCCACTATAATATTTGAAGAAAATACCTTTTTTTAAAAAAATGGAAACGAGGGCACCACAAAACAAAGACATAACTGATTTTTCACCCAAATACTAGAAATTTTCCTATACTATGAAAAATCACACCAACAAGTCTACCTCAAATCAACTTTTCTAAGGGTGAATGTTTAATAGATTCAGTGGATATGCATCTAGAAGGGAAGTTATAGAGAGGAAAGTCTTCGAGAGCAATAGATGTTCTACAAATGGTTCACATGGTATTAGTAGGTCCTTTTACATTCAACTAGGGTTTCTAAATACTTACCTTTGTTGATGACTTTTCAAGGTTCACTTGGGTCTATTTTCTTCATAACAAGAATGAAGTGTTGGACAAGTTTCTACACTTCAAGACTCATGTAGAGAAAAAATCTAGAAAAGCTATCAAAATAATTCAAATGGACAATAGAAGCATATATGTGAATAGAAGACTTATGGACTTTTGTAGACATGAGTGCATTAATCTTATGAGTCTATCAGCATTTGGTCCACATAAGACAGATGTTACAATATTGAGGATCCAAACTCTTAAGCCTATGGTAAGTTGCATGATACAAGCCAAGTCTTTAGATCCATCATTAGAAGTCGAAGCAATCTCTAATGCCACTCACATTCTTAATTGTTCTCCTCATCTAGCCTTAGATGGAAAAACTCCTTTTGATGCATGGTGTGGCAAAAAACCTATGTGACACAATTTAAAGTCTTCGGTTGTCCTGGATCGGCAAAGGTACCTTCTAGGGGTTACAAGGCATAGTCACCTCATCCTTGTACTTTCATTGGTTATGAAGACAATGTGAATGCATATAGACTTCTAGATCTCAAGACACATCAAATTTTTGTGGAGAAGGATGTATACTTTGAGGAAAGTTCACCCAGCTTGTCCTCTACTCCTCTCCACACATCATATAGTGTGGAAACTAATAGTGACACTATTGATAGTGCTTCAATAGATTCAGACATGTGGGGTTCTATCAACAGTTGGAGTGAGAGGTCACTATGTCAGTCCAATCCACATGCATACATCACCATAGTGATAGGTCTAAAATAGAAAGGTACATCTAGTTCTCTAGGTACAAGTTCAGTGACAAATTTGGGGGATAGTATTGATGATTTTCCTCTTCTTTTTGATGCAAAATCACCTTCTTTAGTTGTCATGAGGGTTCCCCTAGATCCTCTTGTTCATTCTCTACATGATCGATCCTTACAGGCTAAAGTGATTATGGATGCTTATGATCAATAATTGCAACAAGGTTCTTCATCAATTACAAAGATAGACAATTCTTTGACATAGGTTCTTTAGCCACTTAAGCAAGTTTCAGAGACATCACTTATCCATGGGATTATTTCCATGCATATTGGAAGCATCTCATTTGCACCCTTGGCATTGTTTCTTCCTAAGGGGAGAAACACCATTCTATAGTCTTGGATTAGCTTCTTCATTAGAGTAGTGACTATTCGGCATTATCTTGTCTCTCTTCCTTCTCTCATCATTCTCTTATGTATATACTAGATGTATGTCATAATGGGGGGTTTTTAATTACTCCATCCATCCATGTATCCCTATTTATCTCTCTTTTTGAGGGAGGGTTTTCCCATGAGATTTTCCCTCTTTCTCTGCTTTATGAGAGATTGCATATCATTTTGTACATGGGTACCTAACATGGCCTAGTAGCTAGGGCCCATCCTACATATCATCCTAGATTTTGTAAGATTAAGGGCATTCCCCTAAGTTGCACTTAAGGGGGGGTGGTGGTGTAAACAAGTATTACTTATTACACTTACTTAAGTTTACTTAGGTTAATGCATTATTTAATTATTTTACATTATTCTATTATTTATTTAGGTGAGATACTTAGGAGTTTGTGTACTCTTATGAGTTATGCAACTCTAATTATGCACATGGTGTCTACAACACATGAGTAACCTTTTGAAAGCTTCCAATTTTTATCATTGAAAGTAACTACACAACCCTCATCATTGAGTTTCCCTACTGAAATTAAATTCCTACTCAACCTTGGAACATGTCTTACCTCATTTAGTAGCCAATGATTCCCATTCTGCAACTTAATCTTAATTTTTCCCTTTTCAAAAATTTGACAAGGTTCATTATCCACCAAATAAACAAGTCAAAAATCCCCTTGGACATAATCAATGACATAACCTCTATGAGGTGTAGCATGAAATGAAGCACTTGAATCTAAAAGCCATGAATCATCAACACTTTCTAAAGACAAAAGCAAAGAATCCTCTTCAAATTTGTTACTTACCACATTTGCTTCCTTGTCTCCATCTGATATTTATCTCTTTCATTTTTCTTTCGATTCCAACAATCTTTCTTTTTATGATCTGGTTTCCCATAGTACCAATAGTTGTTTGGTCCTCTTGATTGAGACCTCCTTCCCTTTGACTTTCCTCTTGATTTCCCATGATTTCTAGAATTACTTCCTCTTTCAGTCATTCTACCTCTACTTTGTGCATTCAAAGCACTTCCTGATATAGATTCACCTAAGGATTTCTTATGAGTTTCCTCATTCAAAATAACACTGATCACGTCATCATATTTTAGGGTAATAGACTCAAGAATAGAATTACTCATAGCCATTACCAAGCCATTCCAACTTTCAAGCAAAGAACACAAAATCAAGAGAGCCCTAAATTCTTCATTAAAATTGATACCCATAGAAGATAACTGACTAGTAATAGTATTAACTTCATTTAAATGATCTGCAATAGATCTACCTTCTGCCATTTTCATATTAAATAAATGCTTTATGAGAAATAACTTGTTTGAAGCAGAGGGTTTTTCATACAGTGTTGCTAGGGATTTCATCAACTCTTTTGTTGTCTTCACTTTTGTAATATTAAATGCCACCGATGGTGCAAGGCATAATCGAATGCTTCCAAGTTCTTTTCTATCTAAAAGATCTCATTTTTCATTTGACATAGATCCTCGATTCTTGGTTTTTCCTTCCAACAGCTTCCATAAATCCTTCTAATAAAGATAGTCTTCCATTTGCATCGTACATAACTGAAAGTTCTGCCCATTAAACCTATCAACCCTTAGCTTACCCTTGTCTTCCATCACTCCAACTCAATCATGAGACTCCCACTTAACTGTGAGACTTTCCTATAGAGGATAACTAAAAAAAAACCTTTCTCTAATACCACTTGTTAGGATAAAACCATGAATAGAAATAACAATTACATGCAAATATAACCAATAATAGAAAATAATAGAAAACATACAAAAGAACACAAGGCACCAAGATTTAATGTGGTTCACCTAATCCCTGGGCTATGTCCACCAAATAGAAAATTTGATATTATTATGATCTAGTGATTACAACTTGATTACAATCCATAATCCCTTATATCTCAATACCACTACAAGAACCAATTTCACATCACCACTATGATCCCTAACCCTAATCCCTTTTATACAAATATTTTTATGCCACTTTAGGTTACAACATGTTAGCCATACATTGGCCAAAATGTTAGCCATGGCCCAAAAAAATTCGAGGTGCTGCCTCAAATGCCAAAGAATTTATTTAGTATGTATAGTACTTCCTTGGTCAATCAACACAAACTAATAAGACTAAAACCTAGGATAAGGATAAAAATGATTGTGGATTTTAATAATAAAAAATTATGACAAGGGTGAAGACACAAATTTTGTATATCATGTTATTTCATTTAGGGAAAGATTTTCAACACTGGGATAGGGAAAAAATGACCAAGTTATGGTTTTTTCTAGAAACTGAAAATAAATGAAACACAAAACCCTAACAATGAAACTCAATTTTAAAAAATTTTAGAAATGGATTTTCAAAAATTAGCACAATGAAAATAAGGGATATCAATAACTCTATCTAGGGATGATGGATACCTATATCCATGCAAGAATTTAGAATCTCTGGTTAAAGAAGACTACATAAATAGTAGCCTGAGATAACGTATACATATATACAGAGGCTATAGACATATGCACATGAAATTACACAAATGTATAGAAATATACAAACCTAACTACTATTTATAGAAAATAAATAACTTCAACATAAGTATTTCTTTAAGAATTGTCCATGAATTGGCAATTCAAGAAAACTTCTCGATAATTCTTTAATGAAATATGAATCCTCACCCCAAGTAAAATAATTTAGATAGGGACCAAGCCATATAGGATCAAATTTTTGATGCTTTCCCTTATCCTCAATCATCGTATTCCACATTAGGACTAAATCATCTAGTTCAAACTTTCTTACCATTACCCTCCTATCATACAAATGTTTTGTGTGCAACTATAATTTTATATTTTTAGCAAAGGCCTCTTTCCTTATCTTAGTCAACCCAACCAATTCATCCATCCTTTCCTTCATATCATCAATGATATCTTCATCATACATCTATATGTAATTATACAAACCTATCAGGTTATTCCAAGGCATTCTAGCCTAGATTCCATAGACAATGTCAAAAGGTGCAAAACCTATTGTCTTCTTTACTATCACTTTATCAACCTAGATTGCTACCTACAACTTAGATTCCCATGCTTTCTTTTTGTCATCCAAAATCCTTTTAATGAATTTCAACAAGATTTTGTTAGTGGATTCAACCTTTCCAATTCCTTGTGGATGATAGGGTGATTAAGTTGACCTAGTAATACCATATTTATCATGAAAATTGATAAATTATTTAGATCTAAGGCACATAACATTATTAGTCACTATTATCTCAATACAACTGAGTCTTGTAATGATATTATTCAACAAGAAATTATTTACCACCTTACTAGTAGCTTTTCTTGTAGGGATGGCCTCAACCCACTTTGTAAAGTAATCAGTTGCAATTAGTATCCATGAGTAGCCACTACTAAACTTGGTTGATATTTTACCTATGAAGTCCATCCCCCATTGCTGAAAAGGTGTCTAGAACTCAATAGATTTCAAAGGAAAATTTCTAGAGAACTTTAATTTTCCAAAAAATCTCTGACAATAGTCACATTTTTGAACTTGTATTTGAGCATCTTTGAATAGTCTAGGCGACCAAAAGCATGCCCTCATGACTTTGTGGGTAGTAGTATTTTCCATGTAATACCCACTACATACCCCTGAACGTACCTCATTCAATACCTTTTTTAATTCATCTTGATTAATGCATTTCAAAAGTACTCCTTCAAAATTTCTCCACCATAGACTTCCATTGACAATAATGTACCTAACTGAATACAATTTTACATTTCTCTTTTCATTGTCTATTAGATGGGGTGGAGATTGCATATGTTGTAAATAGTATATTACATCTTTATACCAGTCACATTGATCCATATCACATGTATCAGAGCTAAGGTCCTCATTTACAACATTTATTTGATTCGCATCTAAATTTGGTTGAGACATAAGCTTTGCTAGTCCTTGACCTCTTACTAACTTGGTGATCTAGATATTAATATTGAATTCTTGGATTTAGTTTATCCATCTGCATCTTCTACCAGATACCTCCTACTAAGAGAAAATATCTTTAACTATTGCACTAAGTACAAATGCAATGACATCAGCACCAACTAAGTAACATTTAAAGGCCTTAACATATTTGACAAGTGCATATTCATACTTCTCATTGATTTCATACTTAACTTCTATAGGGTGAAGAGATTTTCTAAAGGATGCAATTGGTTGTTCATAATCATCATCATTTTTTTGTAATAGAACTACTTCTATGGTATAAAAAGATGCAAAAGAAAAGATATGCATAGGCTTTCCATAATTAGGTGTCCTAAGGATTGATACATTCTTAATGGAATTTTTAATTTCTTGGAAGGCCATAGTAGGTTCACCTTCCCAACTAATAGTTGCTCCCTTCTTGAGCATTTTGGAGATTGGTTTGCTGATATCAGCAAAGTTGGTTACAAATCTCCTTAAAAGATTAACCCACCTGAAGAAAGACTATATACCTTTAACATTCATGGGCTTTGGCACCTTTTCAATTGCTACTACTCTTTTAGGGTCAATCTTAATCCCTTCCTTTGATATGATCTATCACTTTGAAGGTACATTTCTTTGGGTCCAAGGATACACCATACTCTAAGGCTTTGATAAAATTCTTTTCTAAATGCTTTCAATGTTTTTCAACCTTCTTTGAGTATGCAGTCAGGTCATCCTAATATACAACCATAAACTTGTCAATATATTCTTTAAAAGCTGCTTTCATAGCTCTTTGAAATGCTTCCCTTGCATTGATTAGGCCAAAGGGCATTCTTACATATACATAGGTTCTCCAAGGTGTAGTGAAAGTAGTCTTGAATTTTTTCTTTTCATCTACAAAGACCTAGTTATATCCTGAGAATCCATCCATCATGGACATTAGTTCTAAACCAATAACTTGTTGTAACATGGCCTCCATATTGGGCAACCCATTGTTATCCTTTAAAGATGCAATATTTAGGTTTCTAAATCAACACATAACCTAATGTTCCCATTCTTTTTTCTAATTGGCACTAGATTAGAGACACATGAAGAATGTCTAATTGGTTTGATAATCCTCCCATCCCTAAGCTTCATAAGTTCTTCTTACATTTTAGGGGCTAGTGTGGGATTAACAAGCTTTTTATTTTTCCTAAATGGTTTGACATTTTCTTATATAGGTATTACATGCTGGAAAAGGTCTTGTATATAAGATTTAAGGCTGTCATGTGATCATACAAAAACAGGTATGAATCTCCTCAATAACTATATCAGAGATTTCTTACTTGTAGGAGATAGGGCTTTACCAATGTATGTCTTTTTCAGAGATTCAATAGTGCTCAAATTGATTTCTTCAAGTTCTTGTGGCTTGTTATCTTTGGTGTCTATATACACTCTATCCTAATTATAAAAAGCACTCTCAAGCACCACTGAACCTTTAGGAACCTTTTTTTTTTATCTAAAAAATTTCTTGACCAAAAATGGTTTGTTTTCCATCTACTATTTCTACAAAAGAACTGTAGTCTAATTCTTGACCATGATATTTATCCTCATTAAGAATAAAATTCAAGATATCTTTATCATCTTCAAAAACTTGCCAACTCTCTAAATTATCAAGGATAGAAGGACTATTCTACACTTTAATTATTGACATACCAACAAATGAAACATCATCAGGCTTGATTGCCACATTAGCTAGCAATTCAGCCATGTTGTTATTACTCCTATCCATCCAAGAAATTTCAAAGGAATCAAATGCTTCTATCTAATCTCAAACAAAATTCTTATATTGTTTCAATATTTTTTTTTGGAGGCATATATCTCCTTAACTTGAGACACGACTAATTTAGAATCACAAATAACATGCAACTTCTTAATCCCATAACTAGCCACAACTTTTAATCTGAGCAAGAGTGTTTCATACTCTACAACATTATTGGTACATATAAAGTTCAATGTAAATGAATACCTAAATGTTTTTTTCTCTAGAGATGTAAGTACTACCCCAGCAACTAATCCTTCCATAGAACTTGCCCCATCAATGAATGTGGTTTGTATTTTATGTGAATCCAAATAGTTGGTCACCTTTTGTGAAATCAAGGGAGGTGTTTGCTCAATTTCATGGATGATAAGTTCAGCCCTAAATACATTGACTTCAGTATCTAGAAAACAAGTTGCATCCTTATCAATGCTATTTTCAAATATGTAAGTCACTCTTGGATCTCTATCAATTTTGATAGGCTTGTCTCCTATGTGAAAAGTGGCATATGACAAGTCACATTACAAGTTACCTCCCATTGAAACACTATATTTTCTAGAGAGTGACATCCCATAATGGGGAGGAATATCAACTACAAGGATTGTCATGTTCATTTCAACATTAAACTAAGTAGCTAGCTTGAAAGGTACAACATTAAATACCTATGGAAGACACCTCTTTTGCATCCATTACTCTACATCTATCTTGTTTGGTTTCTACTTCTAGGCTAAGGGCTTCCATAACATTGAAAAGCATAATAGTATTTGATGCCCCTGAGTCAATCATACAACACTTTAAGGTTCGGCCATTTATGACTAAACTGAGGAAGAAAGGATCAATATCTTGCAAGTAGGCTACAGAGGAATTGTCTAAGTAAATTGGAGGTATTTGAGACATAACACTTTTTTCCTCTTTATCTTTGATTAATATTGGTATCTATTGTACTACTAATGGTTTTGGCTCAACAATATCACTACTACTTCTATGCTACTCAACCAAGATAGTGCCTTACTATTGTGTTCTTCTATTCTAAACATTTTAGATAAGGGGACCTTAATATTAATATAAGATAGCATAGAAATCATAGCAATAGGATCATATGTAGGAGTTTTGGGAATATTACCTTTGATTATTTTCTCTTGAGTAGTAGGTTCCTTCACTTGCTTGATGACATCAAAGCTGGGCTACTTTTCTTGACTATTTCAACTCCTTGAAATTACACCCTTTTCTTTGGCTCCCACTTCTTTTTCTTAATTTCCATAACTTTCACAACCTTTGGATCTTGTTTCTTATTCTCATCACTGACTTTATGAGTAGTATACTTAATGAAGATTGCAGATGGCTTACTAACAACATTGTTGATGTTGAAAATAATTGATTAATTATGTATTGTCTTTGATGTTACACAAAATGTCATATCACTTCTATTTAGTGTATGTTGAGCTCACTCGAGCAATGAAGATAGTTTCATGTGTTTGCTAAACATTCCAAAGTTTTCCAAGTTCAGATGACAACGTCTACCAAGTTCACTCGATCATCAAAGGAAAGTTTGCAGAAGTTTAGTGTTAACTAAGCTCACTTAATTAATGAAGGAAATTTTGGATGGAACTAGTGTTAAATGAGCTCACTTGGTTACTAAAGGAACTTAGTGAATATGTAGTGTTAACATAAGTTCACTTGGTTAACATAGGAAAATCATTTTTGAGTTAGTGTCTATGTAGTAGGGTTGGATAACAAAGGATTTTCTTATTTTGGCTTATTAAGTTCAATAGTTCTAGTTGTTGGTTCTATCCAACTAAGAAGATGAATATTAATTATTCTAAGTTGTATTCAAGACAAATTGATAATGTGTAATATCTAAATATAAGTTCAAGTTGAGGATTGAATGTGTGGAACATAATAGAAGATTTAACGATGCTTAGAGGAAGTGAATTGGAAGGATAAGAAGAATATCCTTGTTGAGCTACAAAGATACATTTGATTAGGAAGGATTAAGTATAAAAGCTAGAATTTATATCTATAATCAACAATTTGGTTGCATCATAAATTAGGTCATCTCATTTTTATTTTCTAACCATTATAGTAGTGATATAAATCTCTTAACTGATTTGGCTTAATAGCTATTTATAAATCCTCTAACGAGGTGGCATTTCTATTTGAAGTGTCTCAAGACCTCTAACATGGTCATTCCTAATAGGGTTATTAAATCCTCTAATAGGGTCACACCTAGAAATGTGTTTTTTAACCTTTAATAGGGTTGGCTCCTAATAGGACTCACTTTAGAAGAGTGAAAATCAGTAACTAGTTGCAATTGATGGTTTTTCCCAAATTGGGTTTCCATGTTAAATCTTGGTGTCAATTGTGTTCATGTTATTTCTTTTATGTATGAAACTAAGTTAAGTAATATTAATCATAGATAATATCTTAAATATTTTCATGTTAAGTAGTTACAGAGTTATTTTAGTGTTTATCGAGTGACATCATTTACTAGTGTATGCCGAGTGAATGTGTGTTTGTTGAGTTATAACAGAATATAGTTTAATCAAAGTTTTGATTTGTTTTGACATATAAGGGATCTAGGATTTTTAATAGTAGTTAATGATTCACCCCTTCCCTCTTAGTAACTCCTTTTATATTTCCAACAATTGGTATTAGAGCTTCTTGGTGCTTGCAAATAAGGTTTCAAGGACCTAAGCTAAAGGCCAAGATGTCTTACAAAAGAGAGATTTCCCAAGTTGAAAAAAGACAACTTTGCAACATGGTAGGAACTTATGAAGTTGTATCTAAAAACTATCAGTGGTTCAGGTTAGAAGTATTTAAACACTACTTATAAGGCTCCTACTAGTACAAACTCTATAGAAGAAATTGTTGAAAAGAAAAATTATAATATCATGATGATTGACATAGCATCAGCTCTTTAATATGCCAAATTTAATAAATTTAAAGGATGTCCTACTGCTCATGAAATTTGGACCAAACTAAAGGATAACTATGGAGGTGACGATAATGTAAAAAGAGCCAAGGTAGAAATCTTGAGAGGCTAGTTTGATCAAATGAAAATGAGATAAGATAAAAACATTGCAAAATATGTTGATAGAATCAAAGCCAATCTTAGTGCTATAAAAGCCTCTAGAGGAGAAACTAATGATGTAATAGTGGTAAGCAAGGTACTCATAACCCTTCTTCCTATCTATGCAATTAGAGTGTCTTATATTCAAGAAATAAGATGTGATCCAAATAACAAGATAACTTTGGATGCACTAGTTGGAAGGTTGATAGCATTTGAACTAGATAACTATGATAATTACATTCCTAGTTCTAGCAATCATGTAGTGCCTCTCCCATTTGACTTTTGTAAGTCATCCTGATGGATGCAACCTTGCTGGTCTTTTGTTGTGATGGATCATGATTATGACCCTGAGTGGTCTACACCGTTGAGATGTTTGGGTTTATATTTCTTTATCAGTTTCTTTGATTATGCTTTTGTCTGATCTTTGAGATTATGATGTGATTTTTGGTTCACTGAGGTTTGTGCCAGTGGTTACCAGGATCGATGTGGTATCATGAGGTTGTTTTGTGATTACCTTGAGATGTGTGCAGAGATTGCACTATGTTCTTTTACCATGCTACACTGGACTAGGTTCTTGTAGCAGTGGTTAGTCATGTTTATAACTGTGTTTTCTGATGTGTTTTAAATGCCTTTTTAATGCAGAGTAATCAATCTTTATTAAATGCATTAATGATTAGAAATGGATTGTCCATGTTGATTTATTTGGTTATGTGTTGCAGGCATTTACCTTGTTATATTTCTGATTAGAGAGATATTTTTTACTCATGTTATGTTTACATTTGAGAGGACCCGAGGGTCAGATGCTACAATTTGATTCCAGTATCATGGATTTTAGACTACTATGCTATTTAGTTAATCATATTGCATGATGATGCCATTTTGAGATGACAATGTGTTTTATGATGTGATCTGGTTATCTGATATTTGGACATATCTCTTATTATGTTATGTGATGGATGTAATGCTATGGTTATTTACTTCATTCCTGCATTGTTATGCTTTATGTGAATGTGAGTGATGTAAATAGATTATTTTAATCTAATTAAATAAATGGTTAAATTAGGTGATTTAATGCATTATTGCTTCAGCTATGTTATTATATGCAATTGCACTTGATCGTGTTGTTTAGTGTGCAGGATTTATATCCCTAGCAGTGGCACATGGAGTTAGTGATTTAGCTATTCATATTTTACCAATGTCGTCCTTGTATGGTCGATGTATCCTTAATTAAATTTTTAATTTAAACCTTTCGATGATTATTAAATTCGAACTCATTTGCATTATGTGATTAGACCAGTAAGCGTGTCTGTGCATTTAGAGGTTCGCATTGTCACGAAAAGTTATTAAGGAGGTTTATGTGTTTTTGGGTTTTTGGGCTTTTTAATTGATTTATTTTATATTTCTGGCAGCTTTTCCATAGATGAATTCTTATTTATAGGAATAGCTTGTTTTCATTTGGGTTGATTCGGGGTTTAACTAGATTGGTTGGTTAAATGCCCTAATCAATTATTCACCCGAAAAGTGAATAAGTATCCAAAGAGGAATTTAATTCCTCACTTCTCACTTTCAAATTGGAAAGTTGGAGAGTAAAACCCAAAAAATCCTCTTCATGAGGATTTACTGTTTTGTTCATTGTGGGAGCTACGAGCGTGGGATCATCGTGAGGTCGGGCTCATTGGATCCAGCTTGGGGAAACCTTGGATTGCCGCGATTTTCAGCTACTTCTGTGAGATATTTATTTTATGGTTTAGATTCTCATTTTGCCCTTTTGGCTGTGAGGTAGGGCTTTCTTGTTTTATTGTTTCTGCTCCGTTTCAGCTTCTATTTTTGGTAGCCATTTGTTTGGAGGCTAAGAACTAGTGTTCCCCTCTGTTTCTGTATGTTAGTTCTACCCGGTTAGGCGAGTATGAACATTTCCCTGCTTTTTGGGATGAGGGTTTGAGATTTTACACCATTATGCTGGCTGTTTTTGCATACGGTGTCTGATTCCATTTATTTTTGGATTTTTGGGGTTTTTGAACCCAAAGGCCAAATGGGTTTTAATTTTGAAGTTTTTCCAAAATTTGGGATTTTTACCTCGTTTTGCATGCCACCCTGTTTTCTCCAGTTTTCTTGGAACAATGTGGGTCGTGGACTTGGATGATCCATTTGGATATCAGTTAGACCACTTTTTCACTTTTATGTTATATTGGGATGCGTGTTGCATCCATACTCCCGACATTGTGTTCGGTTGAGTGATTTTATACTTGTTGTTATTGTTTCTTTTAGACCTCTGCTTTTGTTCGTGAACGCTAGGATTTGTGAAGAATCCATACTCTTGGATTGAGGTCGGTTGAGTGAGTTCATGATGTTTAGTCTTGTTGCATCATTGGGATTCGTGTGGAATCCATACTCTCGGATTGAGGTTGATTGAGTGATTTAATGATGTATGGTTTTATCAACTTTGGGATTCGTGTAGAATCCGTCCTTCCCGTGTTGCTTTCAGTTGGGTGTTTTCTTTGCATTATGTTCTCATTCCTGTCCTTGTGTTATGATCTTCGTGATGGTGGTGCACCACATACGAGTACGTGCATGTACATTTGTTAGGTGACTTGCGAGGCCTGATCTTCCGTGCATTTGCCGAAAGTTATGATCATTGGGGTTGGGATGGGAGTATGCATGCCCACGGGCACTTGTTTTAGGATGAAAATGGGTAGGGTAGGGTAGCATCTGAAGGGGGCTTCTATCTCATAGCTCGACGTTCATGGCACCGGAGGTTGACGGAGGATAAGAAGTTTTAAGCAAGTGATAACTAAATAAAATGTGTGATTGTTAATAAAACTTAAGATAAGTAAAATGTGTGAGCACCCGTTTAAGTTTGAGGACCCACGATCCAAGCTTGGGCTTTTTGATGCCAAGCGACTCTCCAGGATGTCAGCCCCTACATAGTACCCTATTGAGTGTCTAACCAAGACCTTTACTCCTTGCATTGTCTTAGGTTCTTAGTTCAGCCATCATACTATCTAACGTGAGTGTTAGCCTTGGATGTTGTTCTTTATGTGTGTTTGTGGTTGGATCATTATCTCCATCAGCATGGTGGGTGTGGACCTACGGGTGCCACGTGGTTGGGAGGCGTAGCTACCTTTACCACTGTTAGGGATCGGTGTACAGAGATGATCTTTTTTCCTAGTGCGACCATTGTTGGATGTCTTCACTTGGTACTTCGGGTTTCAGAGTATGCTTTCTTGTGATTTATGCTTTCATTGGGATGCTTGTACATCATGTTTAGATGATGTTATTTTATTTGACGCATTCCCTTATTATGATGTTTAGCATATGATTAGATGATGTTATTTGATTTAGTAGTATATCTGTTGCTTACTGCCGTTTAGCATGTGATAGGTGATGTTATCTACTGTAGGATTATCTTATACTTTACTACTAGCATGTTAGATTTCCTTGTGCTTATATCGTTGCATGTTTTTAGTAGTAACATCCCTATTACGATAGTTTCGATGATCTGGTCCATGGCTTTGGATGTTACACGCGGGGGATGGCTAGGACCCATGATGATCTTATGATGCTATTGACGGTTGGGAGGAACTGTGTATTTAGTTTGGTTGTTTTGTTCCTAAGATGTATTTCTGCACATTGCGATGATGCTTTTGTTCTCTGCGATGTTCAATTCAGTGTGTTCTTTACTGCTATAGTTCAGATGGTTTGATGTTCTTCTTTCTATGTTGTTCTTGCACTCGAGTGTTCATTCCTCAAGCCTTTGTGGATCTGGTACTCCTCGGTGTGGAGGTTCTTTTGTTGGTTTTTCCCCCTTTTTGAGTTTTGGAAGTGGTTTTACTTTCTATGGATGACATTTGTTTAGCATTGTACGACACTGATAAAGTATTGCATGCCCATAGAAAGAATGTCGTACGACATTATAAAGTGTCGCATGCATTACTGGAGAAGTGTCGTACGACACTAGAAGAGTGTCACACGACTTTATGAGAATGTCGCGTGATACTTTTCTAGTATCGCACGCCTTCTTGAGAAGTGTCACACGCAGTAAGGGAGAAGTGTCGCCCTCCTTTAGTAAAAAGTGTCGCACAATTTTTGTGAAAAACCTGCACGTGCCATCAACGGGCACTTTTCTTCGTGATCCAATCTTTTTGAGAGTGGTTCTGGATACCCTTTTGGGCATTCTTCAAGCCTATGTTGTTGCATTTTGAATTCAGGAGGTTTCTTTTGTAATTCAATTTTTGGGTTTTTGTTGTAGTCCTTCGGGGTTTAAAATAATTCCTTATACTTAAGATATATTTTAATATATGTGACAAATCATTTGAGTTAGGTTTCAGACCTCTTGGAGTTAAGTTATGGATTCTAGGAAATTTCAAGGCTTCAGAAATCTAGACTTAGCCAATTTTTAGGGCTTTGGGATTTTAGGCTTAGCCAACTTTTGGGATTCTGCATTTTACCCTAGCTTGGTGTTTTATTGATGAGTGGTCATTTCTTGTGCCCTCATCTTGTTGTGGTGGTTGCTGGCTTTTGTTTGGGTGTTTCAGTTGGGTAGTGGCATTCAGAGATTCGTTAGTTGCCGGGATTGTGTTGAAGTCTTCTATTGTGATCTTTGTGATCCTTGTATGATGTTGTCTTGTGCATTCATACTTGTAAAAAAAAATATCTTGGCTTGATTTGAATCCTTGTTTCCAAGGATCTCCGGGTGGGGCATTACAAATCAAGGTTTTGTATTTTAAGCCAAGGTATCACTCAAGAAGAAAGATAAAAAGTCTAATAGAAAAAAATCTAAAAGTGAAGAGGAAGATAGTTTTAATAGTGATCTTGAAGCCATTGAAACATTACTTGCAAGGAGGTATCCCAAAGGCAAAGGAAAGTATAAAGGTAAAATTCCTTTAATTTTTTTCTCTTGTGAAGAAGTTGGACATATTGTTGCTAGGTGCCCAAATAGAGAAGACAAAGATAAAAGAAACATAGAAAATTCAAAAGTAAGAAGGATTTAAAAAACTAAAATCACTACAAGGACAAAGGTAAGAGATCTTGTTTCATAGCTAAAGATTCAAATACTAGTGAAGATGATGAAATGGTATATATTGTTGTAAAAGATGAATTTGATGATGAAGGAGATAAAATGGAATTTATCTCTCATATTAGTAAAAATGATACATGGATTATTGATAGTGGCTTCTCACATCATATGATTGGTGATAAATCAAAATTTGAACACATGGAACAATATGATGGTCGTAGTGTGAGATTTGGAAACAATGAACCTTGTTGCATAAAGGGAAGAGGTTGTATCTCATTAACCAGTGAACTTAGATGTGACAATGCTTACTGAGTTGAAGGACTAAAGCATAATCTACTAAGTGTGGTAGAGTTGAATAACATTGGATTCAAGGTGGAATTTATGAATGGTAAGGCCAAACTACTAGATGGAAAAGGAAATCTAGTTGGATTTGGCAAACAAACCTAGATCTTAGTGAAAGTTCATATTTTATTTCTCAAGTAGAATAAAGTTGGTTATGGTATAAAAGGTTGTGTCATGTGAACTTTGATAATCTAGTGAAGATAAGAAAAAATATAAGAGTAAGAGGTATTCCTAGTCTAAGGAAACCTGATATGGGTCTATACAAAAATTGTCAAATTGGAAAGATAGGAAAGCCTAGTTTCAAAAGAAAGAACTATAAATCAAAAGAAAACTTAGAGTTGGTTCATACAGACCTATGTGAACCTATTGGAATAGAGAGTTATAGTGGAGTTAAATATTTTATTCTTTTTATATATAATTATTCTAGAATGATGATTGTAATGTATCTAAAAGAAAAATCTAAATGTCTTCAAAAGTTCAAGTGGTATTTGGCAAGAGTAGAGAAAGAAATTGGAAAGAGACTAAAATGTTTGGGATTAAAAAGAGGTGGTGAATTCATTTCCAATGAGTTCAATGAATTTTGGATTAAAAATGAAATTAAGAGACAAGTATCAATCCCTGGTACACCTTAGTAGAATAGTATAGCCAAAAGAAGGAACAGATCCATCATGGTTTGTGCAAAAACCTTAATGATAGAAAAGAGTGTTTCAATCAAATATTGGAAGGAAGAAATTAGTAATACAATCCATACCTTGAACAAACTATAGTTGAAGAAAGACTCAAATAAAACTCTTATAAAATATGGTATGGCTACACACCTTATGTAAGTTACTTGAAAGTATTTGATAGAAAATATTATATCTTGAAGGAATCTAGGGAAGGTAAATTTGACATCAAAGACAATGAAGACATATTTATAGGATACTCTTATAGAAGTAAAGCATACAAGTGTTTGAATCTAACTACTCATAAGATCATAGAAAGTGCACATGTGAGAATTGATGAATTTGTAGAAAATAGTGAAGAGGAAAGCAACAAAGAACCTAAGGATTATAGACGATTTTTTCACTATGAACTTGATATAGTGCCAAATCTATTTAGAAGTTAGGAGGCCTCACCCCCCGAGTGCCCAAAATATCCAAAAGCTACTGAGTTGCAACTAGTGCAACTTGAGTCACAATCTAAAAGATCTGAGTCATAATCAAAAGCTAGTAAGCTAGTGTCAAAATAAATTGATTTTGATGGACCTAAGTCACAGATAGTGGGACCTAAGCTTGATATAAAAGATTGTGAAGAGGTTAGTATAATGAATTCTAAATCCAAAGTACCTATGTTAGAAAGATATGTTAGAAAAGCACCATGCACTTGATCAAATCATTGGAGATAAGTTAGATGGAACAATGACAAGAAACAAATTGAAAGGTACATGTTTTCTTATTCAATTTGAACATGGAAATTTTAAAGATGCTTTGGATAATAAAAGTTTGATTGAAGCAATGAATGAAGAAATAGAACAGATAGAGAAGAATAAAGCTTAGACTCTTGTTTCAAGACCCAAAAATAAAAATATTATGGGAACAGAGTGGGTATTTAGAAATAAGTTGAATGAAGATGAAAAATTTTCAAGAAATAAAGCAAGGTTACTATGTAAAAGTTATTCTCAAGAAGAAGGTATTGATTATGGTGAAACTTTTTCTCCTATTGCAAGATTAGAAGGTATTAGAACTTTACTAGCATATGCAACACATAGATGATTTAAAGTATATCAAATGGATGTAAAATCTACACTCTTGAATGGAATCCTTGATGAGAAAGTCTATAGTGAATAACTTGAAGGTTTTAGATCCTAGCAAAAGAGATATGATCTAAAAATAACACAAAGTGTTGTATGGTCTCAAGAAAGCTCCTATAGCATGGTATAGAAGACTTCATAATTATTTGATAAAGATTAGTTTTCAAAGAAAAAATGATACCAATAGTTTGTATATCAAAGAAGGACTAGATAAGAAGATTGTATTGGTAGAAATATTTGTGGATGACACTTTATTTACAGAAAATGATGACTTGTGAAAGGCATTTTTAGAAGAGATGAGTAAAGAATTTGATATTTCTATGTTTGGAAAGATAAAATTCTTTGTTGGATTGTAGATCCAGAGAAAGAAAGATGGTATCTACATTACTCAATCAAAATATATCAAGGAGATACTAAAGAAATTTGGAATGGAAGATTCAAAACCTATTGGAACACCTATGTCTACTAGACATAAGCATTTCAAAACTGGTGATCCCAAAGAAGTAGATCAAATCACATACATATCAATGATTGGAAAATTGTAGTATGTAATGCATAAAAGGCCTAATATTACATTAGCAATTGGTATGGTAGCATGATTCTCAAAAAATCCCAATGAAAATCATATGATGGAAATCAAGAGAATCATGGGGTATCTAAAAGGTACTAAAAAATATGGTTTATGTTACAAAAAAGAAGACAAATTAGATTTGAAAGCATTCATAGATGTTGATTGGGCAAGAAGTATTGATGAAAAGAAGAGAACAAGTGGTGGAGCATTCTTTTTTGGTAAAAGACTAGTGTCTTGGACATGTAAGAAGTAGAATTGAATTTCTCATTCGACAAAAAAGGCAAAATATGTGGTAGCAATAGTTAATTGTTCAAATATTGTTTGGTTCAAGCAACTATTGGTAGGTATTAAGATACAGATCAAGGATCTAGTGGTTATATTCTATGATAACACTAGTGCAATTAATATATCAAAGAATCCTATGGTGCATGCAAAAACCAAACAGATTGGTATAAAATATCATTTTTTGAGAGAATTGGTACAAGATAATGAGGTCAGATTGGAATATGTGAATACTAAAGAACAAATTGTAAACATATTCACTAATCCATTGCCTAAGGATGCATTTTTGTATCTAATAGGTAAGTTAGGGGTCATTCCCCTATTTGAAGCTCACTAAATGTAGTTTAGTATGCATCATCTAGAACATATTAAAGATCAACCAATTGATGTAGTACTGACAAAGGTAGATTGCAAATGAATCAGTACATGAGGTACATTGATATTTACTAATACTATCTTTGACATGAGATATCAAAGAGGGAGAAGTTTGTTTTCATATCTCATAGAAATTGTATCACTTCAAGAGATGACAAAGAGGGAGATGTCAAAGAAGGAGAACTTTGTCTAATATCAAAGAAGGAAAGTTTTCTAGTAGAAGAAAATATTGAAGATAGAGTTTTGCTGATAGAGGGAGAAACCAAAGGTAGAGGGAGTTCACACTAATAGAGGGAGTTCTCTTGGATGAGAATCAAAATGAAACTAAGGATATGTTCCTTACTTTATTCTTGCTCTAAAATTGAATTTTATTATGACATATTGTGTTTCCATCAATGGAAAAGATGGAGATTGTTGAAAAAAATTGATTAATTACATATTATCTTTGATGTTACATAAAATGTCATATCATTTCTAGTCAATGTATATCGAGCTCACTTGGGTGATGAAGATAGTTTCCTATGTCTACTAAGTATTCTAGAGTTTTCCAATTTTGGATGACATTGTCTACCAAGTTCACCCAGTCATCAAAGGAAAGTTTGAAAAAGTTGAGTGTTAACCAAACTCGCTCAATTAATGAATGCAACATTAGATGGAACCATTGTTAATCGAGCTCACTAGGTTACCAAAGGAACTTTGTGAATATGCAATGTTAATTGAGTTCACTTGGTTAACAAAAGAAAATAATTTTTATGTTAGTGTCTACTGAGAATGATTAGCTAACAAAGGATTTTCTTGTTTTGGCATATTGAGTTCAATATTTTTGGTTTTTGGTTCTAGCCAACTGAGAAGATGAATACTAATTATTCTAAGTTGTATTCAAGCTAACTTGAAAATGTGTAAGATATAAATATAAGGTCAAGTTGAGGATTTAATGTGTGGAACATAATATAATATTTAATGATGCTTAGAGGAAGAAAATTGGAAGGATAAATAGAATATCCTTGTTGAGTTGCACAAATATATTCAATTAGGAAGGATCAAGTATACAAGCTAGAATTGAGGTATATAATCAACAATTCAGTTGCATCATAAATTAGGTCATCTCATTGTTACTTTCTAACCATTGTAGTAGTGATCTAAATTTATTAATTAAGATGGCTTAATAGCTATTTGTAAATCCTCTAATAAGGTGGAATTTCTATTTGAAGTGTCTCAAGACCTCTAACAAGGACACTCCTAATCGAGTGATCAAATCCTCTAACAGGGTCACACCTAAAAATGTGTTTTGTAACCTTTAATAGGGTTGGCTTCTAGTAGGGCTCACTTCAGAAGAGTGAAAATCAATAACTAGTTGCAATTGGTAGCTTTTCCCAAATTGGGTTTCCATGTTAAATCTTTTTGTCAATTGTGTTCATGCTATTTCTTTAATGTATGCAACTAAGTTAGGTAAGATTAATCAAAGATAATATCTTAAAGATTTTCATTTTAAATAGTGACCAAGTTATTTTAGTGTTTACTAAGTTATATCATTTACAAGTGTATGTTGAGTGAATGTGCATTTTCCAAGTTATAGCAGAATACAATTTAGTTAGAGTTTTGATTTATTTTTACATCTAAGGGATATGGACTTGTTTTAGTGGTTATTAATTCACCCCTCCCCTTGTTGGAATTAAGTCAAGTTTGTTATTAGTGACAACACTCAGTCAAATTCTATGGTTACCAAGCTCTTTGAATAGTCTCCAGTATTTTCCATGTAATTCAGTGGTTACCAAGCTTCATAGTTCTTATCGATCATTCTAGTGGTTACCAAGTCGATTCAAGTAGTATGATGCCTAGCAATTCAAACCGAGCAATTCAATATTTGTTGAGCTTCATAGTGTCTACCGAGTCATTAGTTATAGTGAAGTGAAGTTAGTGTTAACTAAGTGATGAGATGATTAGTGTTTATCGAGTGCAGGCATGGTAAACATGGAATTTAGTTTCTACTGAGTGACATTGTATCTACCAAGTCACTAGTGTATGCCAAGTTTGAAACTATGTTGAAGTGATTAGTATGGACTGAGCCTCTACGTCTACTAAATGCATGACAATGTTGAGTAATGATAGTCGATGTCATGTATCAGAAAGCCACCAAGTCAGTTTCAAAACCTGAGTAGCTACATTTGGGTTGACTTTGTAATAATTGTGTTAACTTGTGTATTGATCGACCTTATAATTATGTGAATTGGGTTGGTATATATGTAATATATTATATCATACCCAAGAGTAGTGATTTTGAGAAGAGTGAATGAGAATGAAATGAAAAGCATGTGAATGTGAATCATTAACAGATTAGAGTGTATTGCAAGGTCATATCAGGAATAGCCAAGTTACATCTATCACATAGAAGTGATTAGTACTTCAAAAATCTTAATCAGCAATTCAGTTATAAGTTAGATCTACCATTTCATCCTAACAGGGGAACCAACTTCAATTCCTTTAATAGGGTAGACTTAATAGTCTTTTCTTTCTCTTTACCGAGTGCATACTTCATTATATGTTTATAAAACCTCTAACAAGGTGGACCTAAAAATCCTAATTGCTCCTAATAGGGTAGATCATCAAAAGTGATCATTGTAAGCTTTAACAAACCAACTTTATGTTGTAGTATTAAATTTTTGTGGGTATCATTCCCGCCCCATTTTCACTTTCTATTTGGAAGGTTTCTGGGTCACCAAATATTGTGTTCAAAGTGTTTTATGCTTTTAATTTCTCATGCATTTAGTAGATTAGATCTATTGATGATAATTGGATTATGTTATTAAGTTCTAAAATTGTTGAAACTTTTTTATGTTACTAATTCACGCTCCCCTCTCAGTAACCTAGCTAGTCTTGAGTATTTCCAACAATTAATATTAGAGCTTTGTGGTTCTCAAGATAAATTTTGATAGCTTGAGAAAAGATCAAGGACAATGGAGATATTCAAACTTGACAAAGCTATTGACAATGAAAAGCTAGATCGAGAGATGGCCATAGCTCAACTCAAGGAAGCAAAAGAGCATCTTTCCCAATCTCTAAAAAGAAAGGAACTTGCAAATTAGATGAATGACTACCAGTATGTTGAAGAGAAGATTGAATTTTTTCTCCCCTAAAGCAATTCAAATGAAGGAAATGATGCAATCAAAGAACTGCTAGAAAAGAATGGCTCCCTACAACAAGAAGTAAGACAATTGAAAAGAGAACAAGAAATTTAGTAAATAAGATTGTGTGAAATTTCAAAATAGAGAAATAAGGAAAAAGAATACTTGGAGGTAAGAAACAATGAAATTCAAAATCAATCCCTTCAGCAAGAAAGTCTTATCAAATAGATGTCTAATGCAAATGAAGAAATCATGAGTCTAAGATCTGAAAATGAAAGGTTAAGGAATGACTTAAACTCTGAAAGACAAATCAATGAAAGGATGAAAGTTAATCTAATGTCTAAAAATAAACTCAATGAAAGTATAATGAAATTCCAAGCAAACATGGATCAATTGAATTAGCAAAGTGAGTAGAATCTTTATAGGCAACAGGGTAAAGTAGGACTTCGATACAAAGAAGAAGGTGAATCTTCCAAAAAAGGTGCTCAAAGGAATCAAAGACTTACTTGCAATTATTGTGGTAAGGTAGGTCATACATCAAATAAATGTTGGAGTAATGGAAAGGAAAAATTCAATGGAAAATGTTACAATTATAGTTAGCATGGTCATAAAGCTATTCAATGCAAGGAGAAACCAAAGTTTGAGGGAAAGTGTCATGAATGCAAGAAACAAGGTCATAAGGTATCTGAATGCAGATCTAAACCATTCAATCTAGGTGACCAATTTGTGAACAAAATATTTGGTTGGGTCTACAACACTTGGTGTAGATGTCATTACTATGGAGAATATGGACATATTGGCATAAATTGTGTTAGAAATCACATGAGAAGGAAGGAGACCACCATAAGATGTTACACATGTATTGGACTTGGTCATATAGCTAAGAATTGCATGAATACAGGTAGAGTTGAAGATGAAAAGAAAGAAAAAGCTGATAACATTAGGAAGCCGATGAGATAGTAGTGGATTCCTAAATCTACTGAGCAAGCTAGTTCAAGCAATGATAGTCATGTCACTCAAGAAGTGGGTGACTCCACCATTTCCATTTAAGATCTTAAGGAAGAACTAGAACTACATTATCATGGTCAAATCTAAACTAGTTCCAAAATTCTCAAACCTAAGCATAAACACTTGGAAGAAAAAGGTTTAACTCATATTCCTCACTTCCCTCAAAACTTTCAAATCAAATGGATTAGGTATATCTTAAGCCATGTTCATAATGGTCAATTATGGTTAGAGTAGTTAGTTTTAAGTACAAAGAAAATGATTCATCACATTACTGGTTTCCCCATGCTCACCAAGGCTAAGGTCACAAAAACCCTAGGTTAGGATGAGTTACAGAAGAAAACCCTAGCTGAATGGGATAGCAAAAGAATAAAAATTAGTAGTGTATCTGTTACAGAACTCAAATTTGGCATTCATGTGATGGCACATAAGATTTACAACTCAGGTTGACTCAATAGTGTGTCATGTGAAGCAATTGACTTAGCTTATAAGGTTGTTAAGGTCACCAAAACCCTAGGTCAGGATGAGTTACAAAAGAAAACCCTAGCCAAGTGGGATAGAAAAGGAATAAAAAATAGTAATGTATCTAATACAAAACTCAAATTTGGCATTCATTTGATGGCACATAAGATTTACAACTCAAGTCGACTCAATAGTGTGTCATGTGAAGTAGTTGACTTAGCTTATAAGGTTGTTAAGAAGAATTGGTCATATGACCTAGAAAATTTTATTTTGAAATAACTAAACAAAAATATGGAAAGCATTAGATCATAAAAGAATAACCCATGCAAGTTTGGTTCATTATTGACATGTTTGTTTTTCTATGTTCAAAACTTTTTCCCCTCTAAAGGCACACTTTTATGGAAAAAAGACACTAGTTTTATATCAAATGTACATAGCTGAAATGGGTGAAATTTTTAATAGTATCATGGCTAATTATTTTGAATCCTTCAAAGAAAATATTAATAATAGATTCAGGATACAATAGAAGTTGGTTGAAGATTATAAGGATGATGTTTGTTTTATGGTTGATAGTGACAAAATATACATCCAGGCAATAAGGTCCAGGATTGTGTGGATAAAACCTCTTCCTTATGAGGTCAACATTGATGAGGTAAAGGAAACCATTGAAGCCCTAATAAATGACCTTGTAGATCTAAAGGCACCTCTCTTTGGAACCTATGATGAAGCTAAAACAAGAATTGAGCTTGAGATCAAGCTTCCATAGGCTATGAACAAAGGAAAGAGGAGGATATCAAAGTTGAAAACATAAAGTACCTCTCTTATGATTATAGAGGGAAAAGGAGAAGATGTGGACGAATCTAAAAAGGAAGAAAAACCATCAAGGAACAAAGGCAAGGTGATTATCACCAAGCCACCCAAGCCTTCAACTACAGTATTCACAAGGAGATCCAAGAAGAAATCAAGAAAAGATGATAGTGGTGTTCTCTTCAACCAACCTCCTCCCACATTTTAGGAAAGACTGAAACAATTAAAAGAAGGTGTTAGAATAAACAACTTCAAAGAACTCAAATATGAGACCAGTACTCCAGCAGAATAGAAAGAAGTTGAAGATCTCAGCATGGACAAGTTAGGTAGATGGAAATTCTCTCCTAATCAGTTTGCATCAAAAGTCCCTATAATTTTGTTGGATAAGATCAAGGCTAGATGGGAGAACACCATACAGATTGTCAAAGACATTTTTTCGCAAACACTAAAATAGTTGGTACCCAACTTAATAGATGCAAAGGTGAATAAAGCATTAAAAGACAATGAGAGAAAAATGACTCTGAAGTTCAATACTTGTCTAGTTTTAATGAAAGATATTGAGTATGTTGTGAAGAATGCTACAAAATTATGGAAAAATGTATTCCATCTTCATAAACCTAGTGAAAACCCTATTGAGATCAAAGATGATGATGGTGATAGTGACAAGGATGAAGAAAATGAAGAAGACAATACTCCTTTTGTCACCATTGGTCAAGCTAAACTTTAAGCAACCCCCCTCGAAAAAGAGATATACAAATATTGGCAAATCTTACATTATTTTGAAAAAATAAAAATAATTTCTATTATTAATTGGTGAATCTTCAACTATTTAAATACTTTTTATAACTAAATTTAATAAAAATGTGGTGATTTTAAATATTTTTAAGAACTAAATTATTAGCCAAAATTTCCTAAAATTAGCCAATTAGTAAATACTAGCCACTAAAAAATACCCTACCATTGATGCTAAAGAATATCAAGAGTCAATGAAGGATGATGAAGAAGAAAAAGAGGAAGAAGTTGAAGAGCAAGCCAAGCAAGAAGAAGAAGAGAGTGACAGAGTCAAGATAGTTGTGGTTTTCATAGCCCCCCTTCATCACTCTCTAACAAAAATAGTAGCATCATCAAGTGTGGAGACAACTTCAATAGCTTTGATTGTGACAACCATTAATACATCAAATGTCCAATCACTCCCTACTACCTTTTAGCTTAGCACATCATAGATAGAAGTGTCTACCACTTCATCCACTAAGCTAGAGAATCCTTTAGCTACTAAGTCAGTCTCTGCAATGATACAGAGTGTTCCACAATTTTGACTTCTTTAGTAGTAAGTATAGTTTTGGATTCTTCAGTTTTGGCTACTTTGGTTGTACATGCTTCAATAAGTACTTCATTTATAAATACTTTAGTTAGTACTTCACTTGTAAATACCTAAATTTTGGGAAGTTTGTCAAATACATCAATTTTGGATTCTTTAAGTATTCCAATTAGTGTTCCACCTGTAGGCACTGTATAAGTTTTCACTACTAGCCCTACTATTTCCACTATTGTTTCTATTCCAAAATCTAAAGCATTCATTTTAGAAGTTGAGCCAAAGAATCAACTGAGACTTTTGATCAGTGGAAAGGAAATAAAGGAAGATAGATCTAGATGAGGATATTTAAATTCCCAAATTGGATTTTGATAATGCCACTATAGATCAGATGAGATTAGTAAGTCAGCTCCTCCAAAAGAAAGCCAAGTAGAAGCAATTAAGAGAAGAGAGACATAGAGAATTTAGGATTATTGAAAGTGCTAAGAATATTTTGATAAAAGCTATAGGTGTTGACGTTGATACTTCTCAACACATTTTGTTGCAAATAGAAGATGCAATCAGAAAATTCAATGAAGATTCTAGTGGCCAAGATAAGTTGATGGAGAAAGCAAAAAAGAAGTTCGATAACAAAGTTCTTGAGCACATTGCTCAGTAAATAGCTATTCAGCAGGTAGAACTTTATTCAATTTTCAAATCTTGAATCCTCTTACACAAATGTAATGCCTCTTTTTGCAAAGTTATGTGATGCTACCAACTATACTAAGGAAATAAAGGGAAAATTGAATAAAATTGATAAAAATCTAAAGGCTAGTGTGCAAAAGTTGCAACTTGACCTTAGTTCAAGTTCTGCACACCATATGAAGATCAAATTCTTATTAGATATGTAGGTAGAATTATTGAGAGAGGAAGCAAGGATCTAGTCTACACTCATGGATACAATGCAAAAGCACATTGCTTATTCCAAAACATTGATCCATGAAAATAATTTTTCAATTGTAGATCATATGATTGAGCTCTTTACAAAAGTACAAGTTGCTCTTCAAACCTACAAAGTTTTGCAAGAAAATTGGGACAAGACCTTAACTCTTATTCTTAACATACATTTTGAATTTCTCTCACATTTTGGTGTCTCTTTATAAGTATATGGTGTATAAATCTTTGGCATTATTGTCAAAAAGGGGGAGAGAGATGTATATAGGAGAAAAGATATTTATATATATCATGAGAGAAAGATCCCATACTAGGAGATACACTCAGTATGCTATTATGTCTGATATGATATGTATATTGTATGGGGGAGATATATGCAAAGGGAATGTATATTTAATAGAGTTATAGAGTTACAAAGACAAATTTTGAAAAATCTCAAAAATTAGGATGTCGTACCAAGCTAAGCATCATACTACATTGTATATAAGTTTTGGTTAATAAGTGTTTTTGTCACTAATGCCAAAGGGGAGATTGTTGGAATTAAGTCAAGTTTTTTATTAGTGAAAACACTTATTCATATTATGTATGCTCACTAAGCTCTTTGATTAGTCTCTAGTGTTTTCCATGTAATTCAGTGGTTACTAAGCTTCACAGTTCCTACCATGCATTCTAGAGGTTACCAAGTGGATTCAGGCAGTATGATGCCCAACATTTCAGATTGAGTAGTTTAGTATTCTCCAAGCTTTGTAGTGTCTACCAAGTCATCAATTTTGGTGAAGTGAACTTAGTGTTAACTGAGTGATAATATGATTAGTGTTTACTAAGTGTAGGCATGGTAAACATGTAATTCAATTTCTATTGAGTGACATTGTATCTACCGAGTCACCAGTGTATGCTGAGTTCAAAACTATGTTGAAGTAATTAGTATGGACTGATCCTCTACTTCTCTTGAATTCATGGTGATATCAAGTAATGATAGTGGATGTTGTGTATCATAAATTCATCAAGTCAATTTTAGAACTCAGGTATCTACATTTGGGTTGACTTTGTAATATTGGTGTTAACTTGTGTATTGGCGAACCTTGTAATTATGTCAATTGGGTTGGTATATATGTAATGTATTGTATCATACCCAAGAGTAGTAATTTTGAGAAGAGTGAATGTGAATGACATGAAAATCATGTGAATGTGAATCAACAGTAGATTAAAGTGTATTGCAAGGTCATATAAGGAGTAGCCAAGTTACATCTATCACATAGAGGTGATCAGTACTTCAAGGATCTTAATCAACAATTTAGTTGTAAATTAGATCTATTATTTCATCCTAATAGGTGAATTAACTTCAAATCCTTTAACAGGGTAGACTTAATAGTCTTTTCTTTAAATCTCTTTACTGAGTGCATACTTCGTTGTATGTTTGTAAAACCTCTAACAAGGTAGACCTAGAAATCCTAATTTCTCCTAATAGGGAAAATCATCAGAAGTGATCATTGTAAGCCCTAACAGGCCAAATTTATGCTACAATATTGAAGTTTTGTGGGTATCATCCCCACCTCAGTTTTACTTTCTATTTGGAAGATTTCTAGGTATTGTGTTCAAAGTGTTTTATTCTTTTAGTTTCTCATGCATGCAGTAGATTAGATCTATTGATGATAATTGAATTATGTTATTAAGTTTTGAAATTTTTGAACGTTTTTAAGGTTACTAATTTACCCCTCCTCTCTTAGTAACCTAGCTAGTCTCGAGTATTTCCAACAACCCTCTCAGTAACTCCTCTTATATTTCCAACACTTGAGTATTCTATTTCTTAGATTGTAAGTATTATGAACTTGAGCTATCATCTCAATAGTGATTCTATCAATCTCTTATTTGGATGGTTTCCTCAAGTTTGTGTGATCCATATTTGAAAGTTTACTACACACCTTGTCCTCATCATGATTTTCATTGTCTAAAAACACATGTTGATGGTGTAATTGATAAGAATTTCTCTAATCTATAACATCATTTTCAAACTCTTCTAAATTAAATTACACACCATCATCACATAAGTTTACTATATTACAACCTATATCCTCATTGTTTTCTTCTTCCTCCACATCCTCATTTTGTGCTTGCTAATATGCAAAGAAATATTGGGCCAATGCACCATAATCAAGGGAATGAGGGGACTAGCACACAATAAACCAAGGCAATCCTCTATCATATTTATATAATTTTTTTGTAAAGGATCTAGTTTACTTTTATCTTTATTTCCTTGAGTGGGATTGGGGATTGGTTTGTCATCCTTCCACTAATTGGTATAAGGATAGTTTTGCATACTAGGCTACCTATTGTAGGGGGTATTATACTAAGGTTTATCAATAGTATTTTACTTATTGGTCTAGTTTGCTAATAGATTTAAAAAATTTAGCAGGTTTAACACTTGACCAATTGTATCTTCTTTAGGCTTTTTCCCTATAGCAAGTCTTTCACCCTCTTTCTTGTATCTAGGATTAAAAAATTTAGGGTCATCCATTCTCCCTAATTTAATAGAAGCTTTTCTAATATTTTATATGTTTATAGTCATCTTATAAGGCTTCCTCAGTGTTCTAGGATCCTTGTCCCTTAAAGTGTATGCAATTTTACTATCAAAGGCATTAAAATAAGTGGTAAGGCATACATCCTCACCAAGTCTCAATACTTGGAACAATTTATATATCTCTTTCTAAAATATAACATTAGAATCAAAGATAGACTCATTTGGGCTCTCTTTTAATATGTTGAATTCATTCAACACAAAGCTAGCATTATTGTTGTCACCTTATTCTTTAAAACATTTTTCTAAGTCACTCTAAGAGGCTACACTATCATCTAGTAATCTTCTAAACCAATCCCTAGCATCTTAAGTCAAGGAGTGTACAAATAACTTCCTAACTATATCATCATGCTCTACCTCATAGTCGTTGAGCACATTTATAAACTTTCTCAGGTGCTCTTCACCAATGATAGTGTTGTTACCTGATAATTTAGTAACCTTATCCCTAAGATCATTAGAAATGAGATGTGGGAACTCAGAAATGCCTACAAAAGACATTTTTTGTATTTTTCCATCTAGATGGGTCTTCTTTGGAGTCCCATGTTATTTAAAGTTCTTGCTGCAATAGCCTAGATTTGGATAGGAATCTGAGGCTATTGGACTTGTTGAGTCATAGGTATCTAGCTACCCCTAGTACAGGATGAGGTAGGGGTTATTTGTGATATGTTTTGGCTAGCTAATAGAGGTCCATAAGTAGGAATAGATGGGACAACTTGTGAGGCTTGTTTAGGCTAGAAAGCTAAGGTAGAGTTAGATTTGATTAACTAATTTTTTCTTCTAGTTTCAATAGCTTGCCCTTCATTCTCAACCTTCTCTATCTCTTTAGCTAAATCTTCTCTCTTTTTTATAGCCCTTTATCAAGCTTAGACATAACAAGGTTTGCAAAGTTACTAGGAAGAACTTGGGGCTCACATTTCTATACTCCTATAGCCTTTTTCTTTCCTTTATCAGATTCTTTTGTATTTACATCTATAATCTTAGGTTCAATAGGCCTATAATGCTAGACTTGTGAGATAGCATGCCCCTCCTCTTTAAGAAGGTGATCTTACTCTTTGGACTTTTGATTTTAAAGCATAAATATCTCAATAAATATATGAGTGTAGCTTAGAAAATTTCTCTTCTAATATTTTATTTTTCTCTTGTAAGGAGGTCATCCTCCCAAGAGAGTTGTCTTTCTCAATGAGTTTTTTCAAACTAAATTGTTCCTTTTCTTTCTCCAAATGAATGTGTTTGGCCTCTTCTTCTACAACTCTTTTCTTAAGAGCTTCTAGTTCTAAAAATAAATCATCTAGGTCTGTAGAAGTGGCTTCTAAATCGATTGGATCATCTAGGTCTATGAGATCTCTTTCCTCATAAGGAGCTTGTCTAGGACTGAATCTAGTATCCACATTACCCTTATATCCCCATCTATAGCTCATTTCATTCACCATATCTAGTCTAGAAGGAATGTCCCCTAAAGAAGATACATTCTTGTCATGATAAGCTCTATTTTCTTGAAATGGGGTAGTGAATGTCTCTCCCAATAGTATAGTATTTTTGGATTCAAAACTCAAGGAAGATGACTCTTTTTCTACCTTAGTTTGGTATTATGAATGGGCTAACACACTAGCCCTAGATTGGAATCTATTTTATTTTTATTTTTCTTCTTCTTGCCCCTAGGAGGTAATTTTGTGTATAATGGTATTTCTAGGTTAGCCTTTGTAAAAGCCTAGGTATTTTTCTTCTTGTTAGCCATTGGGTAGAAAAATTTAAAAATTATAGCACTAGCTACAAAACCTTTGACTTGAGTCACCACCCTATGAAAGGAGAGTATTTAAAATGACCTTTTAGACTGAAATTTATCATGAGAAATTCTCTAACAAAAAAGAGCCAACCAGAAAATATCAATACTGCAAGATAGGGTAATAAAACTTTACTCAGTAGACAAGGCATTGGATATACAATAGTAAAGATTATAACTCACATAACAACACTCTTTATACATGTCCCCAATAGAGTCATCATTATTTTCATGTTTTTTGGACTACTAGGTACTCTAAACCCAATATTAGGGTACAGAAGATAAAAATAAACCTAATGATTAGCTAGGTCCCATACTCAATGAGACTAATCTTAGCTTGAAACCAACATCAATAGAGTACACTAGACTCTCTACACTTTAGGCTCTGTAGGGCCAAGGCAGGTGCACCTTAGGGATATGAGTGTGATAGGTTATTTTATTCTCTCTTTAGATAATTGCTCACTAATAGTTCTTCTATTAAACCTCTCCCTTATAGTAGATAATGGTCACAATTTCTTCTTATATTTTCAACAAACTTTTTGACTAGAATATCTAGTTATAACCAAAAGGAAAGCTATTAAAAATAAGTGTTGAATAGCAACTTTAGTTCTTTGTGACATAAATGGAAAATTGATTTTGTGATTGATATATGTATTTTGCAACCAGATGAATCATCAACTTGCAACTAAAATTAATTTATCTGTGCCTTATCCATTGTTATATAGAGTTAAACCAGCAACCTTAGACCTATTTAATTGACTTGCAGTTAACTTTTTCAATAGAGAACTGTGAATCTCATTCTTATCATATCCCTATCATATACCCAAAACCCTATCACTTACTGAAAGCAATTACTTAATTCTTTAATCGAAAGCAATCAATAAGAGATGTATAATTTATCTAAATTTCATTAAACTAAAATAACATTGTTCACTTCAATCCCAAGGTCATAGATATGCAAGAAAGGAGACAAAAATCAGATACACATATATGCAAAACTCCCTTTTATATCAACTTCCTTTGAAAAATGAATACAATACTGGTATAGATTCTAAACATAACTCAGAACTTGACAACTTCATCATTTATATCCATTATATCTTCAAGTTTACAAGACTAAATGCACTAATACAATAAACAAAATTGGATGCACTATAAATGACATAAAAATAAAAAATCTACAAACTTCTGACCTCTACTCTACATCTTGGGAATCATTATAAAGGATTCCAACAAGGTAAAAATGGGAGGAGGACACATGTTAAAGCCTTAATGGAAGAGAAAGGTGGCAGGACATGTACAGAAAGCTATAATTAAGACATTCCTCTGTGCTTGATCTAAAAATGGGACGTAGTTGAAAAGTCAGTAGGTGGCTATTTATTATTGGAGCTTTAAACTTTAATTATTTGTCTTCTTCTATCTTCAACAAGTAACTCCTCAGCTACCTCCCATAAGCAGAGCTTTAATCTCTCCCACCACTTCCCATACATAGATCTCCCTCTTGGTGGGCCACTTAGTTGATTTAAATTCTTCTAAGTCCTTTGTGGCTTTATTCCACATGGCATTTGTTATGGCTTTAGACTCCACTAAAAATTTATTTAAATCTATTTTAGCTCTAAACAAGGAGTCAATCAAATGGTTGAATTGGGCATCATTTTTGTCTTCAAAAGTATCTACTATAGCATTCTAGATCAACATTGTACTAAATCAATCAAACTATTCCTACCATTCTCTCAAATTACTATTTGCATCCATAATTAGTGGAATACAGGGCTCAATCCCTTAAGATAAAACTTTCATTTTTCCCTATATTATTTCTAATTTTCTAGTAAAGAATCCAATTACTTCCCTTAGCATTTCTAGGCCCTACTTCATAGTAATGATCTTATTAGGAAAATATGACTTTTCAGCCATCAACTTAATAAGCCTCACTAAGAATTGAAGATATGGTCCCTAAAGTGCTTCATGACAAATTTTTTAACATCTTTTAAAGAAACATATAATGTATGAGCCTGTTGTGATATACTCTTTAGAGTTTTAACCCTATGGATAATCATACCTCTAAGGACAATTATCCTTTTCTCATCACCTTGCTATGTTGGTGGAGCATCCATGCTCATTCTTCTAGGCTCTATTGTATCCTCTACCTCCAACTCATTTGTCTATGTTGTTATCTCTATTGTGACCTTGGATGGTTGCTCTTGACTGTCCTATTCCTTTCTCTATTTTGCAATGGCAACCTACTCTACAATGGATAGTTTCTCTCTGAGAGATGCAACTTTAGTTTCTAATACTTGGACCTTAGACTCAAACTTATCAATCTTCTCCTTATATATATGGATTTTACTAAGCTCATCCTGATAGAGCTTCCTATAGATGCTCAAAAATGGTTTGCATCTATAGTTTTAGCACATTTTCATACTAACTCATCCCATTTTCTCATTTCACTAATTCTAATCTTTTGGCCAAACTTGAATATCACTTGAGTAGGTTTTGATAATGTCCATCATTTGTTTCCTCTTTCATGTCATTTGTAGATCATTCTAGAACTATTTCAAATCAACTCAAAATCATATCAAATCAACCCATAATCACCCCAAATCTACCCAAAATCAGTCCTAATCAATCCAAAACATGTAATACGTCCCAAATCTATCGTCATCTATCCAATCCTAGGCATTTTCATGTCTCTCAGTGCCTTGGAAACCTATAAAAACCTATCAAATTTATCAAATCAAACTTTACCACTGTCATGTGTCTTAGTGCTAGGTCAAACTATCATTTACATCATCTAATCTTTGAAATTTTCAAGTTTCTTAGTGTTAGATTGTGGTATTATCTTATCAATTTAATAACATTGATAGTGTATGTTGATGTTATTATGATCAAGCCTCTCAATCAATGTCGATCCTATAGTATTTGCAATGTCAATTAAATGTTACATGTTCTTAATCCATGTCATGTTTCCTTGACATGTTATCAATCCTAATTAGCCTTGAATTTGATCATGGCCTTGGCCTACCTGTCATCATCCTAGTTGATCTACACAATTATTGTGTTTCATCTTGCACTTATCTAATAAAATTGGAAAATAATCTACTAATTTTCTCTAAAGGATTTAATAACACATAATTTAATCCCATCCCATTCCAATCATTTTCATCTTCATCTCATATTACTAATTGTTCTCACTAAAAAAACATCCTCAATTGATTAATATTATTAATTAATTGATTCATCATTCACAAACAATGGAAATTCTCCATTTCCTAAGTCATATTTTCCACCTCTAGTTTCCAAATTACTAATTTCCATTTGTATGTAATAATGAATTTTAAATTCAAATATTTCAAATAATCTTGACATCATTGTGATATAATAGCATGACACATCATACATTCTCCATTTACACTTGGCTAGATATGTCATATTCCATATATTCTCATTCCTTGTGAATATCTATGTTTAGTCTCCATCATCATAGATTCTTGGCTATAAGTGGCTTTGAGGTGTCACATGACACATCATAGATCCACCTCCACTTTTAGCTATGTTGACTTCCATGCATCATAGAATCCTACAAGTGGCTTTGTGGTTTTATATGCACGTCATAGATTCTCTTCTAGTTTTAGGCATATTGACTTTTGTGCTTCATAGAAACTCAAATTTGGCATCTTGTGTCATATGTGTCATGGATTTCCAAAAGGAATCTCTTCTCAAGTTTCACATTCAAGGTGACAAGTTCAATGGTCTCCTCTTGTGTGTTGGCTATAAAATGAGCCGCATCGCTCTCATTTCTGGTCCTTCAACATCATTAAGCACCATATCATTAGAATTCTTCAACATCTTCATCTCTTTGAATTGATAAGCTCCAAATAACTCTTCTAGTATTCTCAATAGAATCATCTCATAATAGACTTTTTCTTTTCAATTATGTGGATTATAGGAAATTAAAGCTACATCATATGGACAAGAAAGAAAGACATGGGAGATACAACTAAAGAGGGAGTTTTTACTTTATGTTTATTTCTTTGTTTTAGTTGGCTTTCATGGTATACTAGAGGGTATGAATGTATGTTTATTGAGTTCTATGATTTTCTCATAGAATGTTAGATATTAGCCCATTTTTTGGTCCCACGATTGGTGAACATGTGTATGAAAACACACTTATTTATATTGAGAAAGAAAAAGGAGAACAAAAACCCACTTTAATATCTCCTAACAAGTATGGACCTGGGTTTATTATCATGCAGAAACAAGGCTATGATGGATGTAGTGGTCTTGGATCTTAGAAACAAGGAATAATTGAACCTATCACTACAAAAGGATGACCTCCTAGTTTTGGGCTTGGATTCAAACTATTGCAAATAGGTCCTCCTAGTACTAAGGTACCCATGTGTGAGACTGTGAATGTTTAGAATGATTAAAAGACATTTGAGGACACCCAACCTAAAATCAATAATCCTTATGCACTTGATGATATCTTTGTTGATGCCAATAATACAACTAAATCTAATATACATTAATATAACTTCAACCAAAGCCCAACATATATGATGGAAACCCGTCAAGTTATCATAAACTATTGGATTGGGACCAATGTGGACCACCGGTCTTGAATCAATTTGACAAAGATGGTGCTCTTATAAATATCTTTTGAGTCTATGAAGACATTACAATTGATGTTCATAAAGAATAAATTCCTCCCAAATTGAACACATTAGCATATTTTGGGGAGTAAACTCCATCATCCAGTTACAAAACTAAAAGAAAAGGAAAAAATAATGAGCATAGGTTTCTTGGTGAAAACTGAAAGGTGTCATTAGAGCATAAATAAGAAAAATACAAGCATCTACCAAAGACACAAAATGAAAAAGATGATGCCATGAATACAAGTGTTCTAGTGTTTAATATTCCACAACATCTTTTTCGATCAACCTTCATGTGGGAAGTCATTGGTCTCAATCCTTGTAGTTCTTCCTCATATCTAGCTACTTATACCCAAATCCTACTACCTAACCTACCCAACACCAAAAATCAAACCTTTATCCAACAAGACTCTGATTATATCATCATTAGTGACATCCTATACAAAGAATATGTTGACCCAATTATCCTTAGATGCCTTAATTTAAGAGAAGTAGACACTACCTTACATAAGATACACTATGGTATATATCAAGGCCATTCTAGTGGTTTGATTTTAGCTACATACTTAGAATGAATCCTGCATAGTTATGGTCAGTCATGGATCCAAAGATTATCAGCTAGTAGCAGAAACAAAAAATTTCTTCTCAATATTCATCAACAACATTCATGATTCCATCTAAAAGTCCTACAAATTATTTTAAAAATAGCAAAAAGGCCTTAAAAAATATCAAAAAAGGAAAAAAGTCCTAAAAAGAAATTTAAAAAAAGTGAAAAAAGTCATGAAAAAATGGATGCCTTGATGAAAACTGGGCCAATAGGCATCTTGGCATGAAAATTTGAGTAAAGAGAAAAAATTTGTCCAAAAGTGGAAGACTAGAAAATAGGCACTTTAGGAAAGTAACATGGTGAAAACCTAGCAAATAGGCACCATGTGTAATCAAATGTTCCTCCTCCATATATTGGGATTCCACATAGTTTCTATCCCTTTTTTCATTCCCTGATCATATCCTTCATATTGCAAGACATCCCTAGTCCTTGATCATGGCCCACAAACTAGCTAATATCCACTGTTATCTTACCCAAGTGTCACCATTTTGCACATACTCTAACTTTGGCCTTTGTACATAGTTTGTGTCTTGTCTAGTGGCATATCACCTATACTATGTGCAAGTTTGAACTTGAACTAGGGGCATGCCCCAAAGCACATCTTATCCATTGGACTTATAGCATATTAGATTGGAGCAAACACTTGTGACTCCTTACAATCCTAAAAAAAATCTTAAAAATTCAAATTTGATCTTAAGAAATTCCTAAGAATTATATATTGACCTAAAATAAACCAACACAAAAATCCATATAACATCCTGAACAAATTCATTATATTCATAAAAATTTCTTAAAAACTCATAAAAATCATAAAACATCCTAAACAAACCCATAAAATTCATATAATGTCCTAAAAAAATCCCTAAAAAACATAAAATGACCTAAAAAAATCATAAAATGTCCTAAACAAAGTGATGAAATTCATAAAATATCCTAAAGAAATGAGCAACACAAAAACATCAAATATCTTCAAAAACCCTAAAAAATCACAAAATTCACCAAACATTTGCAATAAAACTTGTAAAATACTCATTGTTGATAATCACCCCTTTTTCTTAAACACTCACACTTTTGAAAATTAAAACTAAATGCATGAAAATTCCATGAGAATTGAATCACACTATCTGAGCAATATGAACCAACAATCAATCCAACTTGTCATGATAAACATATCAACCTGAACCAACAATCAGACCTATCACATTGTCAACCTGTCAAACAATATATGATGACCTAAAACACTAAAATCCAAGTAATAATGGAAAAGAATAGTTTTTGGCTCACATTCTTTAGTGAGTGATTTATTTTTTCTTTTTCTTTCTCTGATCGTGTTCCTATACCACTTGATGATAGAAACTGATCTATGATAGCAATCGGGATGGTTCATGGTCATCTTTTGTTTTATGTCTATTAACATGTACCTTTAAGATTCTATGGCATGTATATATGCCTCAAGAAGGAAATAGTATTTTTTATATCTACATCATTCTTTTTTACATGTATTTGTGTTCTGGCCCTCTATGACCATGATGCATTGCACTCTATTTGCCATATATAAATAAAACTCCATTGACATATAGTGCACATTATGAAAGAAAAATTCCTCACCTCATTCAAACTAGTCCTAATCTCATCTCCTAGGTCTTCTATCATTCATCTCATCACCCATCACCATTATCATGTATTCCAATAACCAAATCATCTTCATCCTCAATTCTAGCATTCCTACATCATCATACACGGCTTGTCAAACTTTTGTGGCTTTCCACCAAGTCTAACCAATTTTGACAAAGTTTGACAACATTTGACCATGTTTGATTTATTTCACCAATGTTATGACCTCTTTGCATGTTTTTGGTCTTACACACAAAGTTTTAGGTCATTCTAAGTCCAGTCAAGATGATTTTGGCCCCTACAGTCTTTTGGGGCATAATCTACACTGTCAAACTGTAGTTGGGATTCTCAAGTAGATAGAGGGCACACTTGGTGCTCTCATAGTGCACTTGGATGTGATTTTGTCACACTTGGGGTAGTTAGATGCCCAAAACTACTCCTGGAGCATTGATTAACCCTTATTTTGTACTATGGAGCCCATAACTTTTGTGTTTGAACTCTAATTTGAAATTTTTCAATTGCATTGGATTTCTATCTTCATTGTGAAAAAATTGACCTATAATTTTCATTATTTAGTTACTTTCTTGAGTTGTAACCCATGAAACTACTCTTGGGTCTTTGATTGACCCCCATTTTTCACTTTGGACCCCATAACTTTCACATTTGAGCTCTGATTTGTGATCTGTCAATTGTTATGGCTTTTACCTCCCATTGTTGATGAATTGACCTATCATATGAATATCTTAGCCAATTTATTGATGTGGCACCCATATATATCATCCCTAGTGGACCATGTTGTTATGGCTTTCTCATCAATTATTCTTTGACACAACACTCTAAATCACATTATATCAAAGAGGGGTGAAATGTAGATGCTCAAAAATGTTTCACAACTATGGTTTCATCATGTTTTCATACTAAATTATTCCACTTTCTTATTTAACTAATTCTAATCTTTTAACCAAATTTGAATATCAATTGAGTAGGTTTTGATAATGTCCTTCATCATTCGTATCCTCTTTCACATCATTTTGTAGATCATTTTGAAACCATTTCAAATCAACTCAAAATCATATCAAATCAACCTATAATTACCCCAAATCTACTTAGAATCACCTGGAATAAGTCCTAATCAAATCAAAACATGTTAAACATCCCCAATATATCATCATCTATCCAATCCTAGTCATTTTAATGTCTCTCAGTGCCTTGCAAACCTATCAAAACCTATCAAATTTATCAAATCGGATCTTAGCATTATAATGTCTCAATGCTAGGTAAAATTTTCATTCAAATCATCCAATCTTTGAGATTTTTTAGTCTTTTAGTGTTAGATCATGGTATTATAAAATAAATTTAATAGTATTGGCAGTGTACATCGATGTTATTATGATCAACCCTATTGATCATTCTTATCATGTAGTGTTTACAATGTCAGTTAATGTTACATGTTATTAATCCATGTCATGTGTCCTTGGCATGTTATCAATCCTAATCATCCATTCAATTTGATCATGGATTTTGCCTACCTATCATTGTCCTAGTTAATATACATAATCATCATATTTCATTCTACACTTATCTAATCAAATTGGCCAATCATCTACTAATTTTCTTTATAGGATGAAATAACCCATAATTTAATCATATCTCATTTCAATCATTTTTATCTTCATCTCACATTACTAATTTTTCTTACTAACCAAGCATCCTTAATTGATTAATATTATTAATTAATTGATTCATCATTCATAAACCATGGAAATTCTCAATTTCCTAAGTCATATTTTCCACCTCAACTTTCCAAATTACTAATTCCTATTTGTATGGAATAATAAAATTTTAATTCAAATATTCCACATAATCTTGACATCATTATGAAACATCATATATTCTCCATTTACACTTGGCTAAATATGGCATATTCCATATATTCTTATTCCTTATGCATATTTATGTTTAGCCTCCATCATCATAGATTCTTGGCTATAAGTGGCTTTGAGGTGTCAGATGATGCATCATAGATCCTCTTCATTTTTAGCCATGTTGAATTCCACACATCATAGAATCCTACAAGTGGCTTTGAGGTGTCATATGCACGTCATATATTCTCTTAAAATTTTAGGCATGTTGACTTTTGTCTATCATAGAATCTCACATTTGGCATCTTGTGCCATATGTGTCATATATTTTCAAAAGGGATCTCTTGCCAAGTTACACATTCAAGGTGACAAGTTCAATGCCCTTCTCTTGTGTGTTGGCTATAAAATGAGCCACATTGCTCCCTCTTTTTTTCCTTTCAACATCTTTAAGGGCCATATCATTAGAATTCTTCAACATCTTCATCTGTTAGCATCCATAGGCTTCCAATCACTCTTCTAGTATTCTCAATAGTATCATACCCATAATAGAGTTTTTCTTTTCAATTGTATGCATTACATGCAATTGGAGCTACATCATATGGAGAAGAAAGAAGTACATGGTAGCTACAACTAAAGAGGGAGTTTTTACTTTATGTTACATTCTTGGTTTTAGTTCGATTTCATGGTAGACTAGATGGTATCAAGCTATGTTTATTGAGTTCTATGATTTTCTCATATTATGTTAGCTATTAGCCCATTTTATGGTCCTACACCTCCTAACATCAATGTAATCATAAAATGACTTAGATAGCCTTGTCTCTATCTCCTCTACCTTGACCCTATTCATAAATGAATTTTTTTTTTCAGCCTTGGAGATCTATGTACCTAAGGTACCTTGGAGATCTTTGTAGCTAAGGTACCTCTATAGTCCACCAGCACCATATGCCTCAAATGAAATGACATTCTCTTGTCTCCTAATTTGGTTAAGAATAAATGCTTGCTCAAAATACCATCTAGGCACTAATAGCATCCCACTCCTCTATACTAGATCCCATTCCTCCTCAAGAGTCATGACCTCACTTTCTAGATCATAGGCATGCAATTTTTCAACCAGTTCTTGCTTCTTCTCATCTAATTCACCAAGTTTCATCTTTAATACTAATTCACTATGTTTGACCTTATACAAGAAGCTCTTGAACTTAGCTAATTTGATGAATTAATCATCTTATATGAATTGATCATCTTGGATGATCCTATAATCCATCCTTGCTTGTACTAGTTCCAAGTCAATCAATGTATTTTCAGCTACATTGACTCTGTCTTGTATGTAACATTGTCTCAAGTTAGCAAAGTACTAAATTTTACTAGGAAGGATTTGCAATGTCTTCTATTTAAATTTTTTAGTGATGTAGATGACTTTCTATCTCTTATTTCCCTTAGTGACCTATGATGCCTTAGGGAGCTCATCTTCTTCTAGTTCTAAGGTCGCATCAGGTTTAGGGCTATCAAGATTTACCCTCTCTTGTTACCCAAGTGGTTCCTCTTGCATTTGTACCATAATTTATGCATGGTCACCCATCATATTTCTTGCCCTTTCTGGTAGGGGAAATCTAGGTAAACCCCTTTGAAATTTGGATCTAATCTCTTCAGCTCCCTCTCTACCCTTAGCACATCATCACACTTTGACAATTTATTAGTTGCCTCCCCCTCATCAACAATATTGGGAATGAGGTCATCATGGGGAAGCTCTTTACTACAAGGAAACACATAACTTCTTATACCTCTAAAGGTATTCCACATCCAATTATCAAGATCATCTATCCTATTAGGGCTAGTTGATAGATTGTAGTGATGGAGGAAAGAATGAAACTAATCTAGCACTTCTTTTCTAATTGAAAAGTCCCCCACCTTAAAACTCCTACATAAGAATGTACCTCTATGTACCTTAGATCTTAGGTACTCCTTGTTTACCATGAATAAGTACCACATTAATTCAATGATGGCCAATATATGGGGAAAGAATTTTGGCAATATATTTGGGGGTTGGGGACAACCATAAACCCTCTTCAAGGAAAAAGGTGGAAATAGGAAAATATCTCCCCAATTATGATCTAATATTTTTTTAGGAAGTAGGGATGGTCTTAAAAGACTCTTCAAAACCTCAAGTGCCCTAAAGTAACTTGGGTCTAACATTTTCATTATGACGATACTAAAATTGTTGAAAAATGACATATAATCAGTGTAATGGTAGGAGTTATCCCATACTTGTGTCTGCAATTGAACTGGTAGCTCTCCATCAACATTAGATGTGTGATCAATAAATTATGGGCTTATATACCCCACATTCTTCTACAGGATTAGGTGCATTAGTAATGAGTAATGGTGAAATTTGAACTTCTCCATATCTCCACTCTGGGCCAATCCAATGTTCTCCTTCATATTTGCTAGAATATACTCAACATAGTCATATTCTACACCATGGTAGGATTCTTGAACATCTCTAGAAATGATGATTTCTACTCCATATGCCATGTTAGTTCCACCTTTACCAACTACATTGTGGAGACCATACATAGTTTTCACAAAATAATTCTTAAATTTTTCCAAAGGCATCATTTTCTCCACCTTCTTGAGGTAATCACCCACCTTCTTTAGGTCCATGGGTATATGTTATAGCATTGACTTCCCAGTGTAGGCTTTGGTGTTTGTCTCAAATTTTCTTTGTAGGTCAACCAGGTCTATTGGTTCAGCCATGACACTATCCAACCTAGATGCTTCAATAAAAGAAACACAATCCAATGTACATATAATTTTTCCATCCCTTTTTTGGAATGAGTTGGTGGCTAGATTATATTATTTGATTGGGGACTCTACCAAATCTACATCCACAATGGCCTCTGGAAAGATTGAATTTTCTTAGTTCTTACTCCATGGATTGTAAATAGGGATCTTCTTTCCTCTATTGTAATAAAAGTATCTGAATAGCTCATAACTAGTGACTCCTAAACATGTAGCATCTCTACAAAGTATGCAATGGTCCTTGAACTCATAGTCATCTATAGAAATGGCATTGGTGGATTCCAAGAATAACTTAATCCATGCTTCCAAAAACCTATTAGGATTCTTCTATCTAGTTTTTCCTCCCTTTGAAGCTGAAGTTTCTACCACCTCCATGTATGAAGCTTGAATTTCTTCTATTTCCTTGTCAGACATCTTGTAAATAGACTAAAAAGCTCTACAAATAGCTCTAAAAATAATAATTTGTTGACAATGGAAACTCTACAACTACTTTGTGTTGGTGTAAATAAGTTTTCACTATTTACACTTTACTTAAATTTACTTAGGTCAATGCATTATTTATTATTTATTAGATTGACACTTAGGAGTTTGCGTACTTTTATTAGTTTTCATGTGGACAACATAGAAGTAAGAAAATCTAGTTTAGCACATGGTGTCTACGACACTGGAGTTTGCATAATTAATTGAGTTGTCATGTAGAGAACACACTTATTTGCACTCTTAATTATGCACATGGTGTCTACAACAATATTTTTCGTGCTACACCTTTGTAGGTTTATCCTTTCATCATCATACTTACTCCTGTACTTAATGGAGGGTAAACCATACTTGGTGGACATGTTCTTGGTTGTAGGATTTATCATGTTGCTAACTCCTAGGCATTCTAGATGCATCTTAGAGGCCTTTATAAATAGGCACTCCTAGTGTACTTGTACATTGAATTGAATACTATATTGTTATTCTAATCATACTCTAGTCTTTTTTGTGCTTGTATTTGAGTTCTTTTGTCTTGGGTAAATTTTTCCCTAATGAAAATTCTTACATGGTATCAGAGCTGAGGGAGATTCTCTTCACATAGCTATTGGATACCTTTGTTGTTTCACCTCTCGAAGGACCCAATTCAAATCTAGATCATTTCTAGTCATTGGGAGCATCTAGAGCCAAAGAAAACCTTGTCATTGCATCTAGAGCATCAATTCGGTGAAAATCAACTATAAATTCAACTATTTTTTGCCATAGTTGATTTTGAAGCAAAAAAAATTTGCAAACCAAAACTCAAAGGCCTGATTTGCAAATTTGGTATGGTCATTTTCAGATTTGCTTGATTATTTTTTGGATCTATAATTTTATTTCTCTCTACATTTTCAAAGTATTTTTTCAAAAAAATTCTTAAGCTTGTTTGGCTTGTAAAGAATTTGTTTTTGCAGGAACTAGGTGGTGAAACCCTGGCCCTCGCAAAGAATATCCTCAAAATACTCTTCATATTTCAACTAGCAAGCACATTTAGTCAAAGTCTTACTATTAATATTATTCTAGTGACCTTCATTCATTCCATGATGGCTAACTCATTTCAAAACCCAACAAGCACACATCTAGTAGGCTATTCTTCAAATAAAGCATCTACAGGTCATTTCATTTAAAAACCTATGGAGACCACCCCACAATGCATGTGGGACAAAATCAGTCCCTACAACCGGTGAAAACTAGAAATCTGGCAATCAAAAACCTAATCACTAGTACCATATTTTCTTTTTTAGCACCACGTATTCAACTCTCTAGCACCCAGTTAATTTTGGCAATGACAAAAATAACTTCGACAGACATTAAAACCAAGGGCACTGGAAAATACTTTAGGTGTTGCTATTGTTAATTTGGTGGTTGAACGTGATAACTCTATAGACACACGACATTAATAGAAGACATTGCACCCACCACACGTTGGGTGTAACACCTGAAATGCATCAGAATCAGGCCGAATCTCCATGTAAGTAGCTCTTGAGTAGATCTGTCCACATCAAACCTAGTTAGCTTTGTGCCAACTCAATAAAATCATTCCACATTAGCAAGATGCAAAAGTGCCACATCATAAGATAGATAGGTACACATAGTCAGCTTAGTACTTTGACATGTAGACCCTATTATATGCCATGTTAGCCCTGACACATTAGCAAATTCTATATATTTTGTATAGTGTTGGCATCATCGTGATGTCACTACCACATCAACAAGGGCCCACATTTTCATTGACACCATCTATTTTTTGGCCTAAATTTGATTTTCATTTAACCATCATTTAGAGGCAAATTTGAACTATTGTGATGATCATTTGACTATCAAATTTAACTTCATGTTTTCTTCTCTAGACCCCTCTCTAGATTTAGTTTTGATTTGACAATCCAACTTTGGGAGGCCATAACTCCATCATCCAAACTGCAAATTAGGTTCAATGTTTTTTTACTTTAGGTAGAATTTTTTGATCTTTTTAGTGGTGTAGTTATTTTCTAGTTTTGGTGCATCGATTTGTCAAAAATAGCATATTTTGGTGACTGTACCTATCCAATCCTACATTTTGCAACTTTAATTGCTCTATCTGGGCTCATCTAAACTCAAAATCAAGTTCCATTTTTTTTGGAAGTGCATTATTTTTTTTTTCTACTTTCCAGATTTGTAATTAGATTATAGGGTTTTCTGGATAAAAGTATCTAAACTCCAACTGGAGGTTGTGAACAGAAAAATTAGAGGCCCACTTTGTCCATTTTGACAAGTGGCCTATTGTAAATGCACTATATATAAAGTGCCAAAATCTTTCATTTGTGTGGGGGGGGTTGGATTTTTCGATTGAGTGAAAAGGGGGTGTGTGTATTGTGTTTTGTGCCTCCTTGATATTGTGGTCTTGCATTATGGGTTCTTTTTCAAAGTTAACTCCACATAATTATGCTACTTGGAAAGAAAACATAAAGGAACCATTGGTTAAAAAAGGTTTTTTGTGTTATGTAACTGATGCAACAAAGAAACCTCCTGCTAATGCAGATGAAGCTTGAAAAGAAGACTGGGAATCCAAAAAAGAAATGGCCCTAGGAGCCTTGTTCAAGAATATCTCAGATCCTATCAAATATCATTTTAGGAAACTTACCAATCCAATAGAGGTTTGAGCTAAACTTGAAGCATTGTATGGGACTGTAGATAAAGACATGGCATACACCATTGAGGAAACACTTCTCAAGTTGGATTCTAGGAATTTTGACACCATCAAAGATTATCTTACCCAAGTAGACATGTATAGGGCACAACTTAAGGATTGTGTTGAACCCATCAAGGATGGAAAGATGATCAAACATATTATGACTCATCTTCCACCTGAATATGCTCCTTTTGTTTCCAATTATAATACTTACAAATTAACTATGGGTAGTGCCTACACTAATCCTTCATTTGATAAATTTTCAGAGATGTTGATCTTAGAACATGAAAATTTAGTGAGTATGGGAATTCTCAAGTCTTTCAAGACCAAATCCTTGATAGCTAATGAAGGTAATTCAAGTGGTAAAAACTCCAACAAGAAGCAGAAGTAGTGGAAGGCTAAGCCACAAGATGACATGCATCATTCCTCCTCTAAACAACAATCTTTGTCACATCAATCTTCTTCCACTTAACAATCTTCTTCACAACAAGATAAGTCTTCTTCCAAAAATAATTAGAAGGGGAACAACTCCAACAAAGGGAGAAGAAAATTTGTGCCTATTGTAAGAAGAATGGTCATGATTAACATGATTGTAAGGATAAGCAAATTGATGAATTGGTAAACCTACTGAGGAATTAAAAAATTGATATATCAAATGCCTATAAGGATAAAGGATCTTCAAACACTTCAAAAGGTAAGGGGAAAGCTTTTGTAGCAAGTACAAACAATGCTAAGGAATGGATTCTTGATTTAGGAGCTACACATCATATGGGTGCTTCAAGGGAGCATTTTTCCTTTTTCAAACCATCAAATGTACCTTACATCTATGTGGGCAATGACACTCAAGTGGAAGTTGATGGGAAATGGAATGTTGAGCTAGAAAATGGCATCTTCAAGGATGTTCTACATGTTCCTAACCTTAGCACCAACCTTCTCTCCATTTACCAAATAACTCACTATGGATGTGGCAACAAAGTGGAGTTCCTTCCAGATATAGTTGTGGTAAAAAATCTCAAGGATGATTCTATGGTGGTAGTTGGAAAGGCTAATCATGAGATAAGACTTTACTCCTTTTTCTCATTTTGTGCCTAAATCCACTTCCCTTTCCTTGTTTACTCATTCAAATTCACATACTAAACTATGGGATGAGAGATTTGGACATCTCAATTATCACTACCTTCAACAACTTAGCAGAAAGGATATGGTCATTGGTCTACCTCAAGTTAAGTATTTAGAGGGTGTATGACTAGGTTGTGAAGTAGGAAAGCATCTTGAAGAGAAATATGACAAGGGGAAGTCTTAGAAGGCTACTTTTGTTCTTGAATTGGTTCCTAGTGATGTAACAGGCCCATTTCTAGTACCATCTTTTGGTAAGGCTCACTATGTTTTCACCTTTATTGATGAATTTTTATGCTACACTTGGGTCTTTTTTCTTGCTCATAAGAGTGAAGTATTTGATAAGTTTATCATCTTCAAAGCTCAACCTAAGAAGCAATCAGGGAAAGCCATCAAGATTCTACAAATAGACAATGGCAGGGAATATGTCAACTCTAGGCTTATAGACTTTTGCACTCATAAGGGTATTGATCTTCAACATTTAGCTGTAGACACACTAAAGTTAAATGGTGTTTCTTAAAGGAATAATAGAACCCTTAAGGAAATGACCACTTGTATGCTTCAACATAAGTCTCTAGATCAAGCATTTTGGGCAGAGCCATGTGTTATGCCAATTAGATCCAAAAAAGAAGTCCCCATAAGGCCTTAGATGAAATTACACTTTTTGAGGTGTGGTGTGGCAGAAAACCAAGTTTAAAGCACTTTAAAGTTTTTGGTTGTCCAGAATGGGCTAGGATACCTCCACAAAAGTGAAAGGAATTAGAATCTCAAAGAAAACCCTATATATTTGTTGGATATCCTAACAATCTTAAGGCATACAAACTCATGGATCTAGAGACACATGAAATCTTTTTTGAGAGGAGTGTTCACTTTGAAGACACTTGTCAAATTTTGGCATCTTCAATTCCTCCTTCTTCCTCCTTCATGGAAAGTGATAAGAGTGATGATAGTGACTCAAAAGATGAGATTCCTACAACTTTGACTCATAGGACACCACCTTTGTAGGGTCCACAAATAGTTGAGAACATTCCTTCTTCTTCCACTAAACCTCATTGGGCATAGCAAACCCTTGATTTAGTAGGTTCATTGGTGGAGAATCCTTTAGATACTCAAAGGACAAGGTCATAGCAAAAATCATTTCCACATGCTTATATTGCCATTTCTTCAGATCCACAATCATTTAAGGAAGCATTAGGAATTCTAGAATGGGACAAGGCTATGAAGGAAGAATATAACTCTTTGATGAAAAAAAACTCTTGGGACTTAGTTCCCCTTCCTAAGGGAAGAAAGTCAATTCAATGTAAGTGGATCTATCAAACCAAATTTGTAGTGGATGGAAGTGTGGATAAGAATAAGTCTAGACTAGTTTCCGAAGGTTTTTCATAGGTTCTTGATATTGACTATACAAAGACTTTTGCACCAATCGCCAAGATGAACTCCATTTTCTTGACATTAGCTATTGCTACAGCTCATGACTAGTTTGTACATCAGATGGATGTAAAGAGTTCCTTTTTGAATGGTGATCTTCACAAGGAGATTTATATGGAGCAACCATTGGAGATCATACAGGATTTTACTATGGTTTTTTGATAGAAGAAGTCTATCTATGGTCTTAAGTAGGCTCCTCGAGCTTGGTATGCCAAGATGGATTCCTTCCTACTCTCAGCAAGATTCACCAAGTGTCATTCTGATTTGAATGTCTACATTATTCAAAGGGATGACACACATTTGATACTCATGCTTTATGTAAATGACTTGATCATTATAGGAAGTACTTCATCCATCATTGCCAGTGTCAAGACCTCTTTGCAAGACAAATTTACTATGACAAACTTGGGTTTACTACATTATTTCCTTGGTATTGAGATCACATAGTCTTTAGCAAGGATCATACTTTCTCAACCTAAGTATGCTCTTGACTTGCTTTCTTCATTTCACATGAGTGACTACAAGCCTACTCCTACTCCCTTTCTTTTAGGTGTCAAGTTAGAGGCCAAGTGTACCACTCCACTTGTTGATGCTACATTGTATAGAAAATTAGTTGGGAGTCTCATCTACTTGACACATACAAACCCTGATATAGCTTTTATAGTTGCCATGGTTTCTCACTTCATGCAAGAGTCACATGAGCTTCACTAGAAGGCCACCAAGCACATCTTGCACTATATATAGGGTACACATACACATGGGATACAATATGTAGCAAATACAAGACTTCAATTGGTTGGATATATAGACTCAGACTATGTAGGTGACCTTGATTCTTGTAAGTCTACTTCAGGTTACATGTTTTACCTTGGTTTTGGCCCTATTTGTTGGCAAAATAAGAAGTAAAATAACATTTATCTTTCTTAAACTGAGGCTGAGTATCAAGGAGTTGTTAATACAATTACAGAGGCTCTTTGGTTATAGCAAATCCTAGAGGAGTTTTGATTTGATCTACCTAAACCTATAGTCATACATTGTGACAATTAGAGTGTTATTGAGATCTCTAAACATCTAGTTCAACATTAGTGGACCAAACAGATTAAGGTTCATATGCACTACATTATAGAGCTGATATATGAGCAGATCATTACATTATAGTATTGTCCTACAGAAAAGTAGGTCACAAATATATTCACCAAACCCTTCACTATGGTCAAGTATATTCATCTATGAGATCTCTTGGGGGTGCAGGATGTTGTAGAAAGGGGAGTCCCTTGACTTCTTTCTTCTTTCTTCTAGGATGGATCTTTTCCTCATCTAGGTCTTCTTCTCTCTCATATTCTTTATTATACTTATCTCTCTTTTTGGAGGAAGGTTTTTCCCATGGGGTTTTATCTCTTTCTCCACTTTATGAGAGATTGCATTGCATCACATTATATGTAGAGCATTTCTTTTGTACATGGGTACCTAACATGGCCATCGTAGTTGGGACCCAGCATGCATTTGTAAGATTAAGTGCATTCCCCTAAGTTGCACTTAAGGGTGGGGGGGGGGGGGGGGGATGTTGGTGTAAATAAAATTTTACTATTTACACTTTACTTAAGTTTACTTAGGTCAATGTATTACTTTATTATTTATTAGGTTGACACTTAGGAGTTTGTGTACTTTTATGAGTTGTCATGTTCACAACATAGAAGTAAGAAACTCTAATTTAACACATGGTGTCTACAATAGTGGAGTTTACATAATTAATTGAGTTCTCATGTAGACAACATAATTATTTGCACTCTTCATTAAGCACATGGTGTCTACAATATTATTTTTTATGCTACACCTTTTTAGGCTTATCCTCTCTTCATCACACTTACTCCTATGCTTAATGGAGTATAACCCACACCGAGTGGACATATGCCTGGTTGTAAGACTTATCATATTACTAAATCCTAGGAATTCTAGATGCATCTTAGAGGCCTTTATATATAGGCACCCCTAGTGTACTTGTACATTGAATTGAATACTATATTGTTATTTTCATCATACCTTGGTCTATTCTATGCTTGTGTTTGAGTTCCTTGGTCTTAGGTGAATTTTTTCCTAAGGAAAATTCTTACACTTTGAAATCTCCAATCTCTACAAATGGTTATAGAATACTAGATCATTGAATGGTTCATACTAAGCATACATTCATTACCCTTCTTTGTGCATTGATACTCTGCATGCTTTAGCTTTAAATTCAATGCAATCTATTATCTTAGATGGAGCAGCCACATAACTATTCTAGCTTAGGCACTTTCGTACTTTAATCAAATTCCATCAACAAGGGTTTCTTGTTGTTATTCTAGATAAAAAAAGAGAATTCCACTTTTTCATCTAAAAATAGGGATTACGATATTATGATACACTAAAGAAAGAGTTCTTCATATCATCTTTGGTGGGGAACTTTGGCTCTATGATCTTATGATCATTCAAAGTCAATCCCTTTATTGCACCATCGTAAGCCTTGAAAATGACTTCCACATACTTACGATACATCTTTTACTATGACATTGGAGCCTACATTTATGTCTCTTATGATCTCATGAGACATAGTTTATACACATTGGTATAACATCTTATCTTTCTATCTTTTTCCTTATGATCGTAGCTTAGTGGACCACTTTGTAACTTTAGGAGTTACCTTTCAAACCCTTATGATGTTATGAGTACAACTTTGGCATAACATCATGTCTTCATTTTTTTTTCCTTAGGACCTCTCAACCATAGTTAGTAAACTAACTTTGTAGCATTGGAGGTTACCTTTAGTAGCTATCATTGACCTATGATCACACGACGGTGTTTATGCTTTCTTTATCGTAGCCTCGAAAGCATCAATTTTCACCTTCATGATCTCACAATCTAACACTGCTCTATAAAGTTTTGAATCTTCCCTTAATATTTTACAATCTAATTCCTTTTGTAGCATCAAAAGATATGACCTGCCATGTGTCTTAAAAATTCCTACAAATGTGCCTAGCCTCACCTTACTTTATCATGTAATCCTTATGATCTTACAATCCTCTCTTTATCATGCCATCGAATACCCTAAAATTTTCTTACATGATCATTTGAGAATGACCTTTTTGTATCTTTGGAAGCCTTCTTGAAAACCTTCATGATGCCTTGATCTTCCCTTTGTTGTAGGATCGGGATTTACTTAACCTTTTGCACTTTTATGTCCTTGCAATATTATGATCAACACTTTATTACATGGTTGTGAGCTTCCATTTCTACCTTAATGATCCAATGATCACCTAGGTTTCATAACATCATACACCTTGGTTTCAAATCCCTTCTATCAAATACTTAAAGATGACATGACACAAGAGGAATCATAACGTCGAAGACTTCAATTTGAATACTTGTCATGCTATGGCCATATAGCATATCTTAAGATCAGGAGAGTCAAATCTTACCCCTATGATCCTCCACTAACCCTTATATCATAACATCAAGAGGGATAATTTAAGCTTATGACTAGATGCATAATCCTTGATTATAAGATCATATCACATGATGTGAATAACATACAATCTTTTGCTTAGACCAAAACCTATAGTAATGGTAAAAATGATTGTGGATTTTAATAAAAAAAATATGATAAGGGTGAAGACACAACTTTAGGATAACATGTTATTTCATTTAGAGCAATATTTCAACACTTGGATAGGGAAAAAATGACCAGGTTAGGGTTTTTTTTGGAAATTTAAAATAAATGAAACACAAAACCCTAATAATGCAACTCAGTTTAAAAAAAAAAATCAGCAATGAATTTTCAATTATTAGTAGAATGAACATAAGGACTATCGTAAAGTATGACAAAATGAATGAAGATCAAAGAAAGTTTGAAGATGTTATAATGAATATGATGGAATTTTCAAAATACTCCCGTTGAGATTGGAAAAATGATTCTAAGGAACTATATAAGAAATTTGAAAACATATGGTAGTATGCCATGATTACTGGAAGACAAATGAGGGAGAGATCACTAGTTGTATTTATGCTTGACTTGCACATATCTAAAATAAGTGAAGCTATGAAGAAGCATAACCAAAGATTCATTCCTAAATATAAAGCCTTGAAGCTTCTAATAGGAAAGATGCAAGATTTTGACAAAGAGGGTCAAACAATATGGAAACAAATCTACAAGATTAATGAAATCAAGGAGAAAACTAATGTTGATATCGAGCCTGTTGGTGCTAAAAATAGCATGGTCAATTTTGAGCCCTGTTGAGAAAAATTAGCCCTATAAATGCTTTTAAATGAGATTGTACCCGGCTGTCCAGTTGAGACCCCTAAGGTGTTTAACGCTTCTGGCACCTTCCATTCAGCATGCCTAAGAATTTCGTAAAGTTAGATTGACTTTCTGAGTATTTTGACAAAGTCCTGTTTCAAGCATTTGTCAAATTTGCAATTCTGCCCTAGTGTCAAACAGCAACAGGAGGCTGTGTTTGAACCCGAATATCTTTTGTCCAAAATTGTATCATAACTCGCCACTTTGAGAGTACCTAATATCCATATCAAAAAACCTATGTTTCAGATTTTGAGTCATTTCGAGTCCGTTTGACTAAGTTTTGAATCCCTCAAAGTTGGTCAGTTAATGTTTTCATGCAGATGCACTTTACACATAATTCTGGGAAGCCCTGTTTGACATGTTGTAACTTTTGACCAGTTGACCCAAATGTTGAAATTCCTTTTGCGTTGCATTTTAGATGTCAGAGACTTGTCATGTTTCAAGTTTCACCCCTTGACGAATCCATTTGATCAGTTTTAAAACGCGATTCCAAATGGAATTTCTAACTTTTACTGGTGTCAGCATTTGCAAATTGATCGGAACCCCTGTTCGTGACATCATAACTCTTAATCCGTGATTGGTGAGATCGAATGGATTGCACCACTATGTTGTCCTCCAAAAATACTCCAAGTGTGTCCGTTTGCAAGCCATGACGAATCCATTTGCACACTTTTCCAAATCAATTCCATTCGCAAAAATGCTTTCTGTCAGCATGTCCAGTTTGCAAATTTCTGAGTAGCCCACTTTGACTGATCGCCTTTTGCACCCATTTATTCGTCATGAGCCCAAATCACATATTCATACTCACCTCATGACAGAGTTTTAACCCCCCAGTTTTCATCTCCCCATGTGCTCATTTACCCAGTTTTCCAAGCCAAATCCAAACCCAATTTGTTGTTTTCTGACTTGTTTGTTTGCAGATAAATCTGAGAAGGTGACTTTGATGGTCAATATCTTTTGACCCCGATGTCGTCATGTGATGAGATCTAACAGGGATGTTGAGCGTGTCAGAGAGATGATATATCTTGAGTTTCAGGGTTATGTCAGATGTTTGAATTAGTTTTTAAGACCAGCCTACAGGCCCTATCATCAGAAAGTCACAGTTTTCAAAGAGCAGAATAAATGTGCTTTCAACGATCATTTTGTGATCAAGTTTGATTCCAGTCAATTCGAGAGGGTCCGTAGATCAGTCTACAGATCAGTTGTCCGTAAACGAAATTTTTTAGTCAGACCCACTTTGGGGCCCGACTGTTTCCATCAGAAGAGTATGAGTTTAGAGGATTTTTTTAAAGGTGTCTAAATGTTCAAAACTTTCTTGATTTATAAAGAGGTAATCATCAGTATAAGTAAATGGATTTGACTGCCCTTGAATTTTTTGGGTGGCAGTATGATCGGGAAGTTTTATAAGGAATCCTCTAAATAAATGAGTCATTGGTCAGAAGGTGTTATGCCTGGCAAGTTATTTTATGGAAGCTTTTGTGTACACCATGTAGATAAAGTGAATATAGATTGGCAGGGATATATGAACCGAAGTCTCCCACGGAGTCCAAAATATGTGGTGGCGCAATCAAAGAGCATGAAAATTAGAGATCGTGTTGAGTTTCAAAGAGCTTAGATATATTGCAAAAAGCATGGGCAAACACCAGCCTTCCCTATCTACGTATGAATACAAAAAGAGTCTCTAAGCCCAAGTATGAGAGAAACCATGGCAAGGAATGGGGAGGAATCTTGTGACTGAAAGGCAACCCACGATTTGCAGGGGAAGTCCATGTTAGAAGTTGCTGACTGTCAGAGCACATAAAAGACAGTAGAAAAAGAAAAGAAGGCTCAGTCTTATGCCTAACATAGAGAGAAAAAGTCAATGCAAACATAAGAAGCCATAACCTAGGCATGAGCATAAAAACAACATGGAATTTGTAGTCAAGCCACATTAGAAGAGCCCATGCCTTTTAACAGGCAGCCCACATAAATCCAAAGGAGCTTCACAAGAAATGACCTATGGCAAATTAGAGGCATCTTCAAAGGTCTAGATGCCAGTCCAGCAAGGAGAATCTGCATCCACATTTTAAACAAAAAGCTCCACCTGCAGATAAGGAGAAGAAGCCATCCGATGAAGATAAAGCCAATAAAAAGAAAGATTGTTGCTTAGACAGGGAGCTCATGTTAATACAAAGCCTCTGCAATTTGATGAAGCCGCTGCAAACAAAATGAACAGAGCCACCCAAGGAAAGAAGCCCCCTCCACATTTTTAACAGAGTGCTCACATTTTAAGTGAGGAAAAATGCCAGCAAAGGAACCTCACACGAGCCAGGACGAATTCTAAGAGAGTCAAAAATAAAAGGAAACAAAAGAAAATGTTTTAAAACAGCTCACGTTGGGTAGTAGACTAGTGAGAATGAAGAAAAGATACCTACGTTTTATAAAGCATAGGCAGAACATGCAAATAGAGTAAATATGTTTTAATGAGCAACATCTTAAAATAGAATCCATGGCTTTAACACAAAGTATTTGCACTGATATAATGGAGAGATGCCCACGCTTCAAATCAAGACATGTGCGTAGAGAAGGAAAAAGCCGCAGCCTTCTTGCAAAGGGAGCAGAGAAAAATTGTTTATCCCACATTGTATATGTGGTGATGTTACAAATGTTTAAATACAAACCATCACAATATGTATGATGAGTTGAAGCGTGAGCCTCTTAGAATGCAATATTGTTTGCACGTGGGTCCTAGCCAGTTGCACGATGACATCAGCAGGGTAGAAAGCATAATTTTGAACCAACTCACATATCAAAGTGGTGACGTCAGCAAAGCCAAGTGCCAGAAAAGTAAGAAATCCGGCTAGTCACTACCTCGCTAGCCAAAAATTTCTCGAAAATCCGGCTAGCAAGGTAGCGAGTCATCGAAAAATTTAAAAAAATCCGGCGAGGGGTCAGTATGCAATGTGGGTCCCATGTGCAATTCCATCAGCGAATCAGATGGTGACAAGTGGCGGTAACAGAGTAAATGGACAGTGATGTGGCGGGCAAATGGCAGGAGCGCACCAGATTGCGCCATGTGGCAGATCTGACGGTTCACGTTACCTCGCTAACCGAAGTTTCTCACCAGTTAAGCATGGCGAAGTAGCAAGGAGATGACACGTGGCGGATGATGCAGATCAGGTGTCCAATTAGAATGTGCCACGTGGCATTGGTCAAACCTAGGGTTGACTCGAATTTGGAAGGGCTAGGAAAGATAAAATGATTTTAAAATTTTAATTTTAAAAATTATTTTACCAGCAAACTGATGTAGGGTCTTTTAAATTAAAATTTTTATTTCCTAAAGTTTAAACTTTATGAAATTATTTGAAATATAGACCTGTACAATCTTAACCAAAGGAGTGTTTTTTAAATCAAGATTCTGGGCATTTCTGGAAGGCAAAGTATGCCTTATCATATATCGCCGAAATCGGGAGAAGACGAACTTTCCGTTTTTGGAGTCAATTTTTGCACATGTATCAGTCAGTTTGAGCTACACGCGGTTTTCTATCTGGTACCTAAAGTGTAACCATATTCATACCAGGAAGTTCAGATTTGTTTTTTGTCAAGATAATGACCTGAATATCAGTAGAAGGCAATGGAAATGCAATTAGGGTTGAATTTGTTCTGATTTACTCAGTAAAAACTCATTTTCACTGGCTTTTTCATGGGGAAATTAGATATTTTGGCAAGTAAAGGGTTTTCATCATTAGGCAAGGATATTTTGCAAGTTTTTTATAGATTAATGATGAAACAAAATCAGATCAGAATGGGAGATGGAAGGAAGAAGTTATTCAATTACAGAGGATTGAATTTCAAGTGGACACTTGTCATCTTCAGAAGAGACTCAAGAATTCTTTCTCTTCTATATCTTTCTTTCTTGCTTCCATTAAAGGGGTTCCAGTTTTTGCACTGAGAAACCATTCTTCAGCATTTCTTCTTGTGTTGAACAACAATTTTAAGTTTTATGCAGATAGTTCTTTTCTGTTAGGTGATCTATGAGTTATTTTCTGTACATTTCATGTATTTGATTTCAAGGAAAACAAATAAAGTGCAGCAAAAGTTTGAAGTTCAGTTTGAATCTTGTCTCCTGATTATGGCTCTGTTATTTCTTCTAATTTGTGATCAAAGAGCATGAATTAGGTTGCATTACATTTTGAAATGTATTTGGTTAAAATGTCTTGCTTATGGAACAAAGAACCATGTAATTGCTTGATATTTGTCACAGGGTTTGCAGATTTCATGATAGGATTTTCTGAGTATGAGATTCATTCTGTAGCAGATGTCTATTCACAAGGTGAAAGATAGATCAGGGATCTTAATGTAGAGATACGTTTGAGGTTTCCAGGAGATGTATGGTTATGATTCATTTAATTGCCCAATAGATAAGGCACTAGTCAGAGATAGGATCATTAAGTTCTGTTGTTCATACTTGGGTCTTGTTGTTATCAACATATTAAATCAATTTTCCCTTTTATGTTGAAAGCTACTCAATGTTAACCCACACTTAGCTTGCCAGTTTCATGAGTTATGTTCTTAGCTATTTCATGCTTATGATTCTTGGTTGAGTATAGAAGAAATAAGGGTTTTATCTGCTTCATATTAGATTCAGTGTATGCTTTGACAACTGGTACCATATAAAGAATCTACAGGTCTACCCGCCTAGGTTTTGCAGAGCCTGAAGTAGAAGAAGGGTCATGCCTTGTAGTTGGCCTGGTGTCTGAATGGATGTGTTGATAATGGGAGTTAGCTGCCCCTAGATGCATCTTGTTCTCATCAGGGTAATTGGAAATGGGTAACGTTTTCAAACACCAATAGAGCCCCATTAGAAAATGGAATTGGATAATCAAGAAGATGACTATGGTTATAATATTGCACTTAATGTACATGATAAGGTAATTGGTGTTATTGAAAAATAACATACAATAACTATAGAAGATACACCAAATGAAGTTCCACCTAAAATTTTGAAGAAAGATGAGGATGTTATGGATGGAACTGAGCAGAAGGATGAAGGTCATGTATCTATCGATCTATCATTTCCTCATATACTAGGATATTGAACAAATCAAACCATATTCAATGCCTAGGACACAAGAGAAACCAAAAATATAGAATAACATATATATTGGTTCATTGTATACTAGTAAAGCAAAGAGTGTTCCCTTGATCACTGGTGAAGAACAAAAGGATACAAATACCAAGCATCGGGATTAAACAACACAAGGGGGAAATAATATCATAGAAAAGAAAGACAATTTTAATACTAAAAAGAAGGATGAATATAGTGTTGACTAAAATGCATAGATACAAGGAGATTCTACTGAGTCTCAATTGGATAAGTCTACTACATGTGATAAAGCACCAACCCATAGACCTTTGAGTGAGGGAACAATTGGGAAAGGCCAATAAGTTTATGTAAGTGAAAATAAGCTAGAATATTTATTATTATCACGTTTTACACCAAATTATGTATTCAATGGGTAAAAGCATAGATCTATGTCACCGTTTGTGATACAAAAACCTATTTTGGTCAAATCTCATTTCTCTATCAAAACTCAATTTTAAAAAAAAACTAAAAATACCCTTTTATAGATTTCAGATTCAATATCATCATTATATAAATTTTTGAGTGTTTTAATTAGTTATAATATGTTATAATCTAAAAATATTATAAGTCGATATTTCAACATTTCAAAAGATGCTCTCTAAAAAAATGAAAAAAAATAGTAAATCATATCAAAAAATAAAAAAATATATATTTATCACTAGAGGAGAGAATCCTCTTCATGAATATGTAATTTTTTTTCAAGAAGGTATAGATTTGATAGGGAAGTTTTGACGGGAGGAAAAAACTATTGGATTTTGACAAGGTTGAACTTGAGTACTTATAACAAAGAAAATATACATCAAAAATAATTATTTCTTTTTTTGTGCACTAGCTATACATGTCATCTATTAAATATTTTCAAATCATAACAAAAAAAGATTATTTGCACATACTTGTTTGACGGGAACTACATCCTATATTTTTTACAGTTAAAAAAGGGACTTCAAAATAAAATAAAATGAATAAATTCTTAGTCAAAAAATAATAAAAATCATAGGCATAAAATTCATACAATTCTACACATTTCATCACTTTACATCATCTTCATATTTTAAATGCAAATACCATTTTTTTTGTCATTAATGTTGAACTGTCACATTCTGATATCACTTTTCTTTATAAAAGGTGACACAGGTTTGTGCTTTTACCCCAATCGGATGTTGTTATATCCACTCTCCACATTTCAACTAGAAGAACAAAAGAAAGAGGAGAAATAGAGTATTGATACACCCAAAAAATTTGAGGAAATGCTTCAAGTACCATCACTTTTCATTGTTACAATTTATAGTATTGAACAAAGTGAACAAAAAGGAAAGAAAAATCAAGAGGAGAAAAAGGAAGATGAAAAAATCCAAAAGACAGATGAAGAGAGTAAAGATCTAATGCCAATATAAGTATCACCAAATACAAGTCATGTTGAGACAAAAGGAAAAAGGATGAAGAAAAAGAAAAAAGAATTGCAGGTAATCAAGTCTAATCCCATGACATTAGATGAAGTCATTGTGATACCATCATAGGATCCAAATACTTTGGATGGTAAGAAAATGGCTATATACATCAAGCTATGTTCAAGAGAAGTTGTGAAAAAAAGGCTAAGAAAGGAGAAAAAGCATAAATTAGTATTTTGCAATGTAAAGGACATATTGTTGGAAGTAGTGTTTGATGTAACATTGAATAGAAAAGAACCTATACTAGATCCACTTGTACAAATTGTTATTAAGCTCAATAATCCAGAAATTGATACTTAGTCTAGCTTGATGTAGAGAGTTAAAAAGAAGTTTGAAAATAAGGTCTTGGAAAAAAATTCTCTACTATTACTATTCAACACATGACTTTATCCACTTCTATTAACAACTTAGAGGTGACTGTATAAAGTGTTATTTCTCTATATCATATAGTGTGTGATATCCCATCTCTTACAAGAGATATTAAGGGAAAATAACAATGAGTCAATGAAGATATGAAAGCCAATGTTGGTGTAGTAACTATTGATCCTTGTACTACATCAGTCCATTACTCTCGAGTGAGATTTCTCATGGGATTTCACCATGAATTGTTAGAAGAAGAGAGAAAAATGGAAGAAAAATCAATGGAATTCAATCCCTATTGTTACTTCATCTTGGGGTTATGTAACATCATATTAAGATTTTCAAAGACTTAGTTGCTACCCTAAGCCTTTATATTATAGATCACATGTCTAATATCGATGCAAAATTAAAAATTAAGAAGCACACACTTGAACTGATATAGAAAAATTAGGACACTACTGTTAGAAATAACAATCCACCAAGATAACTGGGAGAGGGGGGTTAATCAATTATCTAGTTAGAACATTTATCAACCTTAATTAATCTTCACCATATAATAAAAGTAAATATAAATCATAAAAAGATGTACATACATAATTACACCATATTTTTTAATTAGGGGAATCCTTGATCAGAGGGAAAATCCTGGTGGGAATGATGCCCACAAAGATATATTGATCTATAAATTCCTTGTTAGAGGATGGACCCTATTAGGAGTCTATAAACACATTTAATATGTAAGATTCCCCATTAGGATACATTGAATCCATGTTAGGAGATTCCAACCCTATTAGGAGTTGTGCCAACCCTATTAGGAGTTAAAGAAGGTAGAAGGACCCACTATCTAAACACCTTCTCGAGCAAGACCACTAAACTTCACTGTCCAACTAATATCTCAACTATTCCTTGTAGAATACTTATTTGTACTATGTTTTAAACTCTTTACTTTTTCTTGTCAACCAGAACAATAATTGTTAGACCTTTTACACTAGGTCACAAACCTTGAATCCAAATATCAAACCTCGAATCTCACAATAGAACCTTGGCAACAAATTTCTCTCAAACTTCAATTTGTTCTACTTATCCTTGCATATCAACTTGTTTCTCTTCTATTCCACTCTTCATGATTCTTGCAATAATTCATTCATCCATACATTAAAAAGGAAAATTTCCTTCATTTACATTAAATCCATAAAAAAAATTGCCCGAGTCGGCTATTACACGTTCTTAATTAATTATTATAGGCCCTCATCAAGAACACATTATACTTAAATTTCCATAAGTGTAATATTATGATGAGAAAACCTAACCATGTCATCTCCAACATGTATTATACACACCTTTAACCTTTCTTCTCAAAATAGAAACTCTACTAAGGGATATAACAAGTTTACTAAAACATGCTTCTGTAAACTCTGTCTTAGAATAGCCTTCATCAAAACTTGCATAACTTCTTCCAGATTTAATATCTTATGGTTTTGAGGTTAGATACATAGATTGGACACTTAGTAGTGTCTCCTTTTAACCCTACTTAGTGAAAATGATCAATGATCTGTCAATACCAACTTGATCTTTACTATTGTTCTTCTGTCAGATGACATAGAAAACTATTATGTTGACATTTATGACGAAAATAGTCATTAATGTAACATACCATCATGATAATGATCTAATCATGTTTCTACAATACTCCCCCATAGAAATATCATCAAGATTCATGTTTCTAACAATTTCCTCCTTTGACATTGATGGAAAAATAGATGAAAACCATCTAGTTCCAAGAATACCAATAGTTAAAGACTATTATCCTTTCTTTTCAAATACTCTTCATCAATAATTCTCCCCCATTGATATTCCTCAATGTACTCTATATCAAACTATTTTTAATGCTATAATATCACCCCAATTGACATCAATGTCAAAGGTTTTAGCAACCATCTATTTTTGCAACAACTGTCTCTGACTTACTCAAGTGTCCAAAGACACTGTTCAAAACAACATTCATTAAGAGTCTTAGGTGTCTCTATCCATCACAGATTCTCCCCCATATAGTAAGCATCAACATTCAATCTAGATAAATAGTAGTGCTCTATAACTCTGGGCTGATGTATTCTTGCATCATCTACTCTAATGTAGGTGGGGGAATAACCCTTAGCATACTTCACAAATACTCAAAAGTCTCTTTGGGAAGAGGCTTGGTGAAAATATTTTCAATTTTCTCTTTGGTGCTTACATACTTCAATCTAATTTTCTTTTTTGCAAATTTCTCTTTGAAAATTTAATATTTGATATAAATGTACTTAGTCTTAGAATGCAACACTATATTCTTAAAGATATTCATTGTGCTTATGTTATCACAATGTATGACAATAGGCTCACTAAATTATATCGTTATATTCTTCAGCATCTACTTCATCCAAACAACTTGATTACAATTATTTGTTGTTGCAACATATTTTTCCTCTACTATACTTTTTGAAGTATAGTCTTGCTTCCTTCTTAATCAAGAAACCAATCTTCCTCTAAGAAAGAAAGCTCCACCATTGGTGCTCTTTCTATCATCCATACTACCTACCTAATCAACATGAGTATAAGAATATAAATTGAAATCATTAGATTTGTCATACCAAAATCTAAACTCTAGTATTCCCTTCAAATATCTTAATATCATTTTAATTGCTACATAATTTACTTCTCTAGGATTAGCTTGAAAACTTGCAACAATTCCAACTACATTTTCTATATTTAGCTTTGTGTGAGTTAGATATTGCAATCCTCCAATCATAGATTTGTACTTCTTCTGCTCAGTAGTAGGTGTCTCATCCTTTGTAGATAATTTGTGTCTAGTTATCATAGGTGTTCTAGCTGGTTTACATGTTTCCAAATTAAACCTTTTCAATAAATTTTTCAAATACTTAGTCTAAGAAATAAAGATTCCTTCTTTGTCGTGCACAATATGTAATTCTAGGCAGTATTTCATCTCTCCTCTCATACTTATTTCAAATTCCTTCTTCATGTCTTTTGTAAACTTGTCACTTTCATTATCATTTCCTCCAAATATGACATCATCAATGAATATTACCAAAACCATAAATTTGTCATCTATTTCTTTTTAGTATCGAATACTATTTTTCATACCTTTGCTAAATCCAATTTTTGTCAAATGCTTGTCCAACCTTGCATAACAAGTTTGGGTGCTTGTTCCAACCTCTTCTTCAATTTCTCCATTCATAAATGTTGACTTGAAATCCATCTGATAACTTTAAATTTCTCATGTGCTTCTAAGAGTAACCTTACTGCTTCAATTCTTGCCACAAGAGCATAGGTTTCATCATGGTCTATTCCTTCTTTTACATACCAATCTTTCTTTGTTCCTTACAACTTCACCTTGTTCATTCATCTTGTTCCTAAATGCCCATTTTGTTCCTATAACATTCTTGTCTGCTAGTCTAGGGACCAATTACCATGTCTTATCTTCACTATTTGATCCAATTCTTCTTTCCTACCTTTCTTCTAATAGTCATCTTTACATGCCTCATCTGCATTGTTTGGTTCTACTTATGACATCAGACGTAGATCTTCATTGATTTTACTTCTTTTCATCACACCTTTATCTTTGTTTCCAATGATTAGGTCTAGTGGATGACTCTTTGTCATATTCTTACCAAAAGTATGAGTTTATAGCTCAAAAATTAGCTCAATTCTAGGTTTTGAACTTTGTTCCTGCCTTAGCTCTCCTTCATTCTACAAAAAATTCTTAGTCTCAAAGAATACTTCATCAATCTATCTAATAATTCTTGAATTATCCTCTCCTTCACAATCATCAATAATAGTTACCATGGCTATCTCTTCTAATACTTCCTCTTTCTTAGCCAATTTAAGCTCATTATCCTTATCATTTTAATTATTCAAGAATCTTCCCATACTTGCTTTAAATTTTTCATCTTCATCAAAAAGTGAACTCTTTCTAGTTTTTCTTATTCTCTTAGGGCATGTAGATGAAAAATGACCAAATTCATTACATGTCCAATGAGAAAAAATTTCCATACCTTCTTTCTCTCTTTTTATAAGAATATTAATACTTTCTTTGATCTCCATGTCTTCTTTGGATCTTGATCTGTGCCTCTATCTAGTGTCTTCTTTGGATCTTGATCTGTGCCTCTATCCAGAAACTTAGTGCTCAAATCTTTACACTATTTTGATCACTCACCAAGAAGCTACGTCTTTTGGGTGTCAAAATTTCCTCATCATACTTAGGACTATCTTTTCTGAAATAACTCACCACTAATCTCCCAAATTTGTTGAGTCTTATCTTCAAGGACCTAATGCTCTAATACCAATTGTTAGAAATAATAGTCCACCAAGATAACTAAGAGGGGGGGTGAATCAATTGTCCAATTAAAACATTTATAAACCTTAATTAATCTTAACCATCCAATCAAAGTAAATAGAAACCATAATAAGATGCACATACACAATTACACTAGATTTGTTAACTAGGGAAATCCTTGATCAAAGGGAAAACCCAAGTGGGGATGATGCCCACAAATATATATATATATATATATATATATATATATATATATATATATATATATATATTCCTTGTTAGAGGATAGACCCTGTTAGGAATCTATAAACATATCCAATAAATAAGAGTCCCTGTTAGGAGATTCCAACCCTATTAGAAGTTGTGCCAACCTTGTTAGGAGTTGTAGAAGGTATAAGGACCCACTGTCCAAAAACTTTTTGGGGCAAGACCATTGAACTTCACTATCCAACTAATCTCTCAACTACTCCTTATAGAATACTTGTTTGTATTATGATTTAACCTCTTTCCTCTATCCTATCAATTAGACCAATAAATTTTAGACCTTTTAGACAAAATCACTAACCTCAGATCCAAATATCAAACCTTAGATCTCACAATAAAACATTGGCGATGAAGTTCTCTTCAATTTCACTTTTTTTCTTCTTATCCTCGCATATCAACTTTTTTCTCTTCTATTTTGCTCTTTGTTCTTCTTGAAATAATTCATTCATCCATACATAAAAAAAGGAAAACATCCCTCCTTTATACCAAATCCATAAAACAATTCCATGAGTTGACTATTACACCTTCCCAAATAATTATTATAGGACCTCATTAAGAACATGTTATACTTAGAAATAACATTAATCTATCATATTGTAACTTGAATGACTTTTTGTGCATGTACTATTATGATGAGAGAGCTTAACCACATCATCTCCAAATTTCTTCTACATGCATTTAACCTTGCTTCTCAAAATAGCAACTCTACTAAGAGATATAACAAGTTTACCAAAACGTGCTTCTGTAAAATCTATCTCAGAATAGTCTTCACCAAAAATTGCATAACTTCTTATAGACTTAATATCTTATGCTTCTAAGGTTAGCTAGATATACTAGACATTTATTAGTATCCCCCTTTAACCTCTCTTTGTGAAAATGGTCAATGATCTATCTGTACCAACTTGATCTTTACCAATGTTCTTCTATTAGATACCATAGAAAACTTCTATGTTAACATCAATGAAAAATGCAGTCATGAATGTATCATATCACCATAATAATGATCTAGGGTGAACCCACAATAGTGGGTTACACGTTTTTGCCTAAACTGACACTGAACTCTAAATTTTTAAGAAAACGTTCACTTTCAAATGCAAATTCTCATTTAACAGTTAGGAATTTGAAGATGAAGTAAGCTAGAGTCTTTTAGAATTTTGTGTCTAGATTCTAAATCTACTTTTTAAATTTTTTTAAAAATTGATTTTGTTGAATTATTTTTTCTCCTACGAAAATTGGTATGATATCAAAAACCTGATTTTTAAAGAGTGACATTGTTTTTGACACATATAACTTTTTTTTTACAATAGATATCAATGTGATTCTTTTGAATTTAGTTTGTTAACATCCATGCCTAAACCATATAGTTGGTCTTATATCTTTATCATTAGTATTTCATATATTATTGTAGTTTGAAGTTGGCATAACACTAATTTAGACATACGTGGCTTTTGACACATGTAACTTATTATATATTTACCCAATTTTTAAAAATAAAAATTTGATTGAAAGGTGACTCAAATACGGAGACCGTACTTATTTTTCAAAAAAATTATTTTTATATTTACTATTTTTCCATGAGCGTCGAATATCTCAATTTATTTTTATAATAAACCTATATTTAATTCATGTTAAAAAATATATACCTAAAAAATTCAAAAAGAACCAAATTCATAGTCATTAGAAAGCTAGTTTAGAATACTTAAATCATGTACAATTTCAGGTCTTCAGTGCTCCATTTGAACCTGGTAATTTAGCTTCGAAGAGAGGAAATCATTGAAAAAACTTGAAACTATTTTATCTAGCTAGTTTCAATAGAAACTTAGTCCCTATCGAAACTATTTAGGAAACTTTCGATCGAAACTAAAATGCTTAGTTTCTATCGAAACTGTTAGTGGTTTATAGCCACGGCTAGCAAACTGCCTTCCTAGTTTCGATCGAAACTATGAAGATAGTTTTGATTGAAAGTAAGAAAGCGAGATAACCCCTATTTGGATCATAGGGGTGTTTCTCTAGTCGGCTCCTTAGGGTTTTTCCCTAGTCGGCTAGTAAGGAGGTTTTTTTTTTCAAAAAAAAATTTGTATATAAATATGAGTTTCATTTTTTACAATTTTCATTTATGTGAAATCAAATAATTGGCTTTTGAATTGGGAAGAAAGAAATATTTGACAAACTTTGACCTATTTTTGAATTTTGGAGGAAGAATTTACGACATGGGCAATAAAGATAAAAGAGCAAGTAAATATGCACAAAGAAGAACTAAGGAACAAGAAGATGAAAATCGTCAAAAAACACTAGCAAGATACTATCTTAGATCAGGTACACATGCACAATCTTTTTTCAATGTATTTAATTAGTTTATTTAGTTAGGATTAGGGTTTAAATCCAATTAGGAATATGATATTTATCTTAAATTAGCATTACTAGATTAACTTAATATTAAGAGTTTATTTGAAATTATGTTCATATTTAGGCCATTAGGGTTTATTCAATTATGTCCATATTAGTCCTTAGGGTAAATATTACATTATGAATAAATTTAAATTATGAATTTATTTAGTACATGGGAATTACCTTGTTTATTCAATTATGTTAATAATTTATAGTCCATTAAGGTTTATTAGATTATGATTAAATTTAAATAAATGAATTCATTTAGGACGTAGTCAACCAGGACAACCTACCGACATTGGAGAAGGTTCATCCCAAGTTCAAACAGGTACATGTGCATCTCTTGCAAGTATATAATATAGATCTCTCTAGAATTCTAGCTCTCTATCAAATTTTATATCTTTAATTTTTAAATTTAGTGATCCATATTTCCCCTTATAAACTTACTTGATTTTATTTGTTATATCGTGCAAGTTCAACTCTAGTAGATGATGAAAATGTTGGACATGAGGAAATTGAAGTTGAAGCAATGGATATTGAAGAAGGACCATCTGAAGGTTAGATAATTTTGCTCGAAGATTGAAGAGAAAAATTAATCATAGAAACATAGATCATTTAACTAAAATGGATGTGGAAAAATTGAGAGAATATGCTAATCAACCTACACATACTACGAAGAGGAAATTGAATAAAAAGTCTAAAGACATAATTGCACAATTTGAGAATCTATCAACAGTGGAGAAAACTCAACTATTATCAATTTCACTTCTTAAAGATGAATTAAAAGAGCCACTGAGACTATTGGGTATAGATACAAGTATGAAAAAGAGGAGGACTTCTAAACTAGAAAAAGATATTGTTGAAAGTGTTAAGGAAGGGTTACATTCCATTGGGAAAAAAACTAGATCTGCAGATAAATCCATTGCATGAAGAGTGATACTAACATCTATTTTAAATAAGAAAACATCCCAAAATAGACAAATCTCTTCATTATTATCTCATTTTTGGTATATTCAAAAGACAGTACTACATTATCTGAAAAGGAGAAACAATTTGAATGATAGTACATTAGAAGTGAATTGGGCACTAATGTGTAGAGCTCCTCGATCAGACATGATTGGGGAAACAGTTAAGAACTTAGTTATTCAATTTTGGATTGATAATACTCATCCTTCACCAAATAGAAGAGAGATCATCAAGCAGAGGATTGGGCCTAAGGAATATATTCAACACGCAAAACATTGGTTGGATGTCACTCAACATGAATTGTATCTCTCATTTTGAAATTTAAATCCTAACGTAAAGATTGGACAAACAATGTTTGAAAAATTGAAGCCCTATTTTGTGAAGATAAATAAATCTTTTGAAACATGTTGTTGTCGATATCATGTTGAATTTGATCTGTACTATGAAGGGTTTTGAAAGATGATAGAAGAAAGTGGTGGAACTTCTCAAAATACTTTTCCTAAATGACCGAGTCAATTCATAACATCAATCTTATGTGACAAACCAAATGATTGTGGAATAGGTGAAATAGATTGCATAAGAGGAACTTGTGAAACATGTGGTAACTTGACTAAATTTCCTTTGAGAGAAGAAGATACTAATACGACAAGTATGGTAAAATGTAAGAGATATAAGTACATAAAGTCATAAACAAAAATTGGAAAAGAATCAACAAGGTTAGAATATGTAGAGGATGAGATATCTGTTGGAGAATTTATGTCAAATTTTTGTAAATTGATTCAACCATATATACACCATGCATTTTTTTCTAAGTGGCAAGCAGAACAATTTCAAACACTAAGAGAAACTTTCCCACTCGAAACAATTCTATCTATTGTTGACTTTGCAGAGAATTACTCTCTTGTATCTCGAAAACAACTTCAAGCATAATACTACTATACAGAGCAGGTTACTATTATGGTTCAAGTGTCTTATCGGAATGCACAAATTGATCTGGATGGTGTGGAAAGTATAGATCAAGCACAAACCATTAAAAAAGAGTATCACTTTTATATTAGTGATGACAAAGAACATGACACACATTTTGTGGAACATTGTTTTAAGACATTTTTTGAATATTTGAAAAACAAAAACATTAAAATAGAAAAACATTTTGTATGGTCAAATGGATGTGCAGCACAATTTAAATTAGCTAGACCATTTTATGCATTATGTAGATATCATCGATACCTTAATATACACACATTTGGAGTTTTTTTGAGAGTGCACATGGAAAGGGTGAGCATGATGGTGCAGGGGCTTGTATCAAACGTGCTTTAAGAAAGTACCAAATGGACTATAAAGTATATCACATTAATAATGCTCATGATGTGGTTGAGTGGTGCAAAACACATTTTTCGGTGCCAACAAATATAGATAACACATCATCACAAGTAGATCGAGTCATACCATTTAGAGTGTTTTGGGTGGTATCAGGTATATATAAATTAATTTGTTCATATTTTTAAATTGAATCTTAAATTTATATTTAATATGTTACCTTATATGATCTCTAACTAAATTATGGACCTTGTGTACATTCAGGTGTTGATAGAAGATCAATGCATGCATGCAAGAGGGTAGAGAAGACCCGATCTTTGCATTCAGTTATGAGTACAAATAGTAATGTGTGGTCATTGTACACAAGAGAATACTCATGTTTTTTTCCTAATTGTATTGATGAAGACTATGGTGATTGCATTAATCAAGAATGTGGATATGTGGGTGAATGGACTTTGGTGCCACTATATGTTATTAATACGAATGAGTTTGAGGATGAAAACTATGATGATATTCCATTGATTTCTAGTGATTATAACCATATTTTAGGATTGATCAGAGTTGGTATGTATGAACTATATATATACCTGGATCATGTACATGTATACATTTTTCATAATTTTGGTTAATTTTTATTATATATATGTACTTATGTAAATGACATGTATCCAGAATTTTGACATATATAAGTTTGTGTAGGAAATGTTTTTGTAGTCATGGAAGAATCGAAAAATGTAGAAGGTGTTAGCTATTATTTATTATGTTGCACCATGGAAAGAGAGAAGCTAACAAAGACTGAAATAAGTGATGAAATTATTTTTCCCACAGGTTAGTATATAGTTGAATTATGTATATATGTATGTCAAGTATCTACATATTTTTAATGAATTCAAATTCTTTGACTTAAATTCAAGATTGATGTATTTTTTAAATGTGTACATGTGCAAGTTCTATTGTTGTACAAGGAACATATTTGAAGCAAATAAAAGTACTTAAAAATGAGATTCATTTCATCGATTATCAAACTAACAATAAGGTATATCAATATAGTAACCATGTTATTGCCACTGGTCTAACTCTTCATCTAGTCAAAGGACCCGGAATACATAAGTGGAGGCTCCATATTGATGATCATGAGAAAATATTAAATATTATCCAAGAACGAGCTGATCCACTTGATATGAGATAGAAGCAACTCCTAATTTGAAATGTAACTCAAGAACAATTTGAAATTTGGTTCAAACTATTTGAAATTTGGTTGAACAATCATTTGATCAATTTGAAATTTGGTGGAATAACTAATTTTCTAAATTGAACTTTTACTCTTTCATTTTTAATTTTCTAAAGTAACTACTTATAGAAATTATGAACTTATATGTATGTGTGTACACTAATTACTTGACATGTGCACCTTGAGGGAAAGAAATTCGAACACCACTTGTCTTAAGGGGATAAAATTATGAGTTTGTAAAATTAATTATATTATATTGAACTTTCTATTTCACTTAACTTATCAATTTTAGGACACATGTACGCTTTCAATTTAACTAACTAGGACATGTGCTTTCAATTTTAGGACATGTGAGCCTTCAATTTTAGGACATGTGAGCTTTCAAGTTCAAATTACGATTTGTTTGACTAAATTTTGAACATGTACATGTTTTAAATTGGACTTGAATTAGAATATTGGGCTTAAGGGGATAAAATTCTAGGATACATGTGTACTTGAATTAAAATTTCACTATGATTAAAATTTGAAATGTAACTCAAGAACAATTTGAAATTTGGTTCAAACTATTTGAAATTTGGTTAACTAATTTTATAAATTGAACTTTTACTCTTTCATTTTGAACTTTCTATTTCATTTAACTCAAGTCAATTTTAGAACACATGTACACTTTCAATTTAACTAATTAGGACATGTGCTTTCAATTAAATTAGGACATGTGAGCTTTCGATTTAACTAATTACTTGACATGTGAGCTTTCAAGTTCAAATTGCAATTTGTTTAAACTAAATTTTGAACATGCACACATGTTTTAAGTTGGACTTGAATTTTAGAACATTGGGCTTAAGGGGATAAAATTCTAGGATATGTGTACAAATAAAAGGGATGAGTTCTATAGATTTATTCGAGTTAGGAATTATGTACAACTAATTACCTGATACTTGAACATTTAATACATGCATGATATATTACCATACATTTAAATTACATGAACTATATATATATATTAAACATGCATGTACATATCTAAATAAATTACTTACATATCTTAGATAGAAACAATTTATAATATACTAGATCTAAATCTAGTATGTATGTACATTTGATTCCACAACATAATGTAACATGTATCAATCATCTCGAGAACAAATAACAAAAACATGTATCTATCTAGAGATCTATCTGAAGATAATATCAAATATAAATAGCATGCACACATGTAGACATGTAAATCTAGGTACATCTATATCAAATCAAATATAAATATAACATGCATCATGTTTTTATATAAAGTGTCTATCTAATATATATGAATGTCTCTCTGGATGAAAGTCTACAACAAATCATCTAGATAAAAAAAACTATAGATCATTAGGTGCAGGACTATTATCACGACGCCTCCTCACAACGCACTCTGAAGACTGACTAGTATCAAGGTGCTCACTAGGATGTGCTGACCCCTATATATAAATTCAAGAGGAAGTGATATCAATACATACATAAATTTAATCAAGAGAAAGTGATATTGAAATTTACATGTACACATAATCAAAACATAAATAAACAATACTTGTCCACTACTAACATCATCCAATGAGTCTCAATGACATACATGATCTGGCATCAAAGCTAGAGTAAAAAGAGGCATGTCCCCCTACATTGTACTTGTGCATGTGCAACACATCAAATTAAAAATTTTGTACATGTGATTACATTTGAATCTACGTGCATGATATACATACATGTGCACACATGCACATGTCTAAATTAAATTAGTTTGAAATGATTGAAATTTTAACATGAACAAAAAAAATTTACCTTTGTAGATGGTGGCATCTGATAATACTCAGACTGCCTAGCATCGATCGTGTCCACTAATGCATCCAAATTTTGCTGCATCACATCAAGGTCAATCTCTGGATCTATGTAGGCCCCATGACTAGTGACTAGCACATGTCTTAATAACGATGAGCCAAGTGGACTATGTAGATGAGATGGCATAGAAGTAGACTCATCACATGTCAACAAGTCCATCCATCCTGTGGTCGAGAAGCTCAAATCAACATCATCAAGGTCCACACTTGAACTCTGAGCCTACACTGTAATACTGGCTGAAGGGTCTATGGTATATATATGTCTCTATGGAGCAAAAGAGTGGTCAGTAGATGGATCATCACATGCACTACCACCATGACCACTACCTAATCGATGAGAGGAATATGGCTGAGGATGTGTCCTAGTACTACCATGGACATGACCTTGAACATCTGATATGGGTATGCTAAGATGCTTTGATACAAATCTATATGTATCTAATAGATCCTCAGCCAGACCAATCATAGTATCTCGTGCCAACAGTCCAGTGAGACCCTCTAAGCTAGCCACTAAAGGGATGTCTGCTGCACTGTACAAGTCTCCTGAAGATGAAGCATAAGATGATGATCTGGAATGTTGATGAGACATCAAATACTGACCAACCTCATCACTCAAAATAGATTTGATAGCTGCTGCAATCTCTCCAACTCCTTGAAGGACCCCACGTAACTGAGTACTATGCATGGCCTCATCAGCTGATGGACCTAACACAGGGGAAATAACAGGTGCCCTCTCTCCGACAATCGATCTATGTGCCATTGGGGGATGACCTGGCTGCCTATCAGCCAATCTACCATGCCCCTATCCTAAATGTCCTGGTAAATCTGTGTAGTTCACCGCCCTGCGTAAGTGAACCTCTACATAAAGTTGTTGGGCAAAATAGAGTGGAATTTGGTCATTATTTGGATAACGACCATGGGTAGCAAGGAAGTGTGGGTATATCAATGTAGCCATCTATGGATCTATACACTTAAGGGGAGAATACCCCTTCACATACTTTTGTGAAAGATAATGAGGGAAACATTCTGTCTTCAGGACATCTTTGGGCACCAAGCCCTGCACCTCCTGGAGTGAAAGACCAGAGGAGACCTCTCGTCTCTTACTATTAAGGACAGTCTGTATAGTATGTGCAAAATATGGGGTAGGGCCATGAATCTCATCTCGAATAAATGTCAGGCTATGTAAGATACTCTAGCATGTACCACTATAAACACTGGAGCATGTGCCACTAGTCAGGGATTCCTAAAGTCTATGAATCTCCTGGTTAGTGCGATCATAGAGCTCCTTAGGTGGGATAGGTAGTTGATCACAGGGGACATGCTACTGCTCAAGGCTTGGGGTAGGCTACTCAGGCTCAGGTATGGGCTACTGCTCAGGGCCTGGGATAGGCTATTGGGGCTCGGGTATAGGCTACTCAAGGGGGACAGGCTACTCGGGGGGGATAGAAGGCTGTTGATCAGCCATGTCAATGTATGTAGGTGTGTGTATAATGTGTAAACCTTAAAATTAAAATTAAAATATATGACATTTAATAAACTTGAAATTTATATTAACATATGTATGTACAATTTGACAAAATTAAAAAACTTACATATCTAAATTGTTTTAATAAAATTAAACATGCACGTACATGTCTACATATATATAAAAGTCCTAAAACATAAATGAACATATACCTTAAAAGAAAAATAAATTTTAAAACACATATGTTGTTATATATAATTTTTGTAACTCAAGGACCTTTTAAGAACTACATGTGTGCAATTTATATTTCTATCTAAGTTAGATTGAATGTTTAAAGGTTTTAGACATACATAAGTGCACATAAACTTGTCAAGTGTACAATTTAGGTCCACGAAGTAAATATGTGTGGATATATATGTATATATATCTATATATGTGTATATGTGCATACATGTGCATATATATATACACACACGTGCACATGATATGTGCAAATATACATATCATGACACATATGCATGTATATAGATCTATTTATATATATATATATATATATATATAATGCTCACTGTATCATTTTGAGACCTTGATATCAATGTTTAATTAGTTTTAGGATTAGGGTTCAATTTGGTTTGTACTATTTGATTAGGTTTACATGCTTAGGTTTCAATTAGGACAAGAGTTAATAAATTGAATTAAGTTTTAAAGTGCTAAATTTGGTTTTAGATATAGAATTATAGTTAGAGCTTTTAGATTAATTCAAAAAAGTTAGGTTTGAATTTTGTTTTAATAAAGTGTTGAATATATTATTGAGTTCTAGTTTACCTAGGTGATTTGGTTTAGTCTTAAGGTCAATGTTTAACTTGGTTAAATCTTAGGTTAATGGTTCAATTTGGTTAATGGTTGGGGAAAGAATTTAAGGTTAAATTCAAGGTTTCTAATATTAAGTTGGGATATATAATTAGGTTTATGATCATGGTTTAATTCAATTTGGTTTATAAGTATAATATTAATTAGTTAAGGGCCAGGGTTACCTTTCAATCTAGTTTGATATATTCAATTTGGTTTAGGGTTAACCTAGGGGTTAGTTTATTTTAGTGTTAAATATTAAGATATAATGCTTTGATATCACTCATTTTTTGATATGATGAACATGTTGTAAATGACATTTCTATATGATTCTTTTGATATATATATATATATATATAATGAAAATTTTAAATCCTTCCTATGTAATAAATGATGTAATTAGATATGTACAAATGTTTTTAGATTCACATGTACATGACATGTAGATGTAGATATGATGCTCCTCTAGGATAATTTAGTTTAAATCATAAATAAGGTTACAATTTTAGGGTTTGACATTTATAAAATTAGTGCTCAAGGTAAGATATGAAAGTTATTTAATTATTTATATATTGCCTGGTGTAGGTTTTAGCAAATTAAGATTAAGGTTAAGATGATAGTAAGGGTTATAATTAGAGTTAAATTCAATACAAATTGACATTATAGTTAATCCTAAATGATGCTCAGCCAAGGGATCCAAAGAACTAATGAAAAGTTTTACTAAGCAAGAAATAACATACATACAATTTAATTTACATTTATAAATAAACATAAGTGATTGCATTCCTTAATGAGCACATTTACATTTCATTTTTAAATAATTATAAGTACTAAAAGTAAAATAAATCACACATCCACATGAAAGAATATTAACTACTTTAGTTCAATCCATTTAAATAATTTATATACATTTGTTCTGAATGCCACTTGGCAAATTAATCCAGAATGCACAATCATCCATTGTACATGTCACAGGGTATGAAAGGCTGAAAGAATATACATTTATAAAATAGTTTACATCATCCATTTTCAATCCATGAAACAAAGTACAATACAATTTAGGTAAATCATTTTAAATACTAGAAGTTTTTTGTTTGGATCCCTTGGCAAGTTGTTATGTGATTAAGTACTTAGTTATATATGTTTAAAATTTTATTGTACATAACTATATGGTTAGGTCGAGATTATAGTTTAAATAATGAATTTAGGTCAAAGTTATATGGTTCTAGGTCAAAGTTATATTTATTTGTAAAATTACATGTTTAAACAATGAATTTACATCTAATCTAATCATTCAACATTGTAATAAATACATAAATTAAACACATTTCAAAACATCTAAATAAGCATAAATAAACTTTAAATTAAAAGATAATATTATATATTTAGATCTAATATGGATGAAAAATTATCTTATTTGTGTATTTAGAGATTCACAATGACATTAGAGGCTTAAGCACGAACAGTAAAATAAAATATGCCAAAAAAAAAAATATTTAAATAGTAAAAACATATAAATTTTAACTAAAACAATAGAAAAAAGAAAAAAACAAGTATTTTATACCCTTTTCAACGGTCGATAAAGTGGATGTCAGTCTCTCTCGAACTTTCAATCAAAATAATGAGGAGAGAACCGGCTTCGCCCATATATATATATATATTAGCGGCTTAGTGTTTTGATCGAAACTTGATTCAAGTTTCGATTGAAACTTTGAAAACCATGAGAAAACCTGCTTTCATTGTTTCGATCGAAACTTTGACCGGTGCATACTTTCAATCGCAAGTTACTTTTGATAGAAAGTAAGAAATTTTGATCGAAAATTTCATGATAAGTTTCAATCAAAATTTTATGAATAATTTTTCGAGTCCAGACTTTTTTGGAGGAATTTCTTCCATCGAAAAAGTGTAACCCACTATTGTGGGTTCACCCTTCTAGAAAGTTCCCAAACCCTCATTAGGTCACAACTCAAAGAGGTAAGAGGTGACTATAAAATAACCCATATAGATCATTTTAAGTTTTCGTTGAGAGAAGAATTAAAGAAAATGATGGGGACGCAACCCAAGCATAGAATGGACACAACAAGAAAGGGAAAATTTTATTAATTGTAAAAATATGCTAGTACACTTAGTGCAGAGAAACAGACTCCAAAACAGGCCCTATGGGCTTACAATAGCATAAAACTGGAGATAATTTTTTCTCCCAGTACATTCTCTCAAACTCCACTTCAAACTGCCTTTTACAATGCCAAAAATGTTCTTAAATAGACCCCAGAGGGTTAAGGATTAGGAATACATTCTATAAAGTGCTAGTTGGCATCCACCGACCAAATAGAAGGCTCTAGAAGTCGCATTAGAAGTCGGCACAAAATTAGAAGAATCCAGAAATGGTAACCAAACTTTTGGGAGGCATAAATTTTGAACCATAGCTCTGATTGATGAACTATTTACTCGTCCCCATTTTTCAGCCCTTTTCAAGGTCATTTAATGCCCCTAACCTGACTTTGAAGCATTCTTAGGAGGTCTCCAAAAATCAAAAAATTGCAATAACTTTCAAACCGTAGGGTCGTTTGACTTGATTCTTTTTCTGGAATGCTCTAAATTTAAATTACATTCATCTAGCCAATTTACACCTTCTAGTTCACCAAAATGATGGCTCAATTACATACTCCTATTTTTTCAGCATTTACATGTGTCCCAAGGTGATTAAAAACTCTAACCCAAAACACTAATAGTGGAACTGTGAGAGTTGGAACCTTTATTTGACCCAAATGGGTATCCAAAAATGAAAAGACATGAAATAGAAACTAAGTCTAAGTACATTTTTTTGGATGACACAAGATTGCCTTTATACGTCTGGATGCTCCTACATTAGAAAAAAATGAGAGATGGTGATAGAGTAAAGTATACATGATATCAAGGGTCAAAGATCAAAGATTCAAGAAGAGTTAAGAGGAATTGTAGATCAATCATAGAAGGTGATATATCAATAACAAGAAAGAGGGATATAATAAAGAAAAGTAAGTTGCTATTATAAAGAGCATTCTCTAATACTTTCTAATCACTATATTAGTTCTTAATCCTTGAAAAAGGTAGACCTAAAAGTATTTTATGTAAATCTCTTAACTATTTACACACTTAGAAAAGTGTTATAAAATCCTTGAAGAAGGTAGATCCTTGAAGATATAATTGTATAAAATAAACAAAGTCACCAGAAGTGACAAAAATAGGTTATCCCTAACAAGGTACCCTCTTACTACAGTAGTGATGGATTTGTGGGTATCATCCCCACTACAATTTTCTCATTGACCAAGGGTTTCTGCATGACCAAATGATTGTGTTGTGTTATGATTTTATGCTTGTGGTTTACATAGTTTATGAAAATTAGACTAGATAAAGATATTTAGTTTACAAGTAATGTGGTAGATATTATATGATTACTAAGTGACAAAGGAATCAAGGGAATGCACTAAATTTGTTTAAGAATAAAAGTTTTAGAGGATACTGATTCATACCCCTCCCCCCTCTCAGCATCCTACCTTTCCTAATATTTCGACAGAGTAAACTTAAAAATGCTTAATGAGTTAACCCAAAAAGAAAATCAAAGTTTTGCAATACTTTCATGATCAGTCACCACAAAGCAGCAAAATGCACCAAGATAGTAAAAAAGAGGGCTATATGTTACCACTTTTTTCTACAATAGGGTAATATTGAACTTAAAATAGAAATGTGAGGGTCATGCACTCAAAATTAGAAGATGTGTAAATAATAAGAATCATAGTAATCTATATCTAGTTTTTTTTTCTCTTAAATGGATAATAGTAAAAGGGTCAAACCCACCATGCACGAAAAGTTGTTTCTAATTTTTTAGATTAACATAACATAGTTGTTTATGTGTGCCACACAAAAGATATGTTTTTATTTTTATTTTTTATTTTGTAAGGTTGGATGATGGGTGTAAGCTAGGAAAATGGAAGCAATCCACCCTATGCACAATGAAGATGGAATACTAAGATTCACCCCTTTGAATTATATTTGATTGATACAAAAAGGAAGTATCGATGCCCAACCTTAAGTACAAGAAGTGAATAGCTTAGATTTATTTCCCTCTCACCTCCAAATTAAGGGGGTTTAAGATAGAGGATAGATAGTGTAATTCTGAAATATAAATTATTAAAATGGAAAAGGGATAATAAAATATACCTTATGAAATACAAACCTAAGAATGAGTTGTTAAATAAGCTCAAAAATTTTTGAACCTCAAGATCTAGATTGGAAACTATGAAATTTTGAAATAGACAAAACCTAGAAAATATTTGGCAATCTAACTAGGGTGACTAAAGTTGGCACTGAATTTAGGGTGACTATAGTTGACACTAAATTCATGGATGACCAAAGTTGACAACATAGAACTGATTATTATGTTAATTTTGATTTCACTATTCTGAAGAGAACCAAAAAGGGTATCCAAATCTACAACATGTTTTTCAATATAAGATTTGTAACCTATAATAAAAATGGTTTTTTGTCTTGTTGTGTGGGGGGTTTTGCCTCAATCAAACCTTGGTTTATGAATTAATCTTGAACTAAAATAGAGATAGAATGCTAGAAAGTAGTAGTGATAGATATAACATGAAACAATGTAAATATTTTAATATGCTCTTTAATCTTTAATGTAGTTAACTATGTAAATACAATAGCCTTGACTCAACTTCAAGAACCTTAGAAAGTAAATAAAAGTGAAACCAAAACCTTCATGAATGAAGGTTCTTGAAATCCACTTTAGAAATGAATATAAATATTGAGAGGATGAATGTAGAAGATGTAAAAAGGGATCTTGAATGTATGAAGGGAGATATTTAATGTTGAAAATGTAAAAGAATATCTAGCATGAACTCCTTCAACTTGATTGCATGAATCCTTGATCTTCAATGAAGAGATTTCTTGAATTCTTGAATGTTTGAGATTTAAACACTTGAGAGCTTGAGCATGAGTTCTTAAACTTTTCAATGCCTTTAATCATAGAATTATTGGATGTAAACTTGATGGATGGATGATAGTTGGATCAAATGAAGGAGTTTATAAAGGTTTTAGAGTTGACTAACTCTAGTAGGTTGACCTGCCTGAATTAACACCTCAAAGCTATTTGAACATGGGACTAGAGAAGAGGACCCAAATAGGGATGCCCCACATCTCTAATTTTTCCATCAAGGACACACTACATCCCTATCAATCATGGTCTGGAACATCTAGGACTCCCTCGAGGTACCAAAAAAGGTCCCAAATCCCAAAAATTAGGTATAAAGTCTAAGATATAGTTATTTTGGTGTAGAAAGTAGATAGTAAATTATTAGATGAAGGAAAGGGAGGACCTAGGTGGTTAAACCCTACTACTGGTGTATTGAAATGACACAGTTTCAAATTACCCTGCTGAGAACATGATACATCTAGGGGCAACTACTTCCCATCTTCAACATACCATTTTAGACATCAAACCAATTATATGGCTTGAACCTTCTTTGACTTCAAGCTCTACAAAACCTAGGTAGGTGGACCTATAGATTCTTTATATAGTACTAATGCTAAAACATATACTTGAATCTTGACAAAGAAAATAAATCCCTTAATCTTTTAACACTTATGCATAGATCTTAGAAATGGAATAGCTAATAACATGACATAAGAAATTGCTAAGTTAGGTGAGGGCATCACATTTCAATTCTTCAACATTAAAGGAAAAAAACATTTGATTAATGATGTTGATTTCAGCAAAAACCCCAAATATGTAGCAGTATGAACAAGTGATCCTATAGTTGATCAGTGCCTTATCTATCGGGAAATTCCACAAATTAAAGACATACATCTGTGATATCAATGACATATTCCATACACCAAAATATCATATCTATCTTATCAATTTTTGAATTAGACATTAGTGTTCATAAAGACCTCATTCTTATGAAGTATCCTTCTCAAATAACTAGCAACCCTATCAAACACATCAAGCATTTACTTGGCCCTTTGTTCCAACAACAAATAATATCAGACATACAACCTTGAAGGGATGCAAATGGGTCTTAGTTCTTTGTCCTTAAACCACATAAGGTTACAGATTCAAGAGATAGGAGATGAGAATCAAAATGAAACTAAAGAGATCTATTCAATTGTATTCTTTTCCTTGAAATTATACATTTAGATGCATGAAATTAAAACATAGAAATTCTTTAATAAATCATAACTATCTATATTATCTTCACTACTATTGTTCATACAAGAGAAAATACGTTGAAGAATGTGGTATCACAGTGATGAGAACACATCAAAACTAGAACCCTAATTTCACAAATCTGAGAAAACCCAAGATTGGAACACACATGGTATCATAGCAATGAGTAAATTTTCTCCCAAAAATAGAATCAACAATGTGGTTTTATAGTCTAAAGTTCCAACCCTTACAATGGATGAGAAGGAGAAAAATATAGAGGAAGAATGGAATCCTAGATCTAATCTAAAGATGACATATGTCCACTTGAATCTCCATCCTTTGCTATTGTAAAACATCTTTCCTCTTTCTACCACTAAAATCTGATTTAGTTTTCATCACTATTCTGTAACCAACTTGGAAATATCTCTTAGGAATGATCAAAACCATTGTGTCACCAAAATATTTGGAATGCATCAAGAAATGCTAATAAAATCTGGATTTAATTGACTTGAAGGTGACCAAACTTGCCCATAGCTGCATTTTTGTTGCCTTTTATGCACATTCAGCTCATTACTCTGCTAGAAATCATAACTAAACTTTGATACCTAAATGCGGTTACAAGTTGGGAATTTGGGAGAAAACCTCAAATAACCTGAATAGACAACTTCCTATGCAAAAATAACCTCTAGAATTGGAAAGTTCATTTCTCCTAGTTTTGGCGATGTATAATACTCCTATGTTTGCTTATTAGAAATGCCTAGAATACCATTTTGAAAAATATGCATCTGTTATGGCCTCAAGCCTATACTTCACCTTTTAAAAATTTTATGCAAAAATTTGTAAATGTCCTAGAGTTTAAACTTTAGGTTATACCCACTTGAAAATTTAAAACACCTGCATGGATTCTTTAAGAAAAAACTTTACAAAATCATTTTTTTATTTTATCTAAATTTTCTCCTTACCCATGCATCTGAGTCAACCTTGTTTGACTTCCTTCTACCATGTGGCAACATACCATTGGTCGATGTTTTCCACATCATCATCCACCCAGGCACCATGTGGTACCCTTCGACTAGTTGACACATCATCACCATGTTTCAGCTCCTTATTCACTCTCTAAGTACCACTAGATTTCCATGTCACCATACTAACCAGATTGCCATGACATCATTGATTGGGCCCATTACTACATGGTGGCTAGGTGTTTCCCCACTTTAATTAACTTCCATGCATCTCTATAATGTGAGGAAGTGCCAGCCATTAGATCTTGCCATGTGGAAAAATCTAGAGTGCTCATCTCAGACTTGCCACATCATTGCTACCTCAAAATTTATGCCAAGTGCATGATCTAATTCATTGTAAGTCCAAGTCATCACCAATTAGCATGTTTGCTCAAAATTTGTTTCCCTCCAAATCTGGCCAGTTGGGGTCTACCACAAGTTTGACTTGTGTCTCAAAAGGCATGAACCTTTTAGACACTAACATAGTGTGTGTTATTCTATTTAAACATTTCAATGCTCGTGCATACAAGCAATGTGGGATAAACATTCTTTATGGTTTTTCCTCTACTCTACACTTTAAGACCTAGTTCTTCATGGCTTCCTCATTGGCTCCTTCCTTCCTTTGAGTTATCTAAATTTCTTCAAGGCATCTCTTCTATCTTTGTTCCATTTCTAACATGTGTTTAGCTTCTACCCTTTTTCTCCCATGTAACTATTGCACCTCCTTTGCTTGTCATTGTAATTCCAACTATTAATTATGCCACTCTTCTTGATTGGTGGATCTAAACTCTATAGTTTCCTTCAATGTTTCACATTCACAGACCAAATTTCTTGCATTTTCATTCAAGACTAATTCTGTCTTAGCTCCTCCCAAGATGGAAATTTTTTTGAGGATTAGATCTTCCTCTTTTTGGGACTAAAAATGAATATTTTCTAGGAAACTCTTGTTTAGAGCCTCTTCCTTGTTAGATGCTTTGAGATCTTTTTCCCTAGTCCATGAAGCTATTTCATTTTCAAAATGATCTTGGCCAAGTACAACACCATCAATTTTTTTTGAATCAGATGTAGATGGGCACACTATATCAACTATGATGTTCTAAAGGTATCTCCATTCATTGATATGAAGATTCATTTATACCACTTCCATTTGAAAAATTTGATGCATCTTTGGTACCCTTTCCAGCACTGCAACTTTCAAAACCAACATCTTTCCTATTTCATTTTGTTTTGGTTGGCTTATCTAAAGACAAACTCACCTTTTAGATGTAGATCCTTCTATTCCATTCACTTTCCCATGGTTCAGAAATACCCAGCCCCATGGCATGATTTTTCTTTCTATTGAGTTGTGTTCTTCAAACCTTTCTAGTGGCTTATTTCTCTGTTAAGGTTGTTGGTCTTTATTTGGTGTGGAAATTTGCTAGCATTCACCTCTTTTACTATCCAAACTATGTGCTTTCCTTACCCTCTTGTAACCTGTGGCTTGGTATTTTAGCATGGAGCTCCCTGCCATAATTTTTCTACCTTTTTTATGCAATATCAAGCATCTACAATACCATTAAAGAAAATAGGGAAGGGCATAAATGTTCGGACAAGGTTATCCCTGGAACTAAAATCTTACTTGTGTTGTTGCTTCATTCTTTGTAACTCTTGTTGGCACTTAATCCCCAACCTAGTCTTCTTGGGTATGAGGCAGTCTAGTAGGAGTTTCCTTGAAATCAAGCCTTCATGCACATCTTTAATTTATATAAAAGGTCTCCATATGTTGCAAAGTAACTAAGACATGGGTTGAGGGCTACATCTTGCAAAGACTGCATATTCCTTTGCAATCACTGCAATCACATTTCAATGTGGCATTCAGTTAAATAGTCCACAACATTGTTCTTCCAATTTGCATTTGAATGAGATGTACAAAGATGATCCCATTCTGCCTTGCCCATATAGGGCCTTTGAATCCATCTTGGGGAGCACGTCAAGATCCGCACCCACCATTTCACTCTAAATTCTTCAATTTATGAATTTGCAAGTGTTATTAAAATTTCCTCTTCTTTCATAACCTTTTCTCCTTCATGTTGGTAAAAGGTTGAACTTTAAAATTCATATGCACTTCAAAGTAATTATATGATTATAACTAATTATAATGCTTTTAAAACCTTCAAAACTTGCAATTCTAATCATTCTAATACAGATTAGTTGGGCCCTTGAAATGGGTTTGGCTAAAAAAAATTCATTTTTGAATAGCTGATATATTAGAATGACCTACTACAAATTTTACACTAATTTGAAACAAATTTGACCATTGGAAACAATTTCAAAACTCACTTTGCCTCTTTCTCCAAACTATGATTTTTTGCTAACAGCGCCTATTGGCTGGCTTTAAAAATTGACAAAAACACCTGATTCGACTCCAAAATCGAACACACTAATTCTTTGTTTCACATATTTTTACCCTACCAAAATCTTGTCTCATGGAAAATTATCAGTCAAATGATATTGACTATCAAATTTTCCCTCTCAGAACTACCTGCAAGCAAACATGTCAAAAAATAATAGATCACATTCTATTTTGGCTACAAAAATAGGGCAAACTGACAATTGAGGAGACAAAAGCTGAAGCATTTTTTCACTGTCATAAGAAAAATATAAATATATGATTAGGGCTCATGATGAATAATAGGACAAAAATGGTGAGCGGTCAAAGTCAACTACACAAATTTGTAGAGCTAGGAACAATGACAGAAAAGTGGTTTTTGCAAATGGAATGGACCTAGAAAGTGTGCAGATGGATTTGTAAAGATTTGTAAATTGACACACTTAAAGAATGTTTAGAGTAGAACATAATGGTACAATCCATTCAATCTCATCTATTATGGATTCAGAGATATGACATCATGAACAAGGGTACCGACCAATTTGCAATTACTAACACTAGTAAAAGGTTATAAATTGCATTCAGAATTGCATTTGAAAACTGATCAAACGGATTTGTCACAGGCTCAAAATCAAGAAATAGCAAGTTTCTAACCCTAGAATGTAATAAAAAAGGAATTTTATCATTTTGGTCAATTGGGTCAAAGTTATAACTGGTCAAACAGGGCCTCCTAGAATTCAAAATAATTTGCATCAGCATGACAACAATAAATGACCAAATTTGAGGGATTCAAAACCTAGTCAAACAAATTCGAAATGACTCAAAATTTGAAACATAGGTTCTTTCATGTGGACACCAAACACTTCAAAAGTAGAAAGTGATGAAACATTACTGAGTACAATATATTCAAATGCAAACAGTGCCTCCTCTCACTATTTGACACTTAGGCATAAATGCAAATTTGGTCATTGCTCAAAATGGAACTTCACAGAATGACTTGGAATGACAATTTATCTTCATGGGATGAGTGGATGTACTGAATGCAAGGTCTTAGAAATATTAAACATCTCCTTGGCCTTGAATGGATAGCCAGGTACATATGCATCAAAAAGTGCTTATAGGGCTTGATTTTTTCAATGGTACTCAAAATTAGGGCTTCAATTTTGAGTCCCAACACCTACCTCAAGTCTTATGCCATGAAAATAGGAGTTTTAAAGAGTATCAATTAGGTCTTACCCTAATTATTTCTAGATGAGACAAAAATAAAGGGGAAGAAAGGATGAAAGATGAAAGGAGATGGTATTCTCACATTAAATGGGTGATAAATCATCATTAAATTGAAGTGCTTCCAATTTAAGATGGTACATTTAGCCCCAACTTTAGTGAGAGTGTGGATCAACCCACACTTGCAATAAAGTAGAGAGAAGAAGAAGAGAAGAATCCTATAAATCATAATGAGATAGAAAATCACTAAGTCAAAGGGAATAATCCCCCAAGATAAAGGTTCCTAACTCGACATCCATTCACAAGGATGCAAAAGAAAGGAAAATAGAAACAAATCAAAGTTTTGCCCATAGATCAATGTCATCTATATCAGCATGGTATGGTATTTTAAAGATGTGTTATTCATGTATGGGACTTAGCATATTATTCTTGAATGCAGTACCTATATATGATATTTAGAGAGCTTATATGCGTTACCTATATATAAAATTTAGAATGTGTGTCTACAGTGTGTTACCTATGTATGGGAGTTAGTGATCTAATGAATGGTTCATATGAAACCATTGATGAGATTAAGGGTCTTTCAAATGAATGGTTCATAAGGCACAAGACTTGGTGAAGTTTTTTCAAATGGGATTGCAAGAAAAGTGGATTTAGCCATGGAGGAAACTTCAAAGTTAAGCATGCTCAAGCTAGAATAGTATCAGGATGGATGACCTCCCAAGAAGTCCTAGTTCTTCACCTCTATGAGAATCATGTAGATTCAATGAGTTATAAGTACTCCATTTATTCTCATGAGAGATGGATCCATGTTGAATCACTATTCATGAAATATTGGTCAATGAGTTTGACTCAAAAACTACACAATTAAATCTTGATAGCAATATCACAATTTGACTTGTTATAAAAAAATATCTCCTAGTTAGTAATTGATGATCTTAAGGTTCTTTCTAATGAATATTTCATAAGGCATAATACTTGGTGAGGGATTTAAAAATTGGGTTGCTAGCAAAGTGGGTTTAACCATGGAGGAAATTTTGTAGTCAAGCGCACTCAAGATGGAGAAGTACTAGGATGGGTAACCTCCTAGGAAGTTTTGGTGCTTCTTTTATATGAGAATCACCTAGATCCTATTAGGATTAACCTCAGATAGAAATAGTAGTTACATGAAAATATAACCAATATTAGAAAATAATAGATCGCACATAAGAGAACAAAAGACACCAAGATTTAACATGGTTCACCCAATCCCTGGGCTATGTCCACCAATAGAAAGTCCAATATTATTATGATCTAGTGATTAAAACCTAATTATAATCTATAATCCCTTACAGCTCAATACTACCACAAGAAAAAAATTTTGCATTACATTATGAAAATCCCTAACCCTAAGCCTTTTTATACAAGCTCCTTTTGCTACTTACAAAATTAGGGCTAGAATAATAGAAAAATAGTAGCCAACACCTTTTACAATATAAGGTCATTTTTGGCTTCGGGGGTGCTACCCCCATGGGGGCATTGCCTCTTGACCCTTCCCTATACTGTGATAGGGAGTGTACTAGGGGTGCTACCCTAGGACCCTATAGGGGCACTGCCCCTTGAATCCCTCTTAGGGGCACTAGCCCCAAACTCCATAGAAATAACCTGGAGGAAAACTACACCGAATAAACCTCTGAGTCTAATTAGGCTCTGGATCACAATAATCTCCCACATGGAGATTGATCAGACTCCACAACAATAACCTCCCACTTAGAGACTAATCATAGAACTGCTAAACCTATAGCTCCCACTAAAATATCAAACCATCCTAGAATTTGTTGTTCTTTTATTCTATTCAGTCTAGAAGACCAACCAAAGCTGAAGAGGAATTTAGCTTCTCCCTTGTCACAACCTTTGTAAATTTATCCACTAGATTTTCATCAGTATTTACCTTCTCCAACTTTAACTATCCATCATAAAAAATTGAGCGAATGAAATGGTACCACAATTGTATGTGTTTTGTCTTTGAATGCAGAGCTAAATTCTTTGCAAGATGAATGACACTATGGCTATTTGTGAACAAATAATTATCGATTTGACGTTGTCACAATTCTTCCATGAAGAACTAAATCCATATCATCTCCTTTTCTACCTCTATAGTAGCAACATACTTTTCCTCTATAGTGGATAAAGAATTAACCTTCTATAACCTAAAAACTTGTCTCATACTTGCCCCACCAATAGTAAATACATAACCTATAGTACTCTACCTGATATCAATATCCCCTACCAAATCTAAATCAACATATCCATGTAAATTAGTAGTACAACCCCTAAATCATAGAAACTTATTGGATGCTCATTTCAAATATCTAAGAATCCATTTAACTACATTCCAATGCTCAAACCTTGGATGATTCATATACCTGCTAACAACTCCCACTACATGTGCAATATGGGACCTTGTACATACCATAGTATAAATCAAGCTTCCTATAGCTGAAGCATAAAGTACCTTAGACAACTTGTCCTCCTCTTCATGTGTCTTGGGACACATCTCCTTAGTCAACTTCAAATGACTAGGTAAAGGTGTGCTGATAGCTTTAGCATTCTCCATAGAGAAATGTTGTAACATCTTCTCAATATAATCAGCCTGAGATAAAGTCAAGTTCATATTCTTCCTATCTCTACAAATATTCATACCAAAGATTTTTCTTTGCTACCCCCAAATTGTTCATACAAAATTCATGTGCTAACTAGTGTTTCAGCCCCTTAATGTGATCTATGTTAGACATAGCTACAAGCATATCATCAATATATAAATATAAAATAATGTAGTTGTCATCATCCAACCTCTTAAAATAAACATAATGATTTGAATGACACCTACTATATCCATGTTCATGCATAAACCTACCAAATTTTAGATACCATTGTCAAGGTGCTTATTTCAAGCCATATAAACTTTTCTTGAATTTGCACGATAAGTTCTCCTTACCTTTGACCTCAAATGGCTATGGGTATGACATTTATATCTCTTCAACCAAATCACTATGAAGGAAAATTTTTTTAACATCAAGTTTCTCCAAATGAAAATCTTCAGTAGCTACAATACTTAAAATAGTGGGGTATGTGTAGGATCATGGTCAACCAAACTATGGCCTTAAGTGGCAGTGAAAAATTAACAAATTGGGGCTATGTCAACTTGACACATAATTTTAAAGTGGTTCTAGACTTTATATCAAAAGTTGTAAGAAAATAATCTATATGAAATTGAATGTAGTTTCTAAACTACTAGGCATTATTTAGAGAAAAAAATATTTGATTGGTCAAAAATTTAGATTTTAATTCAGTACTACAAAAAATTCAGGGCAAAAATAAAAAATAGGTGTATATATGACCACCTTAATCAAAATCAAAATCAAATATTTTTTAATATTGTTATAGATATAAAAAGTAGACTCATGCTTAGATGTGACACATTTTTTGGGTTTTTTTATTCCAAATAAATAATTAAATATGAATTTTCTACTATAACTTTTTCAAAATTAAAAAACTTCTATATCTGACCACCTTAACTAATTAAAAACTTTACCAAATTAATTTATTTTTTCCTTATACTAGGTAAAGCATAGAATGTGACACAAATTTTGGAATTCAAAAATGTTATATTTTTTGAAATTTATAGATATTTTTCAATCGGTGTGTCAATCAACACTTTATAGTCATCTTCATTAAAAATTAACTAATAAATACTTATCGAACTCAGAATTTGACAGCAACTATATCAATGGAATCTTGAGAGTGTTATAAAAACCCCTTTTCCTTTCATTGAATTTTGATGAAAATAATATTATCAAATAGCTACTTGAAGTCTAAATGTCAGTGAAACCTTTCTGAAACACATTTGTTGAGTTGATCAAACAAGTTTGGTAAATACCAAGCCTAATTAGGTACCTAATTTCAAATCGAGTATGTGATACCAGATCAAATACCCAATATGTTATCGAGTACCCAAAAAGTGGCAACCAAAATTCTTTCAAGCATTCATAGCACAACCCAAATTTTTGAAATTTTAAAGCGAAACCACCCAAATTTTGGAGGGAAACCAAAATTTGCAAAGTGTGGGCATTATTACTATTACCTATTATTACTACATATGATTATGATTATTACTATTATTAACTATTATAATTATATATGATTATGATTATTATTGTTATATATAGTAATATTAAATTATTATTATTATATATAGTAATATATATGATTATTATGATTATTATTAAATATAATATAATAATATATATAATTATCATTATGATCATTATTATTAAATATAATATAGTAATAAATATGATTATTATTATAACTAAATATAATATATTAATATATATGATAATTATTATTTTTAAATATATATAGTAATATTAAGTGATTATTATTATTATATATAGTAATATATATGATTATTATTGTTATATAATCTAGTAATATACTATCATATTAAAATATATAGTATATTATTATTAAATATAATATTGTCATGAAATTCATTAAAATGGGTCATGGGTTAATATATGACCCATTTTGACACATTTGAACCAACTAAATTGGTCCCTAGGGGTCCTAGGGCCCTTAGAGACCTATGTTTTCATGAAATGCATCAAAAGGGGTGACCCCTTTTGATGCATTTGAACCAACCAAATAAGTCCCTTTCAATGCATTTGAACCAACCAAATAGGTCCCTAGGGGTCCTAGGGCCCCTAAATACATATGTTGTCATGAAATGCATCAAAAGGGGTCACATGTTATCCTATGACCACTTTCAATGCATTCAAAACAACCAAATAGGTCCCTAAGGGTCCTAGAGCTCCTAGGGATATATGTTGTCATGAAATGCATTGAAAAGGGTCATAAGTTAACCTATGACCCCTTTCATTTAATTTGAATGAATCACATAGGTCCCTAGGGGTCCTAAGGCCCCTAGGGACATATGTTGTCATGAAATGCGTAGAAAGGGGTCATAGGTCTTTTGACATCCCTAGGGGTCCTATGGCCCCTAGGGACATATGTTGTCATGAAATGCATCGAAAGGGATCATAGGTTATTGTATGACCCCTTTCAATAAATTCAAAACAACCAAAAAGGTCCCTAAGGGTCCTAGGCCCCCTAGGGATATATGTTGTCATGAAATGTGTTGTAAAGGGTCATAGGTTAATATATGACCCCTTTTGACACATTCAAAACAACCATATGTGTCCTTAGGGGTCCTAGGGCCCCTTAGGACATATGTTGTCATGAAATGCATTGAAAGGAGTCATAGATTAATCTATGATGCCTTTCAACATCCCTAGGGGTCTTAGAGCCCCTAGGGACATATGTTGTCATAAAATGTGTCGAAAGGGGTCATAGTCTATTGTGTGACTCCTTTTGATGCATTAGAGCCAACCAAATAGGTCCCTCAGGGTCTTATGGCCCCTAAGGATATATGTTGTCATGAAATGTGTCAAAAGGGGTCACATGTTATTGAATGACACCTTTCGATGCATTTGAAACAACCAAATAGGTCCCTAGGGATCCTAAGGACCCTAGGGACATATGTTATCAGAAAATGCATCGAAAGGGGTCATAGGTTAACCTATAACCCCTTTCAATGCATTCAAACTAACCAAATATGTCCCTAGGGGTCTTACAGCCCCTAGGGAATTATGTTGTCATCAAATGCATTGAAAGGGGTCATAGGTTATCATATGAACCCTTTTGATGCATTCAAAATAACCAAATAGGTCCTTAAGGATACTGGGGCCCCTAAGGACATATGTTGTCATGAAATGCATCAAAAGGTGTCATAGGTTATGCATTCAAACCAATTCAATAGGTCCCTAGGAGTCATAGGGCCCCTAGGGACATATGTTGTCATGAAATGTGTTGAAAGGGGTCATAGGTTATTGTATGACTACTTTTGATGCATTCAAAACAACCAAATAGGTCCCTAGGGGTCCTAAGGCCCTTAGGGACATATGTTGTCATGAAATGCATTGAAAGGGGTCATAGGTTATCATATAACCCATTCAAACACATTCAAAACAACCAAATAGGTCTCTAGGGGTCCTAGTGCATCTAGGGACATGTTGTCATGAAATGCATCAAAACCTATGACCCCTTTTGATGCATTTGAACTAGCCAAATAAGTTCCTAGGGGTCCTAGGGACATATGTTGTCATGAAATGTGTCAAAAGGGGCTATAGGTAATCGTATGATCCCTTTTGACACATTGAAAATAATAAAATAGGTCTCTAACCATCTTAGGGCCCCTAGGGACATATGTTTCCATGAAATGTGTTGACTTAGGACCCCTTTTGATGCATTTCATGGAAACATATGTCTTTAGGGGTCCTAGGGCCCCTAGGGACATATTTTATCATGAAATACATTGAAATGGGTCATAGGTTTACCTATGACCCCTTTCGATGCATTCAAACCAACCAAATAGGTCCCTAGGGTTCCTAGGGCCCTTAAGGACATATGTTGTCATAAAATGCATCAAAAGATATCATAGGTTAACTTATGAGTCTGTTTGACACATTTGAACCAACCAAATGGGTCCTTAGTAGTCCTAGGGCCCCTAAAGACATATGTTGTCATGAAATTCATCGAAAGAAGTCACAAGTTAACCTATAACACCTTTTGACATACCCAAGGGTCCTAGAGCCCCTAGGGACATATGTTGTCATAAAATGTATTGAAAGAGGTCATAGGTTATCGTATGACCCCTTTTGACACATTCAAACTAACCAAATAGGTCCCTAGGAATCTTTGGGCCCCTATAAACATATGTTGTCATGAAATGCATTGAAAGGGGTCATAGGTTCTTGTATGACCCCATTTGATGCATTTGAACCAACCAAATAGGTCCCTAGGGGTCCTAATGCCCCTAGGGACATATGCTATTATGAAATGAATAGAAAGAGTCATAAGTTAACCTCTGACCCCTTTAGATGCATTTGAACAAACCAAATAGGTCCCTAGGGGTCCTAGGCCCCTAGGGACATATGTTGTCATGTAATGCATCATTCAAACCAACCAAATAGGTCCCTAGGGACATATGTTGTCATGAAATACATCATTAGAACCAACTAAATAGGTCCCTAGGTGTCCTAGGACCCCCAAGGATATAGGTTGTCATAAAATGTGTCAAAAGGGGTCATAAGTTATCATATTGTATGACCCCTATCAATGCATTTAACCAACCAAATAGGTCCCTAGGGCTCCTAGGGCTGGTAGGGACACATGTTATCATGAAATGCATCAAAAGGGGTCATAGGTTAACCTAAGACCCATTTTGATGCATTCAAACCAACCAAATGGGTCCCTAGGGGTCCTAGGGCCACTAGGGACATATGTTGTCATCAAATATGTCGAAAGGGGCCATAGGCTAACCTATGACCCCTTTCAACACATTTGAACCAACCAAATAGGTCCCTAGGGTTCCTAGGGCCCCTAGGGATATATGTTGTCATTAAATGAATCGAAAGGGGTCATAGGTTAACCTATGAACCCTTTCAATGCATTTGAACTAAACAAATGGGTCCCTAGGGGTCTTAGGGCCCCTAGGGACATATGTTTTCATAAAATGCATCAAAAGGGGTCATGGCTTAAAATACGACCCCTTTTGACGTCCTTATGGGTCCTAGGCCCCTAGGGATATATGTTGTCATGAAATGTGTTTAAAGGGGTCATAGGTTATCGTATGACCCCTTTTGATGCATTCAAAACAACCAAATAGGTCCCTAGGGGTCCCAGGGCCTTTAGGGATATATGTAGTCATGAAATGCATTGAAAGGGCTCTTAGGTTATCGTATGACCCCTTTTGACACATTTGAAACAACCAAATAGGTCCCTAGGGGTACTAGGGACCCTAGGGGCATATGTTGTCATGAAATATGTTGAAAGGGGTCATAGGTTCACCCATGACCCCTTTCAACACATTCAAACCAACCAAATAGGTCCCTAGGGGTCCTAGAGCCCCTAGGGACATATATTGTCATGAAATGTGTCGAAAGGGGGCATAGGTTATCTTTCAATACATTTGAACCAGCCAAATTTTATAAAATGACATAAAATTACAATCTATAGATGTTTTGAGAAGATAATTAATGGTTTTTTTATATGAAGGGAAATGATGGAGGAGTTTTAGCAAGAAATCTACAAACTTGTAGAGAAACTATTAGATATAATAAGCTTGAACTTGGGGCTGGAGAAGAATTACATAAAGGAGGTATTTATAGGAGGAGAGAAGTCATTCTTTGGGACCAAGGTGAGTCACTATCCACCATGTTCAAGACCAGATATGATAGATTGTTTGAGAGATCACACAGATGTAGGTGGCCTCATTCTTCTCTTCCAAGATGACAATGTCCCCAGGCTTCAAAAGTTAAACATCTTCTCATGAAACTAGTCACTATATATTTCTAATCAACCAAAACATTTAAATCTTCCACAACTCCAATGCAAATGGATATTGGATCCACCATTAAACCTCATTTGAAATCAATTTCTAATCCACTATTTCATCAGACCAAATCAATCACCTATTACAGATAACATCCTCAAATAATTAATATGGACACGAGATTTCCAGTGCCCAATCTCATCTAGAACAATTCACATTAAAATTCTTATTTGTTGAACTTGTCATCAATGCCAATATATAACTGTTAAAAAATGGAGCATCTGCAATGGTAACCTATTTTAAAATTCAATGGTACATTTTTTTAAATTCAAAATGCTTTTTTTAAATATCAATTATCTCTCGTCTACTAAATAATAATAGTAAAAATAATAATAATATAATATAATAATCATGTATATAATATCCTATTAAATATAATAATAATAATCATATATATTAATATATTATATTTATAGGTCATAATAATATTAATAATCATAATAATATATATTACTATATTATATTGAATAATAATAATAATAGTAAAAATCATAATAATATTAATAATCCTAATAATTATATATATTACTATATTTTATTTAATAATAATATCCATAATAATAATTATATACAAATATTATAATTAATAAAATACTAATATATAATAACATTTGTACAAATTTGTTCACATTGCCCACACTTTTCAAAATTTGATTTCCCTCCAAAATTTGGGCATCCAATTTGACTACTCAATATGGGATTGGGTACTTGAAATACTGACATGCTTTTCTAAAATATTTTCTATTACTACAGACCCAGCAATCACATTTTTTGGGGACCATTTTCACAGATTTGGACAAAAATGATTTCTTGGGGCCCATATGATCAAAAAAGGTTCTATAATGTATGATTAGGTGTCTGATATTATTTTTTGAATGGGGACCAGTAGTTGTCGAAAGGCTAAACACAAAAGGAAGGTATCAAATGAAGACATTGCAGTATATAGGGAAAGGGAAAAGTTAAATCATCGAAGGAAGAGATAGGGTATGTTAAATGTGAGTCAAGTTGACGATGTATCGATCAAAGTTGAAATCATAGAATCAAATAATGAATATGTATAGTTGGGAAATGAAAATGTACCAATTGATAATGATAATGTCAGGATTGAAAATTTAGAGAATAAAAAATTGGAGAATGAAATTTTACCAGTTTGTAATGTAAATTGCATGATTGACCATGTCGAAAATGACAATGCACAAGAACATTACATATCTCCTAATTATAATCAACATGAAGGTTCAAGAACACCAAAATGGATAATTGAAATTGATGAAATGATTATTACCAATTTGTAAGGGAAGAAATCAGAAAAAATCATTCAGTTGTGGGCTTCAAGACTATATATGATATTTTTTGACAACAAGATAGTAGTGGAGGAATGCCAACATTTTACACACTTATTAAAGATGCAAAAGATGAGACCTATGCTTTCCAAATTAAGGATTCATGTGAATAAAAAATTGGAAAGAAATGACATTATTATGAAGAATCTTTTCAGTTCTCTCAATAGCATTGAGAAAAATAACAAGGAGAAGGATAAGAGAACTATTTGAAAGGTTATTATAACCTGTTTGGTAAGTCGTCATTTGAGAAAGGGTAAACATATGAGACAAAATTGTATTGACTTGAATCTAAATTGTGCTACTTTGAGAAGAGCACTTAGTAGACAAGAGAGAATTGATGATCCTCTTCAAAATGAAATATGGGATTTTGGTGGGAGACTTTCATGTTTTGATATGAAGCTATTCAGTGATGTGAAGGAAGAAATTACATAGTTTTGGCACTCTAGCTCAAGAGTATCACCCATTGCTAAAGGTGTGTTAAAGTTGAGAATTAGCATCAGAATCTGTATGCCACATCCTAAACATTATTTGGAGGTAAGTCAAACTATATTTTTCAAAGAACTTAGAGAGAGTCATCCAAGATTGTATATATCACAAAGGGCATTTGAATCTTTGAAGCCATTTTATTATGTGTCACTTAAAATTTAAAAAACTTGTTGTGACAAATATCATGTCAAGTTTCCTATGCACCATGAACTATTATGTTCCATCCATTCTACTTTGTATAGTAAAGAAATGTTCGAGAATTGTGGTGCTAGTGGGCTTCCAAAATCATCAAGAGACTTGCTAGATCAATTTTTATGTCATAGAATTGACGGTTGTTTCTTTTGTAGAAATGCTTGCTGAAATGAGAAGTGTTCAGAATTGGTGGCTCATCCAATTTTGAAACATGTTTCTATGAGGGGTGCAAACAATATCTTGAGAAGAAAATAGTAAAAAGAAATGGTATATAAAATGGTGAAATACACATTGAAGAGTGGAGGTGAGGGTTCTAGATGTGAACTAGTTGCAAAAGAAATCAGCATGACTAGTTTTATTTCAAATTTCAAGACAAATATTTTCTAAAAGTATGCAAGACATAGTCACACATCTCAGAAGTTGGATCAACAATTTAGAATGTGTATGGAGACTTTTTCCATTGGCACTATTATATTAGTTGTTAACTTTACTAAGAACTACACATTGCAGCCTCAAAATGAGACACAATCTTAGTATTACAACTCCATTCAGATTATTATTTTTGTCCACATAACATATAGACATTCCCATGACAATGCATAAGATAATCAAAAGATTATTAGAGAGTACCATTTTTATATGAGTGATGATAGATCTCACTCTCATGAGTTTGTTCAACATTGTTTCGAGAATTATTTTGATTTCTTACAAGATCATGACATTACTATGGATAGACATATCATTTGGTTAGATAATTTCATAGGTCAGTTCAATAATTATTGCATTTTTTATTGGTTGTGTAGGATGCACGTAGAGAGTGGGGTGCCTCATATTTGAAGTTTTTTTGAGTCTAGCCATGGGAAAGAGGAACATGATAGAGCAAGGGTATGTGTAAAGAGAGCTCTAGTTAAGGAGCTATTGAAGATTTTAGGAGTAAAGCTTCTTGATGCTTGGAGCATTATTGATTGGTGTAGTTCAACATTATCACAGGGGGAACCCTTGATTTAGTAGTACGTAGTTCTATTGGTTGGCTAAGGAAGGGTCCATAGGTGATAGATAAAATTGTGATATAGTAAGAGACTCATCAAAAATGTGTTCATTTTAGAGTTCTGATTCTAGTACATGGACCATTTCGACATGAAAGCTAGCTTTCTTTTGTCCTAGTTGTTTTCAATGTGATTGGGATCCCTATGAGTTGAGTGAGTGAGTGAACACATGGGTTCCACATTATCTTACTCCATTTTCTATCATGCCATCTATTATAATTGATGACATGGAAAGTTTACTTAAGCATAACCATCTATCAGATCTTCTTTAGCCAGGACATGTCTTTGCATTGGTTGCACAATAGGGAAATGATGAGAAATTAGATTATTGGTTTGCATTTTGTGTAAGAGATAAACACAAGCTTGCACAACAAATCACAGATGATGATGGATTCATATATCCCACTGGTTCAGTGGTTGTTGTTGGAACATAGCTGCAGACATATATGCTTAGAAGGAAGGGAATTCCTGCATTCGAAGACTATCAAAAGCACAAAACAATTCTCATATATTTGCATTTTATTATAGCATCAAATGTGAATTTTTTGAAGCATCAAGGATGATAAAAAGTAAAATAACTTTTTACTATTAATAATGTTGATCATAAAGCCCTATTGGAGACTCTAAAATAGAGAGAGGACCCTATTGGAACAGTCGACTAGGTATATTTACTTCTTCTATTATTTTGTTCATAATGATTCTATGAACTGATGATTATCTTGTTTAATATAATAATTTAATAATATTTTTTATGATATTTGAATGTAGGTATATCATGAAGAGTAGCCATGCATGAAGATAAAAAACTAAATAAGGAGCATAATGAAGAAAATTCTATTCTATTTTTGACAATATGGTTTTTGACACTACTTTTTTTGACACTATAATTTTTGGTAGTTATGTATTGATGTAATAATTATGAAACACTTTAGATATTGTAAATTTAAACTTTTTCATTTAATGTAAGAAACAAAGATGATTTTACTTAATGCAATTTATGTGGAGGGACCTAAAAAATGATGATTTTAATATATGCTAACACCAAACTTGCACTATGCCTAATGCCAAAAACTTGAGAGAGGTAAAAAATAATTTTTTACTTAATACTAACCTTAGTGACACCCTTGTTCCAGCCATGGAGAGCCTTCATCATTTGCGGCCACCCCGTATTGAAGAGTCTCCAAGGTGCTTTAAGTGTGTTTTGAGGTTGATCTTCTGAGGGTTGTAACTCAAATATCTTGAGGGATATCAATGAAATTTTGAATGCTATAGGATATTCATGTCAAGGCCTAAAATAATCTATCTCATTTTCAAGAGATCACATTCTATTTGGATTTGGTACAATGATCTCGCTCGATGCCAAAACTCATAGTGTACCTTAGTTCATAGGTGCATCACAACATAACTTTGAAACTGCTGATCTTGGCATCAAATTATTGGTTCTATTAGCTCTATATAGGTGGGTGAACCCTAGTGACCCCCTTGTTCTAGCCACAGAGAGCATCCATCATTTTCGGCCAACCTGTACCAAAGAGTCTCCAAGGTGCTCTAAGTGTATTTTGAGTCCAATATTCCAAGGGTTGTAACTCAGAGCTCATGAGGGCTATTGATGAAATTTTGAACACTATAAGATAGTCATATTGAGGCCTAAAATAACCTATCTCATTTTTGAGAAATCACATTCTATTTGGAGTTTGCACAGTGATCTCACTCGATGCCAAAACTCACAGTATGCCTCAGTTCATAGGTGCATCACAATGTAACTTTGAAACCACTAATATTGGAATCAAATTATTAGTACCATTAGCTCTAGATGGATAGGTGAACCCTATTGATACCCTTGTTCTGACTATGGAGAGCCTCCATCATTCACGACCACCCCATACCAAAGAGTCTCTAAGGTGCTCTAAGTGCATCTCAAGGTCAATCTTCTGAGGGTCATAACTTAGAGCTTGTGAGGGCTATTGATGAAATGTTAAATTTTATTGGATGGTCATGTCAAGGCCTAAAATAACCTATCTTATTTTTGAGATATTGTCATGTCCACTTTTCAAATAATTAAAAATAATAATCTTTGCTAAGGTAGGTAGGCTCAAAAAGGTGAAGTTTTGGCAAAAGAGGCTAATATTTGGAAAAAAATGGACTAATAAAAAATAATAATTATTAAAATATTTTTTATTAACTCCTCTTGGTCATGAGTTAGGGTTATGCCCTCTTTAAAAGAGATTTGGAGGCATTTTGGGCTCATTCCAAAACTTGATTTTTTCTCATTGCTTCATTGTTCTTCAGAGGCTGCCAAACCTATGGAGAAGGAGACCAAAGGATAGGAGTTTATAGGTTTCTATGAAGTTCAAGGATGTTATTTTAAAGCCATTCCATGTGCAAGCTCATGCAGAGTTTGCCCTTGTGTTGAACAGTGCAAATTTGTGAGTTTTCAGGTGTATTTTTTCTAAGAGTTTGGTGTTTCTAGTTGAGTATTTCATATCAGTTTGGGTTTCTTATATATTTTAGACATTTAGATGTTAAAATAGATTTGAATATATGTATTTTGTTTTAGTTATACTTTTGTGATAGATTATTAGTGTTTTTGTGGTGTTTTCAGGCTATTTTATGTTATTTTCAAGAGCCTGATGAGCATTGTTTTGGTCCTCCATTTGGGAGCTGTTGTGTAAACTCTATATAGATTTGGAAATTTTATTTTGAAGGCCATTATTCTGGTGAAATTTCTATAAAAATTTCCACTTTCAGATTTATTAATAATATCTGAAGCTGTGAAATTTTTGGCACTATTTTGAGCATACCCGATTTGGGTTTATTGAGAAATTGGTGGATCTTTGAAATATTGGTTGTTTGATTTTAAAAATTTGATTAGAGGTTTTAAATATCATAAAGGGTACATTTTAGTGGTATTAGAGCTATGATCTTGCTAGCCTGATGGTTTGTAAAAGTTTGCATGCAATGAAGGGAAAGAGAGAAGAGATATTCATAACAAGAAAAGAATAAATAAATTTTGATCAAACCTCCAGTTAAAAGTAAAAGTACAAAATCAAAGGAAAGAAAAAGTATGGCTGACCCAGATGAGATGGAAAATAAATTCTTCCAAGACATCCATAATACTCAAAAGTAAATAGTAGATAGTTTGGCAGAAACTAGAGAGGCTTTGCGAATATTGACAGAAAAACTGCAAGGAGTTGCATCTACTAATGAGAAAGGGAGCACTTCATAGGAACCAAGAAATCTAAAACCCACACCCTCTAAATAAAAAAAAACTATTTTTCTACCTGTAGATGAGCCACTAGTACCAAATCCAACCCTTAATCCTATGGAAGAGGTTACAGGTAACTTGATTGCATTAAGAGCTACTTACAATGGCTTAGATGATGACTTTTGTAGTTTAGTTCCTTTTAGAGAATATGTGGATATCATGAACACTTTGATGCCCAAGAAAGAGTACAGGAGAGAGCATAACATAAGTGGAAGAGAGATCAAAAATAAAATAAGCAATTTTACAGCACCTACTTTTGATGGAAGAAATAAAATTTCAACTAGAGCATGGCTACAAAAATTACAGACCTTCTTCACACTTAACCCCATGAAGGAGAGTGATGCTATTTAATTTGAAATTCTACACATAGAAGATGTAGCCTATTATTGGTGATATCATGGAATGACTACTCAAGGTTATGATTAGGTAACTACATTTAATGATTTCGGTCAAAGAGTGATAGATAGATTTGACCTCAAGGATGATGAAAAGTATTTTAAAGATTTGTTAATGTTGAAGCAAACCAAATCAGTTAATATGTATATAGAAGAGTTTCAAAAAGTGGCTATTATGGTGCTTGATATGAGTGAAAAGAGGATTGTTTATCTTTTTTTTTTATGTTTTGGAAGATTTTATTAAGGGTCTAGTTAAGGATTTCTCATCCTCAACTTTACAAGAAGCTATCAAAAGAAGCTTGCAACTTGAAACTTGCATGCCTGTGAAGCCAATCACTAACCAAAAACCCCCAAATCTTTGGCAACATAAGGGGAATTTTTAGAAAAATACTTTTCCAACACTACCACCAAAAGATGTGATAAATGTGGCAAAAAAAAGGTAGATGAAGAGACTAGGAGTGAATTATGAAGGAAATTTTTTTGTTTCACTTGTATAGAACCATGGGTTCCAAGACATAGATGTTTGGGGAAAGGTCAAGTGCACTATATTGAAGTAGCTTTAGAATTTGATTCAGATGAGCATGAGGAATTTCATGACACTAAGGAGGAGGAAGAAGAAGAGAAAGAAAAATAAATCAGCAAGGATGGCACTTTAGTAGCATTATCAACAGTCCCAAGATTCCATCCCTTTTGAATTTGAGAGGTACTTGCAAGGAAAAGGTTGACAGTTCTTCTTGATAGTGGGGTAACTCACAATTTTATTGATGATGGATTTGTCATGAGAAGAGGGCTTAAAGCAGAAGATTTTGAGGGATTCAATGTTACTGTAGCTGATGGATTCACTATGTCTTTCACACTGGTGGTGAAACAACTCAAGATGACCTTAGGAGATTATGAGTTATGTGATGACTTCTATGTTGTTGGCATTGGGGAGATAGATCTTGTATTGGGTGTTCAATGGTTGCACTCTATTGAAGGCTATTACATGAACCAGCAAACTATAGAATTTAAATTTCATTCCAATGGGAAAGAAGTCTTATTGAGAGGCTAATCGAATGGAGCACCTAAGGTGGTCTCTACAAAGAGGATGGAGAGGACTTTTCAAAGAGGACAAGTAGCATATGAAAAAGGAGTCATAATCCATCCAACAAGCTCTCCAAAGAATCAAGGTAATTTCCATTTTAAAATTCAAAATATTCTTGATAAGCATAGTATAGTTTTTAATGAATTGCCTCTAGGATTACCACTAGATAGAGGTTTTAAGCATGTTATAGAGTTAGAACAGGGTGCCAAACCAATTATAACAACCCCATACTTCCATCCAAGAGGTTATAAGGAAGAAATTGAAAAAACTATTAAGGAACTCCTAGACATGGGATTCATAAGGCCTAGCTCTAGTCCATTTGCATCATTTGTGGTACTGGTCAAGAAAAAGGATGGTACAATGATAATGTGTATAGACTAGAGGGCTCTAAACAAGATGACCATAAAAAATAGGTATCCCATACCACACATAGATGAACTCATTGATGAGTTACATGGTGTTGTATACTTCTCAAAAATTGACTTAAGATCAGGGTACCATCAAATCTGAATGAGGAGTGAAAACGTGGAAAAGATTGCTTTTAGATGTCACTATGGGCACTTTGAATTTCTTATTATGCCATTTGGCCTCACTAATGCACCCATAACATTCCAATTTTATATAAATAAGGTATTCAACTAGCACCTTCAAAAATTTATTTTGGTATTTTTTGATGATATCTTGATTTACAGTAAAACATGGGAAGAGCATCTAAAGTACATAGACACTATTTTGAGAATCTTGGAGCAGAAATCCTTCTATGCTAAGCTATCTAGATGTGAGTGTGGTTTGAGAAAGATGCTATATTCGGGACATATTATAAGTTCTAAAGGAGTACAGGTTGATCAACAAAAAATCCAGTCAATTTTGGATTGGCCTCCACCCACTAATCTTACATAGTTGAGAGGTTTCTTTGGGTTGTGTAGCTACTATAGGAGATTTTCCAAGGGATTTTCTCAGCTTCCTTCCCCATTGACTGATTTGACAAAGAAATGAGCTTTTGTTTGGATAGAAGAGGTACAAAAAACATTTGATAAGCTTGAGGAGGTAATGAGTTCATGCCTTGTGCTTGCAATTTCAGATTTCTCTTTACCTTTTGTTATTGAATGTGATGCTTCTGGAGAAGGTATAGGGGTTGTCCTAACTCAAAGGGGACATCCAATAGCATTTTAGAGTAGAAAATTAAATCAATTAGAGAAAGGTTACTCCATCTATGATAAAAAAATGTTAACAATCATGCATGCATTTCATAAGTTTAGACAATATTTGGTACGTGGGAGATTCATTGTAAAGACAAACCATAATAGCCTCAAGTTCTTCTTGAACTAAAGGGATTTGAATGATCATTTAAAAAAATGGGTAAGAAAACTATAAGCTTATGATTTTGATATTGAATACATGAAAGGAAAGAATAATGTGGTTGCTGATGCTCTCTCAAGAAAGCTCACTTTTTGTTCCTTAACGTCTATCTCTGTTGATTGGACAGTCTCCATAATTTCAGAGTATGCTAAAGATTCTTTTTCCACCAAGATTTTGGATAAGTTAGTGGATGATAATAGAGACAAGGTTGTTGATGAATTGATTTATTACAAGAATAGGATCTTCTTAGTGCCAGGATCAAAAACTAAGGAGAGGATATTGAGGGCCTTTCATGGCACACCTTTGGTTGGTCATCAAGGATACTTCAAGACATACAAGAAAATTTGAGAGAAATTTTCATGGAAGGATATGAAGGAGGATTTCCTTAAACACATTAAGGAATCTATGGTATGACAACAAAGCAAGAGTGAGCAAAATTTTCCTACAAGGTTGTTGCAACCACTTCCTATTCCTGAACAAAAATGGGAAAGTATTTCCATAGACTTCATCATTGGGTTGCCTAAGGTTCAAGGTAAGGATTGCATATATGTGGTAGTAGATAGACTAACTAAGTATGCACATTTCTTTCCTATCACATCTGATTTCAAGGCATCACAAGTGGCCAAATTGTTCTTCGAAGAAATTTTTAGATTACATGGCTTGCCTAGAAACATTGTTAGTAACTGAGACAGTAGATTCTTCAACTCATTTTAGAAGGAGCTCTTTCATTTGGTAGGAACTGAACTCACTCCTAGTACTAGCTATCACCCTCAAATAGATGGACAAATAGAGATAGTTAATAAATGGATAGAGGGATATTTGAGGATCTATGTTTCAAATCAACAACATGCTTGGGTTAAATGGTTGCACCTAGGGGAGTATTGTTACAATACATCTCATCACATGTTTATTAGTATGCCTCCTTTTCATGCTCTTTATGGTTATGATGCCCTTTCTTTTTTTGATCTAGTACTTTCAGATAGCAGAGTACCTATGGCAAGTGATTTTGTCAAGCAAAGCCAAGACATAATAAGGTCCCTCAAGGATAATCTACAACATGCACAGAACCAACAGAAGTTGTATGCTGATAGAAAAAGGATTGAATGATCTTTTGAGGTGGGAGATTTGGTATTTGTCAGGTTTTTTCCATATAAGCAAAGCACCTTGAGGAGGAGTGGGGTAGAGAAGCTCAAGCCAAGGTTCTATGGGCCTTATAAGATCATCAAGAAGGTAGGAGAGGTAGCTTATGAATTGGAGCTCCCACTGAACAACAAAATACATAATGTTTTCCATGTATCTTGTCTGAAGAAGGTTCTAGGCCAGAAAACCATAGTATTTATATAATTACCACCACTTGATGATGAAGGGAAATTAGTTTTGATACCAGAAGAGATTTTGGATATAAGAGAGAAAAGATTGAGAAATAGGAGCATCATAGAGCATTTGGTCAAATGGAAAAGATTATCATTGGAGGATGCAACTTGGGAAGGAGCACATATTCTTGAGCATTCCAACCTTCATTGCTTGAGGACAAGCAATATTTGGGAGGGGAGGACTTTTCATGTCCCCTTTTCAAATAATTAAAATAATAACTTTTGCTAAGGCAGACAGGCTCAAAAAGTGAAGTTTTGACAAAAGGGGCTAATATTTGGAAAGCAATGAACTAATAAATGAAAATTATTATTACAATATATTTTATTAACCCCTCTTGGTCATGAGTTAGGGTTATGCCCTCTTTAAAAGCAATATGGAGGCATTTTGGGCTCATTTCAGAACTTGATTTTTGCTCATTGCTTTGTTGTTTTTTTGAGGTTGCCAAACCTGTGGAGAAGGAGACCCAAGGATTGGAGTTTTTAGTTTTAAAAGAAGGCTAAGGATGGGAGTTTAAAGCCATTCCATGTGCAAGCTCATGCAGAGTTTTCCCTTGTATTGAACAATGCAAATTTGTTAGTTTTCGAGTGTGTTTTTTGTAAGAGTTTGGTGTTTCTAGTTGAGTATTTCATATCAGTTCAGGTTGCTACTATATTTTAAATATTTAGATGTTAAAATAGAGCTGAATATACATATCAGGTCATGGTTATACTTTTATGATAGATTATTAGTGTTTTGGGGGTGTTTCAAGGTTATTTTGTGTTATTTTTGAGAGCCTGATGAGCATTGTTTTGGTCCTCCTTTTGGGAACTATTGTGTAAAATCTATAAAGATCTAGAAATTTAATTTTTTAAGCCATTATGCTATTGAAATTTTTTTTTAAATGTTCACTTTCATATTTATTAATAATATGTGAAGTTGTGAAGTTTTTGGCACTATTCCGGGCATACCCGATTTGGGTTTGTCGAGAAATTTGTTGGATCTTTGAAATATTGGTTGTTTGATATTAAAAATATGATTAAAGGTTTTAAATATAATAAAGGGGACATTTTAGAGATCAAATTCTATTTGGATTCTGCACAATGATCTTGCTTGATGTCGAAGCTCTTAGTGTGCCTCAGTTCATTAGTGCATCACAATGTAACTTTGAAACCATTGATCTTGGCATCAAATTGTCAGTGTCATTAGCTTTGGATTAGTGGGTGAGCCATAGTGACACCCTTGTTCTAGTTCAGAAGAGCATCCATCATTTGTGTCCACCCAATATCAAAGAGTCTCCAAGGTGCTCTAAGTGCATTTTGAGGTCAATATTTTGAGGGTCATAACTCGGAGCTCGTGAAGGCTATTGATGAAACATCAAATGCTATAGGATGATCATGTCAAGGCCTGAAATAATCTATCTCATTTTTTAGAGATCACATTCCATTTAGATTTTCCATAGCAATCTCGCTTGATGCCAAAACTAGCAGTATGCCTTAGTTCTTAGGTGCATCACAACATAACTTTGAAACTGCTAATCTTGGCATCAAATCATTAGTTCCATTAGCTTTGGATGGGAAAGTATACCCTAGTGACACCCTTTTTCTAGTCATGGAGAGTCTCCATCATTCATGACCACCCCATATCAAAGAGTCTCCAAGGTGCTTTAAGTGTGTTTTGAGGTTAATCTTCTGAGGGTCATAACTCAAAGCTCATGAGGGCTATCAATGAAACATCAAATGTTATAGGGAATTCATGTTGAGTCCTAAAATAATCTATCTCATTTATGAGATATGCATTCCATTTGGATTTGGCACAACAATCTTGCTTGATGCCAAAACTCGTAGTGTGCCTCAGTTCATAGGTGCATCACAACGTAGCTTTGAAATGCTAATCCTGACATCAAATCATTAGTGTTGTTAGCTCTAAATGAGTGGGTGAACCCTAGTGAACCCTTGTTCCATCTGCAAAGAGCCTCCAACATTTGTAGCCACCCCATACCAAATAGTCTCAAAGGTGCTCTAAGTATATTTTAAGGTCAATCTTTTGAGGGTTGTAACTCAAAGTTCATGGAGGTTATCGATGAAATATTGAATGCTACAAGATGTTCATACTGAGACCTAAAATAACCTATCTCATTTTTGAGAGATCACATTCTATTTGAATTTGGCACAATAATCTTGCTCAATGTCAAAACTCACAGTGTGCCTCAGTTCATAGGTGCATCACAACAAAAATTGGAAACCGTTGATCTTGGTATCAAATTGTCAGTGCCATTAGCTCTAGATGGGTGGATAAATCCTAGTGACACCCTTTTTATGATAGTAGAGAGCCTCCATCATTCGCAGCCACCCCATACCAAAGAGTCTCCAAGGTGCTCTAAGTATGTTTCAAGGTTGATCTTCCAAGGTTCATAACTTAGAGCTCATGGGGGCTATTGGTAAAATATCAAATGCTATAGGATGGTCATGACAAGGCCTATAATAACCTATCTCATTTCTAAGATTCTCTAAGTGTTTTTGGGTGGGTGAACCATAGTGACATCTTAAGGGATTGCATAGATTATTTCAAATGGAATATATATGATAGCATTTCAAATTAAACATTGCATCAAAATTTGATAATAAAGGTTGTTAAAATATTATTCACAAATTATTACATTTAAATCAAATATAACAAACATGATCAGAATGAATGATATTCCATAAACATGAACAATACACATGATCCATGATAAATTGAACAATACTATACTAAATTAATTTGTATATCATTGTGCACATAAATGACATAAATATATATCAAAATGCATATATCCATCGACAAATTATATATATATATATATATATATATATATATATATATATATATATATATATATATATATATATATATATATATATATATATCAAAGTTCATGTATCCATAGACAAATTGTGTGTGTGTGTGTGTACACATAGATATATATACAAGATGTGGCCAATCATGCCATTAGAATGTGTATAATATCAATGTTTTTGTATACAATGTGGCATATGCCATCTCAAAATGTCTCATGATTCATCCTATGACAACTATACTATCTTATGCTACTGGTGGATGATCAAAATGCAGCCTCCTTGCTACACTAGGTGGATCAGATGCCTTCTACATAAACAAAAAAGGAAAACCCAAAGTTAGACTACTAAATTTATATGATTCTATGTATCTAACATTGAATTACTCAAATGCACAATGATATTTCTTTTATTTGAAGATTTATAGTATTAAACTTTCATCATAAATACCTCTCTTGTTGACCTCCTATGTTGGTCAAGAGTCCTCTCTTATGTCTTCAGTAATGCTTGAACCTCATTGATTGTGGCCTATGTATGTTCAAGTATGTTTGTTAGATGAATCTACAGCTTAAAATATAACATTATAATTCATAGTGTGCTAAAATTATAACATATAATCAAAAATTCAAACTACAACTTACCTATGTTGACTCCTACTCTAGATATAATGGGTGCATCGGAAAAGATACAAAACTCTAGCATCCAATCTCTTGTGCACTAGGTGTTTCTTATGAGATACAAAATACTATTTGTTAATATCATGGAAATTAGTTTTGAATTTATTTATGAAAATAAGGAAAATAAAAAATAAATGATACTTATACATACAAATGAGGCTCTCATTGCAAATGGAAATGCTAGAGGATCTATAATGTGGAATCTACCTAGACTCATCACTAATAGCCGCACCCTATATAATAAAGAATGTAATTAAATTTTATTATCAAAAACATTTGACAAGAATAGATTGATATTTAATCACTTTAAAATAACCTAATTACCTTTCCCTTGTCAATGGGTTGTGTCTCATCCCCTGCACTCTATCCCCCACTAATATGCTTGCAAGAGAAAAGAAAGATTAGAAGCCATATATGCTCCAATATAAAATAGAAAAAATAATGAGAACACAAAATAATATACCATAGATGTCTCAAGGCTAAATGAAATAGCTGAGAGTGTGACATTATCAATCTGTTTGAGCTTCTCCTCAATCATCAACTAAACATGAATGAAGATCACATACATCTATAAGTTAATATCGGTTAAAAATTAAAATTACTCTATTATAACGATTAACTTTAAATTGCATATGTCGTAACAAAAAAATGCATACATGTATCAACACAGAAGGATTCCATGCCTCTACATGCCCCTCCTCTCTCACGTCAGGATGTGTAGCCTCTGTACACACATCTAGTGTATTCTCCTCAAATACAAATTGATACTCAGAATGATCAGCTACGGGACCTAGAAAAATATTCTTTCACATTATGTAAGTATGGGCACATAAACATGTGATGAGCTCATTGATGATGAACTCATGCTAGCATTATCAACATGGGGAGGCAAGACTGACCTAGCATGGGATATCAATAGGCTACTCAATCTATGAATTGCTATAATATTTTGAGAGCTAGACTCTACAATGATATTAGGATGCTACACTAGAGGAGGTGGGGAGACATCAGTAGGGGGGACAAAAAGTGCTAGCTTTCTTCTATTGGGAAAATGGTCTATCCTTAGGAGCTCCTCTTCCTACACCCATGTTGGGCCTCATGCTCCTATAGTTCACCTTGAGGCCCAACACAAATTTAGCATACAATTTTCTAATGAAATAAAATGGCACCTCTAAATTGTTGTGTGGAGGTATATCAAAAACCATCCACCAACGATCCCAAAATTTTGCACCCATAGCCTCATTTTTGCATCATTTAATTGATAGTTTGGGTTTTGTATGTTCTACTTGTTTACCAATTTTTGGGTCTATAAAAGGCTAACCATATCATCTTTAGTTATATTTAGGGCCACAACCTTATCATAGTCCAACCCATCTTCAAACATGGCATGCATTTGGTCACACCAACAAAGAGCAACATTTTGTTCATTGGTAAGTGTTTCAATATTATCCACTATGGTGTTTAACATGGATAACAGGGGAGCCAATGAGGGTATAGCTTTATATGTGGTTCACAAAACCCTCAGTTCAACGAGATTTTCAAATATCAAATCTTCAATTCAAGGAGGATTTTGAAGGGGTAGGGGATCGTTTGGTGGATGGTTTTGAGGGGGTATTGGATAATTTGGTGGAGGGTTATAAGGAACATTATTTCCTGCCTCAATATCATCATTTTAGTCAGCCATATCTATTAATTTGCCAAACAAAATTTATATTAAAAGCAACCTAAATTTCTACAATTTCTATTAAAAAACCTATTTTTTAACAAATTCAATTAAAAATAACTAATATATATTAATATTCATTCAAAACATAAAAAATTAAAAAAAAAAAAAAAATTACCCTTATCGTATACCTATTTCGAAATCCAATACCCGAATGGAGATCAACACTCAAGCCAAAAAAAGTCACAATGTAAAAAGAGCTCTCATGTTTTTTTTTAAAATCTCTATTATAGGTTTTGGGTGTCTGATATGAAATCAGTTACCTGATTACCAATTGAATACCTAAAAAGGCTTGGTCCTAACTTTTTAGCTTTGGTATCAAGATGGGTGGAAAAAAGTCAGAGTGGATTTCGAAGCACTTTTAGACAATTTTAAACTCCATTTTTTTCACATCACCACTTTTTGCCACACCATGATGCTGCACATACCTAGTGTGAATAGAAGTCATTTTAACAACAAGAGAGAATATCTCATCAAAATCAATGCATTTTTCTATGCAAATCCTCTTACAACTAACCCAACTTTAAATTGTTTCTTACATCGATCCTCTTCTTTCAACTTGTAAACCCACTTATTCTATAAAGTCCTTTTACCTGCAAGCAACTTGCATAAATCCAAAGTCTTATTTTTCAGCAAAGAGTCCATTTTTTCTTTCATTGTAGACTCCCATTGAATCTTTGTATCCACCTCAAAGATTACTTTAATGACAAATATTCACCTTTTGGTGATCCTATTTGACGAGTCAATCATCATTTGGTGAATAGCACATGCAATATAGGTCAACCATGTCACTAGATATTTATTAGATTTGGGTCCAATGCTCGAGGTAGTTGCCCATTAGTTATCACATGATTGGTCAAAAATATCAGTCCAATCACCAATGCAATATACATTTTGGATACATTTATTTTAAACATATCACCCGCCTTTGCATGTTATTTCTTATTGGCTCACATTCTTTCACCATTACTACAACCAAATAATTTTCCCTTGGGTTGGGTGTTGCGAACCATTTTACTGATGTGTGTCAATCACCAACCCCATTTAGCTAATTGTTTCCTATTGTAGGCTTGCATAGGAAAGTGTGTTTTACCTACATTTGACATTCTCACTTGTTAATCCTGCCTAATTTTCCAACCTAGATTGGACTATAAGATATTATTATTCTACACAATTTACTATTTTTTGGTCTAAAGACTAGCATTTCTTATTACTACCAAACTTTTAGACTGCTGAGTGGATTGACCATTGACTCACAGACCCTAGTTTTTGGAAAAGAAAAGTGATTTTTAAGTTATTTTTTATGTCAATAGTGGTACTGGACCATTAGTATAGTGGTATTGGTTATTTTTTTAATTTTACTGTCCAGTGCCTGCTAGTGACTGGACATCTCACATGCTAAGATAGCTTATAGGTTTGCGAATTATATTGGGTAGTATCATAGACTATAGTACCATGGCAGTAGTACCCTTTTTTTGAGAATGAATCATATTATTGTTATTATATGTAGTGAAAGTAGTTGAATATTTTGTTCAACAACTAAGTTGATATTCTTTTGTAGCCTTTATCAATTTTTCATGTCAAACAATAGGGGTAATAGGGGTTCTAGTAGGATCCCTAAAAGCTAAGAGAGGCCACCATTACCAAAACAATTAACCATAGAAGCATATTTTGGTGGTGAAAATATTGACAACCTACAAGATTCACAAGTTAGATCTCCAATGGTTATTGAAAAAGGAGATTCATCACAAGTTGGACCCTCAGACCATATTGAAGTTCAAGTTGGTGAACCTGATATCTCAGTCGAGGACAACCTTGAACAAGATTTGGAAGCAATTCTCCTAAGTAGGGAGTCACAAACTGAGATTATAGAGTTGGATTTAGTCCTGAACCAGTCGGGTGAGAAAACCAAAACTGATTCCATAAATCATGTTCATGCACAAAAGGGGAAAAGAAAATTGGAATTGATGAAAGATCAATCTTGTTGGGATTTGTCCAAAAAGAATTTTTAGTTATAATAGTTGAAAAAGTACTAGCTCATTGAACTAGTGCCCAATCCAATTGATGGTGAGCCTCTTGCATAATGCAAATGTAAGATTTGCACAAAGATAACAAAGAAGGAGAAGAGCTTGCAGCTTAAAATTGATACTATAGAAAAGCATGTCAGTAAATTTTAGAAGAAGGAAACTATAGATGGAGTTGAAAAATCCATGCTAACTTAGAAAACAAAGGAGAACTATCTACATATCAGGAATGCCAAAATATACAAGTTACACTAGTAATTACAAGAGAAGCATTCTGAAGTAAAAGGTTCCATTGAAGATTTCATTAGGAAAGCAACAAAAGTGTAAAATATGGGAAAAGTAGTTCAATTAAGTGTGGCTTTTTATATATTGAGTAGAGGACATCCTATGATGGACTACCCTTCAATTCCTACCTTATTGCACTTTTTAAAAACTCAAAACTATCCGAACAGTCATTGGTCGGTAAACAACAAGTGGGAATTGCCTAGATGTCTTGCACATGTTGAAAAAGAAGATATGAAGGACAAAATTAAAGACTCTATTTTCATTGCATTTTCTCTAGATGAAGTTACAACAATTGATAATACTTTCTAGGTGTGCATGCATGTTTATACTGCAAACAATCTTTGTCATCAACCATTTCTATTATCTGTTGCTAAATTGAATTGTAGTGTGATAGCTGAAAATTTATATGAATTATTAAAGACTACTCTAATGGAATCTAGAGGTTTTGATAGCATGGAGATTGCTAAAAAGTTGGTGTGTGTTGGAGTGGATGGAGCTTTGGTTATGCAAAGTCATAAAGGAAATCTTTGCAAAAAGAGCATGAATGATTTGGCACCCTACGCTATTCCCATTCATTGCATAGCCCATCAAATGAATCTAGCTTTTGGAATTATTAGATATTTTGGTTGTGTAAGTAAAATGGAATCTCTAATCAAAGAGATTTACCAATACTTCTATCAAAGTCTAAAATGAGTCTGAAAATTTCAACACTTTGTTGAAGGACTTACTAATGGGAGGAAGCTTCTTAAAGACAATGATAACAAATGGATCTCTTTGGTTGGAATGGTGCATCGAGTAATGTCTGAATACCTATCATTGCTTGGATAAATCCACTCTATGTGAGATAGATTCCCTCAGTTATATTCAAGCCTAACTAATGTTAAGGTACTCTTAACTTTAGTAGCCATTCTGCTCATGCTACAGGACATGAGAAATATTATAAAAAAGGTTCAACAAAGAGCTATGTGCATTGCAGAATATAATAAGCTACATTAAATGACATGTAGTAGCCTAGATACCCTGTATTGATTAATACCATTAGATGAAACAAAGTTTACAAAGTGGTTAGAAATCTTAGATTTGAACAATCCTAGGAACTTTTTACATATTAGTGCAATGATGAGGTATATGCTAGGGTACGTGGAGTTGACATACCAATGTAGTACTATGCCCACACTAAACCTAACTCCAACCCCAAAAAAGTAGGAAGAAAAGTTGAATTAGTACCAGAGAAGGTACTTTTACATATTACAAGTGAAGACTTCAAGAAGATCAAAGACTTCGTGCTTGACTTGTCAAGCATGTTTGCTATAATCTTTTGTTAGAAATTAGATTTGGATTCCCTCCAGAGGAACTACTGAAACCAATATCAATTGTTTTTCCACAATATTGGTCTCTAAACTATCCAACTAATTTTTGAAGAAGGATGAAGGCTTTCATTCAGCATTTTTGTAAACCTAAAGTAATCAATGGAGTCACTATAAATGAAATTTTAGATGAATCTCAACTGAGAGATCAATTATATTCTTTTACAAACATAATGAAGGAACAATATGCTCTTATGGAGAACTCAAATGAAGAGGGAGCAATACCAAAGCTTTGAAAAACCTTGGTGAGAACAATTAGTTGAGAGAGGCAATACCAAAATATTTCAATCTTACCAATTTATGTTTGACAATGATATTGGGTTTAGTGGAGGATGAGAGAGTTTTTAGTACTTTGGCCTTCCTAAAGTCAAAGGTTAGAAACAAATTAGATAAAAATTTGGATAATTGTCTAAGGCTCTATAATTCTAGGTATGAGGTAGAAAATTTCTCTTATGACAAGGTTGTCAACATTTGGAGAAACCAATGTCAAAGAAGAGGGATTGCCAACATTTCAAACCCAAGTGGCAGTGGCAGTGGCAGTGGTAGTGGCCATGGCAATGGTTCATATCTTGATATTGGAAGTAATGAAGATGATATTAACTTTGGCATGCATAGTGAGTCTCACACTAATAGTGGATCTGAAGAAAGCATAAGAGACAATGAAATGTTGTATGCAATAAATGAGGAAGATTCTGATGATAGTGATGCTGAGTCATTCCAAGTGGAATGGCAACTATATTAGCATCTCAACCTCAAGTTCTAACTTATGCGTGAGTCAAGTAGTAGGCTAGTAGCTCTGATCTAAGACTCTACCTACTAATCAATTATGTAATATGATTGTAGAAGTTGATTTATAGCCTTTATTCATTGTCCCTTTATAGATTCTTAAATTATTATTTTTTGAAGATGTTGAAGTTACAAACTTACATGTTGAGACTTTCATTGATTGTATTTTTTTAATATTTTGAGATTTTGATTGATTCTAGTTTCTTTAAGAAATTGTAACATAATGCATTTAATAGAATAAACTCTATCTAAAAAAATTGTATTATCATTTATAATTATAAATTAGCCTATAACATAAGACATTTAACAATTGTCAATTACAAATAGTTACAACCCTTTGCAAATGACTCAATGTCAAATTGAAACGACCCCAAATTACCTTTTGCAGATACAAGGGAGCAACAATAGTTGTAGGTCAATTTGTAATTGTATATATAATTAGATTATTACTACATAATAAATTATGTGTATACAACATAGTTTCAAGAATCATAGTAATTCACACGATTCAATGATTTGATTCACGATTCAATTAAAGCTTGCCAATTTTTATCCAATTCTGATTCTTGTTACTTTGGTACTATACAATCACATTGCCAATTGTACAATTTTTTCAAGTAGTAGGACTAGGGAATTTTTTTTCATTTGTTCTATGTAGTAATAGTATGCCAATTCCTAGCTGCCCAACTATCCTAATATGCTGGCTCTTGATTCCTATAACAATTAACATTAAATAAAGTTGAAATTAAATTTGAAATTTGAAATTAAAGAGCAACAAGTAACAAAAAAATTATAGTACTATCACTTACTAAGTTGTTACTTCTTTGTGCTATTAGCTATGAGTCATGACTACTAATGAAAGCAATAGTAACATCTTCAATTTGAGAAGATGACCCGACTTCAAAGAATTTCTTTAGGGCACTCCATTCTGCATCATTTGGAAGCTCCATTTGATTGAGGTTATAGGTAAATAGTTGTAACCTCATCAACAATAGATACTTTTGAGAGATATTTTTACATGAATCGAAGAATTTATCTATAACTTCATTCATTGTTGATAGTGATTTGATGCAACTTGCAGTTCTTTCTGGAGTGGTTTCCTCAGGCAAGTTTCCTAAATCATAATTTATGTTTTCCTACAAACTTTTCATGTAATTTTATTTTCTAGTGAATATGTCATTTGAATCAGCTAGATTTGGTAATCTAGCAGTCAGCAAGTTCAATATGATGTTATTCATCTTCATCAATTCTTTGGAAATAGATTTGACAGATTCACTTATTTTCATTACTTGTTCACAATGGTGACCGACTTCAATGGTCATTATAGAGGCATTCAAGCAATTTTTTATTCCATGTTTTGCCAAATTCTTATCACTAGATCTCTTTACTTTATTCAAAATTTGGTCAGAAATATTTTTTAAGGAATCGGTAAAGATTTTTCTTTTACCCACAGTATCACTTTTTACATTTTCATAGAAAAGTTTGAGATTGCTAGTTAAATCAAGCCATTCAAACAAACTATCATTGTTCTTCATTATTTTTTCCCAATTGTCTTGTTTGATAAGCTTAACCATGTTTATTATAGTATCCTTCACATGATGGTCTTATAAAGAGGTCATTCTATTTTTTTCCATTACATTCTCCATCTTTTTCTTTATTTTAGACATCTCTTTTTCACTATTTTTCTGTATTTCCTCTAGTTTCCCTTGCCAATTAGTTGCTCTCTTCTTCTCATCCTCCAATTTCTTCTTCAAATCTTGGATTGTATTTGTAGTAGTTATCTCTTTTTTCTTCTCATCCTCAAATTCCCTTTTCAAATCATGGATTGTCTTTGTAGTGGGCTCCTCCTTTTTCTTCACATTGTCCAATTCCTTCTTCAAATCATGGAGTCTTTGAGTTGATTCAGTAGACTCCTCTTTCTTCATGCTCTCCAATTCCTTTCTCAAATTGAGGATTTTCTTTGTAGTTGACTCCTCTTTTTTCTTTGCATTCTCCAATTCCCTCCTGATGTGGTAGATTGTGTTAGTGTTTACAGTAGCTCTAGACTCTATTTTCTTCACATTCTCCAATTCCTTCTCCAAATTATTGATAGTTTTTGTAGTTGACTCCTCTTTTTGTTTCATATTCTCCAATTACTTATTCAAATTGTTGTTTTTTTGCACTAGACTCCTCTTTTTTCTTCTCATTTCCCAATTCCTTTTGCAAATTAAAAACCATATTTTCCCTAGACACCAAATGTTTCTTTTCATTCTCCAATTCAGTCTTCAAAATATTATTTTCCTTGACAACATAGTCTAGGTCAGTTTTCAATTTATTGTTGACCTGTGCACTACTTTCTATACTTGAACAACTATGCAATAGAGGCTTATTCATGCTGAAGTCTTTTTAGGCACTCATCCAATTCTTTAGTCAATTTTTCCACTTGTTCATTCATCTTTTCTTGCTGGACAATTACCTCTGTAGGAGAAGATTTCTTTATCTTGTTTTGCAATTCTTTAAACCTATTTTCTGCTTCTTTCTCCTTCGCCTTCACATTATTAAAGTTTGCCTATAAATTTTCTATTTTCTTTGTAAGCCTTTTTTTTTCCCTCTCCACTTTTAGAAGTGTAGAGTAGACCATTTTGTTTATCTCTTTTGATATATTGATTTTGTCAATATTTTTCACTTTTGACAAATCTATTTGAAGACTGGTAACTTGTATATTGTTAAGATTTATTGCATTTTGTGGTGAATTATTATCTCTACCTAGGGGCATAATAGCCATGAAGTTCATCATTTCATTGTTTGGATCATGTGTTGGAAATATTCTAGTCATAGATTCTTGACATTCAACAACTGCATCACTTTTCAAAGTCTTAATAATTCCCCTATTTCTTTCTCTTGCCTATTCAAACTTTGATGCAAGCTCATTCAAACTGAAATCTAGGTTTGTTGACATAATTGAGTGTTTGAAAGGTGAATTATCAATTGTATCATTGTGTGCTCCTCCAAATCTAGTTAAACTTACTCCACCTACAATTATATTTTGAGGATTGCCAACAAACTGAAGATGGCCCATTCCAAGTATTGGAATTTTAAGACTATTTTCTGGGTTTTGTACAAAAGCTACTGGTGCATACATTGGTGAAGTAACTACTGACATTGTTGGTGGTGTAATTGTCATAACTTTTTGCTTTATTGCACAAGTTTCATCCATGCTTTGGGATTCAAAGATTTAACAATTAATGTTTTGGGATGAACTTTAGAAGCAAAGGCATAATTTGTTTTTTCCCTTTCTAGATGAATCATCTTCATTCTCAAAGAGTCCAATGATTGGTTTACATCCTATTTTGGGTGGGTCTGGTACTGGAACTAAATTCCAAATCCCTTCAACACTTGCACTAATGGGCCCTATACCTGCATAACCCATTTTTTGTATCATAGTTTCCCCTCTACTATACGTTTGTTTAACAAAATCACTCATTTGAAGTGTAACAATATCTCTACCCATGGTTGACTCAGAATCCTGAATACTTTGAATGTTAGCATTAGACTCAAGTTCCTTTTTCCTTTCATTATCACTGTCACTACCAAAACCATATAGTATAGTTGGATGCTCTTTATTCCAATAATTGTTAAAAATTTCATCCTCCACAACTTCATCAAAACTAGCTAATGTTTTTGGTTCACCCAAATTTTGCCTCATTTTCCAAAAATCAGTCATCTTGGTTTGACACCACATTTTAGTTATACATGCCTCTTTAATTTCTTTCGGGATAGACCTCTTAGAAGGTTGAGATGCTTTCTTGTAAAAATTTAAGTATGTCAGAGGCTCTAATTTGTGCAATGTCATAATTTGGGATGACAATTCTATTAGAGTAGATAATTAATTATTAATTATTTATTCTATTTACTTAATCTTACTTAGGTAAATGCATTTATTTAATATTTAGTATTTAATGCATATTGTGGTGAGTTGTTAACAACATAGGAGTTTGTTCCCTTCTAGCATATTCCACCTTTTTGTGGAAGAGTGCTTAGTTGTCAACCTTATTTTTTACCACCTTCCAACTTGTTCTACAAGCTTCCATGAGGATTTTATAAGAAACCTCTCTCTCATTGTAAACATATCACATTCTCATTGTAAATACAATTTTATTGTTTTGCATATTTTCTCTCTCATGTCCATTTAAGGTTTTTCCCTTACTCTACGCTCTTCTTTCCTTGGCGTCCCTTTGATAGGTTTTTACATGCAGGTGATTTTGGGCATCTTCAAAGTTGTATTTCATCAACTCCAACATGGTATCAGAGCCTTCTTTCTATTGCTTGGTTGAAGAATTTTTGAAGCCGTGATTTGAAATCGCAAACCCTAGTTTGTTTGTGCATTTTTTTTTTCAAATTAGGAGAACAAAATTTTTTTGAAGCACATTGGGCCAATACAGACACTACCATTGGATCTGAAAGATCATTTGTAGTCAGGATTCATATAAAACTTTCTGATTTTGGAGACAAAGCTCTAGGGGACAAAAAAAAAATTAGTTGCAAGCCCTTTGTATGGACTGTACGGACATTTTCAAAAAAAATTTAAAATAAAAATAAAAAAAGCTGCCGCTGGCCACACCACCTCATGACTACCACCACACCACTAGGGCACTACTTGCAGGCCACTACACTACCGTAGGGCACCTTGGGCCTGGCTGCCACCAGTGGGCGACTGCAAATAGGCGAAACCACCCTCTATTATCGACGAGACCTCCTATTCTCACCGCTCTGCCTCCTTTTCTAAGCTTTGCCTAGGTCCTGCCACCTCGAGCACACCGCCAGTTCCCATGACTCCAGTCATCTGCTTCCATATAGAGTTTCCTATGACGAACAAATGGCATTATTTTGAGCTGCATATTTTCTACATAGTCAGCACAACATTTGCAACCGAGTCAGCAGCTATGGGGGTGACACATGGCATTGGTGCCATGTGGTACTTTTCCACATGGACTCTACCATATCACCTACCACATCACCTACCACGTCAAATTTTGCCACGTGGCATGCCATGTGGCTTCTTTTTTGCTATGACAACTACTAGGCCATGAAATTTATGCCAATATTTTGCTAACATCAGCACTACATCATCCACCTCTTGCACATTTCCAAAGTCCTTTTTGACCTACCTTCAATTTTTTGGCCATAATTTGAGCATACAAAGGTATTTTTATGATCCAAAAGAAGCACCAGAAAGTTGGTTCCGAGATGGAGACATTGGTGTAGGTATTTTTAGGTTTTGGTGCAGGTTTGTTGCCCATTTTTTAATTGAAGTCTAAAATTCTATTTTTGACTTTGGCATGCATATCTTTTGTGTCCCATGTCAATTTTTTGAAAATGTTATATTTTTGGAAAGGTAGTTTTGTAGTCTTTTAAAAAATGTAGTCATTTTCTTTAGATTTTGGCCGATTCTCTTTCTATCATGTTTTTGGCATTTTTGCTCTGTGGTAGATATCTTGGGTGTTTTAGGTTTGAGGATCATTTTTTTGGCATGGTTTCTTTTGTTTTAGACTGTACTTTCTTTTGTATCAACTTTTTCTTTGTTCTGATCATTGTAGACATTACTTGTAAGCTCTTTTGTATACGCACTGAGATAAAATGTCACTTTTTCATTTTAGGTTCATGAAAATTATTTTTGAGTCAATTGTACATGCACTATTTTTATAAAACACCATGGGGGGATAGTTGTTTGCTAGTTTAGGCCTTCTTCCTTTACCAAGTGAGTGTCCCTTCTATGACATTAAACCCATGAAGTGTCATTATGACCGTGTCTTTATAGATGTTTGTAACTCTTCCTCTCTTGTCATTCTTGGTTCATCTGGAGGAGATTTTTGGCCCACCTTCCTAGTTGCTTGTCATCTCACCCTGTCTGCATTAAGGGGGGGTTATGCTATTATTCTAATGCATATGTGGTTCAATGGTTCGATATTGTGAACTATGTATTCAGTGGTTGATTCTATATACAAGGCGATTGCACTGACTGGCTACCTATTCATTTCGGTTAGATGAATCATCTACCATATAGACACACTCAGTTTGTGCCTTCTTCTTCCATGGAGGTTGTTCAGATCAGTAGTTTTCTTTCAGACGGTAGATTTTGTGACTTCTTCATGCTTCAGTGATGCTCTTCATGATCACTCTTTGTTCCTATTTTAGGGGACATACCCCTAGTTGGAGGTTTCTTCAGTTCTTTACTAGGTTCTTACCTCTTTTTGGGGGAGGGCTTTTCCCATGTGGTTTTCTCTCTTTCCTCATTTTTGGAGGTTGCATCTATTTGATTTGTACATGGGTACCTAACATGACCTCCTTGTTGGGACCCATTCTGCATTTTTGCATTTCTTAGTTTTGTGAGCTTAAGGCATTTTCCTAAGTTGCACTTAAGGGGGGTGTTAGAGTAAATAATTAATTATTTATTATTTATTCTATTTACTTAAGCTTACTTAGGTAAATATATTTATTTAATATTTAGAATTTAATGCATGTTGTGGTGAATTTTTGACAACATGGGAGTTTGTTCCCTTCTAGCATGTTCAACTTTTTTGTGGAAGAGTGCTTAGTTGTCAACCTTATCTTCTACCACCTTCCAGCCTATTCTACAAACTTCCATGAGGCCTTTATAAGTAGCCTCTCTCTCATTGTAAACATATCACATTCTCATTGTAAATACAATTTCATTATTTTGCATATTTTCTCTCTCATGTCCATTTAGGGTTTTTCCCTTGCTCCACGCTCTTCCTTCCTTGGCTTCCCTTTCACAAGTTTTTGCATGTAGGTGATCTTGAGCATCTTTGGAGTTATATTTCATCAACTCCAACAAATTTTTGCATTGAAATATTATTCTCTGTTGCATGTTTCTCCATCTTTTTCTTAACCTCATCTCATGAAGCCTTGTTTTTAAAATTTTCTATGAATGGCATCTCCTGTTGTTTATATTTTCTCATAGTATTCCCATTGGCAATAAGTCTTGTTTTTATTATGTTCAGTGGATCATAATTCTAGTGACTAACAAAATCAAAGCCAAAAAAAGTTACCAATTCATTTGCCACTTTGAAAGCCTTTCTCTCAAATGTGAGGCCTCCAATTGTGGAAGGCAAGGAAGGAAATACCATTTTCTTTTATTTTCCACTGAAAATTTCATCTAAACTCTCCATCTACCATACATATTCCAGTGCAAAAACCCTTTCTATAACATACATTAGAAGTTTGCACAGTTCAACCACTAAACTGTAAAACCTTAAGACAGTGTACTCTTCCATGAAGAACCAGTCAACCAGTTGAATCTGACTTCCTAGTTGAATGCAATCTTTACAAAACATAGGCAATCTAGGCATCAAAGTGCCTGTGATTTTTGATAAATAGGTGCCAAAAATAAGTCTACAAAATGGTTGTAGTTTTTATTTGCAATAGTCATCCTCATCTTATGTGTCCACTCATATATTGGACTTGGAGTCTTTGATTTCTTTTAGATTCTCCCATCAAACTTATAGACCTCAATATCGAGCTTGTTGTTCTTTGTCTCAAATATTGGGTGATGCTTTGCTAAAAGAAGGTAGCACAATTAACTTGTGAACCTAAATGTCTTTGTCTTGCCTATAGTTGTACTTTGTTTAATCATTAGTAATTGTTGTTGCATAGATTCAGCAATGTGCTAAAAAAAATTATATCTTACATCTATCTACTCAACTAAGTGACCTTGATAATGGATATTATAAATCATTTTAAGAACACTAGCCCTCACTTTCTTGTTACTGTCCAATCTCAGATAAAATGATAACAAAGAAATAGTTTTCTGAACTCATGGCACAAAAATATCATACTAATAAGGAGGCTTATGGTCTATGTCCAATGTAACACTAGTAGAACTAGAGGACTCTGAGTTTATTAAACCCTTAATAAATGAATCTTGAAAACCTCTTTCTAGTATGTCATAAGCCTATGCTAGTTTATCCAAGTCAATGTGCTCATTAGAGCTTTCTGGTTTAAACCCTAGCCCTAGGTCTAACAGAGTGAAAAATTCACTCTCAGTTATGGATAAAATTTCCTCCTGAGTGTTTTGGTTTAAAATTGCCTTTTATTTTTATCATAATTCTGAGAGCATAGCATTACAATTTCAGGGCAAGGGAATACTTTGGGTACAATGAAGTTTGCTAATCTAGTAACCAGAGTAGCTAGTTTATTTGTATGTGCACCAATACTATTGTTATATTTGTAATAAGTTCTCCCCTTCGGTGGATCTTTCCACTTATTAAACAATGAATGCCTAATTCTCATGATTCCTAAATCTCCATGGATAACAGGATAAAAAATATCATGAAATTCATTGGTGAAACCTGGGGTTTGTAGCACTTGCCTGAGTTCTATAATGTATTTCTTTTCCTTTATGCTTGCACTCATACAGGAGGTTTTTGACTTTGTTTTGCTCATGCCTGCTACTGGTTATTACACAAAATTCTTCTTTAGGCCCTCTTTAAAATAATTGTAAAGTGTAAACATAAGACAATTAAAATCAAGATTTCTATTGCTACAAATTGCAATGAATTTAAAAAAAAAAAAATTAAATACCTGAAATTGAGATTGGATAATTGGTGTTCTCGTCTGATACTCAAGTTTCACACTTTTAGTCTTCAAAACACAAAATGGAATTATGTCAGTCTGAGAAAAATTGAAATTTGAAAACCTTATCGTATCAAACTCTAAAAATAATGAACATATAGGGTAGGGTTAATAGTTAAAAAGAAAGTATTAAGTAATTAATGGTTTTAGGTACTTTATTAATAGTATGTTTAATGTACATGTAAACAACATAAAGAGTCAAGACTCAATAATTTAGTAATGTAGATAATAATAATAAAAATTTTTAAAAGTAAAAAAAATATTACATTGATATACATTTGAATAAATTTATTTATTTTAAATTAATTAATTAATAAAAATAGAACTTAATTATTGATGATTCGATATGATTTTCAAGTGAATTTGTGGAGCGATATCATCATGCGTCCATCAATCATGACATCATGACACTTGTCGAGGACATGTGTCACAATTCTAGATGAATCTAGGCACTTGGGAGATCATTCCTCAAATTGGCTTGAAATTCATCTTGAGCCGTCGATTTTTCTTTTAGTCAACAGTCAAAATTTTAATTTTCGGATATAATCTTGTAGCACGCGTGTTTCAATTTTAGGTTAATTTAATTATTGATATTCACTAAACATATATTAAACTTTATATAATAAAATTGGTGCAAGTTATGAAACAAGTGCCACTAGTACTTGTCTTTAGTTTTTATATAAATCTAATATAAATTTAATAAATTTATTATGATATATAAAATATTTTAATTAATAAAAATGTAATATAATTATATTTTTTTGTAATGATGTTAACTTAAATTTAAATTTTATTCATAAGTATATTATATAATCATTGATATATATATATGTTCTATTATATAATAAATAATTAAAAATAGAAATAATAATATTTTTATAATAATAATAAATCTTAAATGATTATATAATATAAGTAATATTATTTTTAATTGAATGAATTTTTTTTTTTATAATTTATAAAACAATACATTATTGTAATATAAAATATAAACCATTGCATTTACATTAAAAAAATAATAATATTAACGTTAATGAATCACATTGAAAATGAAATATTTAGCTACTAGCCCTAAGCCTAGTAGCTATCGACAAGTACTAATAATTATTAATAAATTATAATGACAATAATTTAATTTAAATAAAATAAATAAAATTTAAAAAATAATTACAATTGTTATATTTTTATTCATATTTATTATTTAGTTTCAAAATAAAAATGTAATATAGTTTAATTATCTATAAATTATTATCATATATTGATTATTGTGATAATTGTTGTTTATAAACATAATTAATAATAATAATATTAATCGAGTCTTCCAATTGGTAATGACCGAACACATGTTAGAATTCTAGATGAATCTAGGCACATGTGAAAGCATTCTCCAAATCGGCCCAAAATTCATCTCGAGCTGTCAATCTTTCTTTTAGTCAATAATCAGTATTTCAATTTTTGGGTAGAATCTTGTAGTATATGTGTCCCAATTTTGAATTAATTTAATTATTGATATTCAATGATGATATATTAAATTTTATAAAATAAAATTGGTGCAAGATATGAAACAAGTGCCACTAGTACTTACCTTTAATTTTTATATAAATCTAATTTAAATTTAATAAATTTATTATAATATATAAAATATTTTAATTAATAAAAATGTAATATAATTATATATTTTTGTAATGATGTTAATATAAATTTGAATTTTATTCACAAATATATTATATAATCATTGATGTATATGTTCTATTACATATATATCATATGGTTATAATTATATTATATTATAAATAATTATATTATATATTCTATTATATATACTAAATAATTATTAATAAAAACAATAATATTTTTATAATAATAATAAATCTTAAATGATTATATAATATAAGTAATATAATATTTAATTGAATGACAAAAAAAACATATTATAATTTATAAAAAATACATTATTAAAATATAAAATATAAACCAATGCACTTTCATTAAAAAAATAAAAATATTAATGGAGTCCTTCGATTGGCAATGATCAGACATGTGTCACAATTTTGTATGAATCTAGGTGCATGGGAAAGTATTCCCCAAATCAGCCCAAAATTCATCTTGGGCCATCGATCCTTCTTTTATGCAATGGTTGAGATTTCAGGCAAAACCTATTACTGATCAAAAAAATTATTATAATAGTTTTAATATATAAATAAAGGATTTTTTTTTCTATTAGAGAATTGATTTTCTTTTCTATCATAAGCTTTTTATGGTAAAGACTATATGAAAAATTCAATGAAGATATATTAAATTTTATAAAATAAAATTGGTGTAAGATATCATGAAATAATAATAATAATATAAATAACATAATTACAATTTAAAAATATAATTGCAAATGCTATATTTTTATTCATATTTATTATTTACTTTCAAAATTAAAATATAATATAGTTAAAATATCTATAAATTATTAAAATTTAACATATATTAAAATTGTGATAATTATTTATAAACTATTCTTCATCATTTAAAAGATTTCATAATGAAAAAAAAAGTTAGGAATAGGTGACAACATAGCTATGAAATAAAAATTTGACACATAAATTATCAAAGTTATATTTAACTTTTTTAAGGTTATAATCTATTAATCTTTAGTTTTCCTTGAAGCTCTATTTGTTTTAACCAATCAGATTAAACAAAAATAGTTAATTATTAACAATTAACTATTTTTAAAAAAGTTGCAGACTAACAATAACATTTCAACAGTGCATTGAGAATCTAGATGCCAAAAACAAACTTACAAAGTCATATACTAACAAGAACAATGACTTGAGAAGCCAAAAACTTTTTTTTTTATTGATAATATTTTAGACTATACAATGTACATAGTATTGATTCATAGCATAAATATTTAAAATAGCTGATTAAATTAGCCTAGTTTTACAATTTCATAATTTACAAAAAATGGCAAGGCCCAATCCAAAGAAAAATACAGATATCTTTAAAATATTATTTTTCCTAAGGGAAATAGGTAAGGAAACAAGTTACAATATTCAAAAACAAGGCTGAGGGAATAAGGGACCAAAGAGGTTGGAAGCATGAGTGGGCTAAGGAGCCGAGAGTTTGAAGCTTTTAATCAGAAAGGTCTTCAAGTCCATCCGTGAGGAATCTGTTGGAGAATATGATGTCACTGAACTTATCCAGCCATGTAAAGTTGATCTCACTGATGTCGTCCAACAATAACCATTTTTGCAAAAAATCTCTTTTGAGCCACGCTCGCTTCCAATGGTGAGTCAACTATCATTTGTTCACGTCGAACAAGAAAGGATGCTTATGTATAATGCACCCTATGCCTTCTTCCTAGAACTTGTCTACTACATCTGTAAAAGGGATGCCAATGCCTAGCCCTGATATCTACTTAGCCAATACAAGAATTTTGACATCATCTTCTAAAAAGGTTTTCATAAAAGTGTTATCCAGAAGCATCAACATGTCTATTTGACTACCTCCAAGGTCAAGAAGAAACGTGAGGAAGCAGGAGGTAATATTCGTGGACACATAGTACCTCTTATCATTTCTCAAGAATTCATAGCCAAGTACCATGAATATAGCATGGTAGATAAAAGGATTTCAACCATCTACCTTGCAAACCATGGCAAAGAAATTGTCAAGAATCATGCCCAGAAAGAGCTTTTACAGAGCCATTATAGTGCATTTGAGGCAAATTGGCGTATCCATGACTAAGATTCAAGAAAATCTACAAACTACAATTGCAAACTAAATTTAGATTGAAATTTGAAGAATATGAGAAATGATAATGAAAGAGGAATTGAAGAGGCTTTTTAATGAAACTTCTATTATAGCAGTTGCATTTAATTCTTTGGCGTTTGCGATCTTTCATATCTTAATTTTTTATATTCCTATTAATTTTAAGTGTGTGAAATGTTGAAATGTACTGGCATTAATGTTAGATAGTTGATAGTGCTTGACATTGAGTAATGATTTGCATACAAACCTTTCCACATGTCTTCATTCTAGAGAATTACATACAACTACATGTCTTTTCAAGTGAGTGGCCCTGAGATGCATCTTCTATCATTGATCTCCAAGTAATCAACAGTCAATAAAACTATTGTATTTACTATTAACAATATGAAAGTGATGGTAGCTGACTTGGTAATAGTGACACTGACATAATGATGTTATGACATTATTAGTAACACACCTAAAATAGTACACAAGTTGATACTTAAAGTGACTACTTAGCAATCAGTAAAATCACTAGCCAATACATGTGCAAATTTTACTTTCAGGTTAAACAATTTTTCAATTTACCAGTGAAGATTAGCCAAGACCATTATTATTCATTTTTCTACAAAACAAGTAATTCACCTCTAATATTATTAATTCATTTTTGGCAAGGGAAAAAATAGCCATCATTTATTTATCTGTCGACCAAAAAAAATATTGATTCACCACATTTAAAATAATTTTTGCTAGGTCAAGACAAAAATTGTCAACATATAATATTTTATTTCCCTATATGGAACAAAAAAATTTCCCTCAACATTAAATTTTTTCTTCCCACAAAATGTTGGATTTGCTAGCACTTTAGGCTTTTTTCGGGAGGGGTTTCTTAAAGTTATCACTGATCCATCTGCATAGCTTTATCATAACATTCTGGTTCACCAACATTAGTAAGTAAAATAGAATACAAAGAAACAAATTTATTTTTTTGAGGTCTACTTGGCCTTGTTGAGCATCTAACTTTCATTGGTGTGTGTGGTATTTTTTATTGCAGTTGTTGTAGATCATGAAGAGTTGCTAGAACATTAGCTTTTGGAGTATCATCTAGCACTACATAATCATCTTTTTTCTTCTCATGTTACTAGAATATATATTTGTACATCACTTTCTCATTAAATATGGCATCCCTACTTCTTACAATTTTATGATTTGCAAGATCCCAAGGCCTATAACCAAATTCATTAATGCCATATCCAACAAATACAAATTTCTTTCATGTAGCTTCCAACTTGGTTCTATTTTCAAAATTTATATGATCAAATGCTTCACAACTAAAGGTTTTAAGAAAAGAATAACTCACCTTCTCACCAATCCATGCTTCCTCTAGAATACCACAACCCAAAGGAGTAAAGGGACTTCTATTAATCAAATATACAATAGTATTGATAGCTTCTTCCCACGTGTTTAAGGTAGACCTTGCATGCAACCTCATGCTCCTTGCACACTCCATTATAGTCTCATTCATGCATTCAGCCGCTCCATTTTCCTATGGAGTCCTTGGAACAAATTTTTCTCTAAAAATTCCATTAGTAGAGTAATAATCTTCAAATTCATGAATGCAATACTCACCAGCATTATCAGATCTAAGCCAGTTTAATTTCTTACCAGCCTTACTTTCAACCAAGCATTTCTATTTCTTAAAAGTTTGAAATACATCATATTTATGTCTAAGAAAATAAACCCATACTTTTTTAGTTGCATCATCAATAAATGTAACATAATAATGAGATCCACAAAGGGAAGATACTTGAGCTGGTTCCCATACATGATATACACAAGCTCTAATTTCTCACTTTTCTTTTTCTTCCCAATCTTTACAAAACTCACTCTCTTTTGTTTTTCATACACACAACCATCACAAAAGTCCATATTAACACATTTCAAACCTAGTAAAACTTTCTTTGAATTAAGTACTTTCATACCTTTCTCATGCATGTGCCTAAGTCTATTGTGCCACAACACTGTATCAGAATCTACAATAGCTATTTGTTCTCCTTGCTCAACTACAACAATTGTTTCAAAACATTCATTTTTCTCTGAAACAAACAAATTAGAAGAAACAATATGACCTGTACAAAGATATAAGGTGCCTGCTTTCACACATTTTTCTACTACAAGGGAGCCTTTTGAAACATCCAACTTTTTTCATTACAAGTAACTACATAACCCTCCTCACCGAGTTGCCCTACTGAAATTAAATTCCTACTCAACCTTGGAACATGTCTTACATCATGTAGTAGCCAATGATTCTCATTCTCCAATTTAATCTTAAATTTTCCCTTTCCAAAAATCTAATAGGGTTCATTATCCCCCAAATAAACAAGCCCAAAATTCCCTTGGACATAATTAATGAAATAACCCCTATGAGGTGTAGCATGAAATGAAGCACCAAAATTTAAAACCCATGAATCATCAACACTTTCTAAAGACAGAAGCAAAGTATCCTCTTTGAATTTGTTACTTATCATATTTTCCTCCTTGTTCCATTCTAGTTTGTCTTCTTTATCATTCTTTTAAGTCTAGCAATATTTCTTATTATGCCCTATTTTACCATAGTACCAGCAATCTCTTGGCCCTCCAGATTGAGACCTCTTCCCCTTTGACTTTCCTCTTGATTTCTCAAGATTACTAGAATTATTTCCTCTCTCAGTTGTTCTGCCTCTACTTTGTGTGTTCAAAAAACTTCCTAATGTAGATCCACCTACAATTTTCTTACGAGTTACCTCACTCAAAATAACATTGATCACATCATCATATTTTAGGGTATTAGATCTAAAAACAGAATTACTCACAGCCATTACCAACTTTCAAGCAAAGAACACAAAATCAAGAGAGCCCTAATTTCTTCATCAAAATTAATACTAACAGAAGATAATTGACTAGTAATAGTATTAAAATCATTTAAATGATCCACAACATATCCACCTTCTACCATTTTCATATTAAATAAATGCTTCATGAGAAATACCTTATTTGAAGTGGAGGGCTTTTCATACAATTTTACTAGGGTTTCCATCAACTCATTTGTCATCTTCTCTTTTGTAATGTTAAATGTCATTGATGGTGCCAAGAATAACCAAATGCTTCCAAGTTCCTCTTTGTCTAAAATATCTCATTCCTCATTTGTCATAGTTCCCTAGTTTTTAGTTTTTCCTACCAATGGCTTCCATAAATCCTTTTGATAGAGATAGTCCTCCATTTGCATCATCCATAACTAAAAAATCTAGCTATTTAACTTGTCAACCCTCAACTTACCCTCATCTATCATCACTCCCACTCAACCATGAGACTCCCACTCAATTGTGAGACCTTCCTGCAGAGCATCGTTTAAAAAAATGATGACCATTTGGCTCTGATACCACTTGTTAGGATTAACTTCAAACAAAAATAACAATTACATGCAAATATAACCAATATTAGAAAATAATAGATCGCACATAAGAGAACACAAGACACCAAGGTTTAATGTGGTTCACCCAATCTCTGGGCTACCTCCATCAACAATACATCCAATATTATTATGATCCAGTGATTACAACCTGATTACAATTCGTAATCTCTTATAGCTCAATACTTTTACAAGAATCAATTTTTGCATCACACACTAAAAAAATCCCTAACCCTAAGCCTTTTTATACAAGATTTTTTTGCCACTTACAAAATTAGGGCTAGAATAGTAGAAAAATAGTAGCCAACACCTTTTATAATATAAGGTCATTTTTGGCTTCGGGGGCACTACCCCCAAAAAACCCCATGGGGGCATGCCCCTTGACCCCACCCTATACTATGACAGGAAGCACCACAGGGGCACTACCCCTTGACACCATCTTGGGGTTGTTTCCCCCAAACTCGTGTAGAAATAATCTAGAGGTAAACTATACCAAATAAACGTCCAAGACCAATTAGGCTCCACATCACAATAGATCGAATGAGTTATAATTTTTTTATTTATTTCCATTAGATATGGATTTTCATTGATTCACTTCTCATGAAATACAGATCAATGAGTTTGACTCAAAAACTACACAGTTGAATCCTGGTAGCAATATCATAATTTCACTTGTTGCAGAAAAATATCTCCTAGTTATCAATTGATGATATTAAGGGAATTTCTAATTAATAGTTCATAAGGCATAAAACTTGGTGATTTTTTACAAATGGGGTATCAAGAAGGGTGGGTTTAACCATGGAGGAAACTTCATAGATAAGTGCGCTCAAGCTAGAGTAGCATTGGGATGGGTGACCTTGTATGAAGTCTTGGTGCTTCACCTATGTGAGCATCACCTAGATCCAATGAGTTCTAAGTGTTCCAATTTTTATCATGAGAGATGGGTTTGTTTTGTAGCACTACTCATGAAATATGGGCCAATGAGTTTGACTCAAAAACTACATAGTTAAATCATTATAGAAATATCATGATTTGACTTGTGGAAAAATATCTCCTACTTATTAATTGATGAGATTAAGGGGATTTCTAAAGAATTTTTCATAAGTCACAACACTTGGTGAAGTTTTTACAAATTGGGTTACAAGAAGAGTTGGTTTAAACATAGAGGAAACTTCATAGTTAGGCACACTCAAGATGGAGTAGTACTCAGATGGGTGCCCTTCTAGGAAGTCTCAATGCTTCACCTCTATGAGAATTACCTAGATCCAATGAGTGCTAATTTTTTCCATTTATTCTCATGAGATATGGATTCTTTTTGAATCACTAATCATTAAATATGAGTTAATGAGTTTGACAGATAAACTCCACAATTAAATCTTGCTAGCAATATCACAATTTGACTTTTTGTGGAAAAATATCTCCTACTTATCAGTTAATGAGCTTAAGGACCTTTATAATGAATAATTTCAAGAGTGGGTTTAACCATGGAGGAAACTTCATAGTTAAGTGTGCTCAAGTTAGAGTAGTGTTGGGATGGGTGACCTCCTGAGAAGTCATGGTGCTTCACCTCAATGAGCATCACCTATATCCAATGAGTGTTAAGTGTTCCATTTATTTGCATTAGATATTGATTCATTTTGAATCACTACTCATGAAATATGGGTCAATGAGTTTGACTCAAAAACTACACAGTTAAATCATGATAGCAATATCATAGTATGACCTATTGTGGAAAAATATATCACACTCATCAATTGATGAGCTTAAGGGGCTTTCTAATTAATGACTCATAAGGCACAACACTTGGTGAAGTTTTTATAAATAGGGTTGCAAGAAGAGTGGGTCTAACCTGTTGGAAATTATTGAATAAGAAGATGAAACTGAAAAAGAATGTTTTCAATCATTGTTTTGTTATTGATTTCAAACTTGCTACTTGTAGGAATGACAATTTTTTTAGTGATCCAAATACTATCAATTGGTTGATTGACAAAGAGGCAACAATCAATAAGATGTAACTAGAGTACCTAGAGAAAGGTTGAAGTTATGATATTGTAATGAGGTACAAGGATTAGCTAAGCCATTGATGAAATAATGTATTAGTGACATATTCTAAGACACATATAATAGACACATTAAAACATATCAAAGATGTAAGGGTTTAGCTATGTTATTTGTGACAGCCTAACTAAGTTCATAAGAGAATGTCAAGCAAGCTAGTTAGTGCCGAATAGATTTTTAGTTGAAGCTGAGCAAGCTAGTTCGTGCCGAACAGATTCTTAGTTGAAGTCGAGCAAGTTCACTTTTTAGAGTGTGCCGAGTAAATGTCAAGTATTGAGCAGAAAACAAGTGCCAAGTAAATATCAACTGCCGAGAAAATATCAAGTGTCGAGTAAACATTAAGTGTCGAGCAAGAAATAGGTGCCAAGTAAAGATATAGATGCTGAGCAGGATACAAGTGTCGAGTAACACAAAACAAGCCGAGTATCAGTAAACCAATAATGTTGAGTTGCTACATTATTTTGAAATCGAAGATTCGCTAGATCTAAGATGACAAGGTTGTTACCTAGAAGTTTGTAAACTAGATAGAAGATAAGAGTGATGAGCTAGTGGCACAGAACACCATGTAAAAAGGTTTTTAGTGAATACAACTGGATGCTAGACAAGGTTTCTAGATGAAGAAGAAATATGGGGTAGATACATTGTATCCTACCTAATCCATTGAAACCCTAAAATTGGAGAGGGAGAATTGAGCGGGAAAGATATTTTAGATTTCTATTTAAGAAGTCATAAGGTCACAAAGTAGTAGTGTGGTGGTGAGAAAGTATGGAAGCATGAGCTGCTGAAGAAAAGTGCTAAGGAGAAAGAGAGAAAAGAATACTTTGTTTTGCTGGATGACCACAGATATGATTGCATTAGTATGATGAGTAAAGAAGACTCAAGGAAACAAAGCTTGAGAGGAAGACAGGCTAACAGAACTAAAGTGATTAAAAGCCAAGAAAAAAATTGAATTGAAGTGTGATCTATAATTTGCAAGTTATGTTGTAAGTTGTATCAGATCAAAGCCATTGTTGTTACTTTCTAGCAATTATAACAGTTAAGATAAATCCTATGGACTTAGGTTGGTTTAATAGCCATATTGAAAATCCTTTAATAGGGTGACATTCCAAGTGAATGTTCCAAATTCCTTTAACTAGGCCCATTCCTAATAGTTTGGTGAAATCCTCTAACAAGGTCACATTTAATAATGTGTTGTAGCCTTTAACAGGGCAGGCTTTTCACAGGGTAGACCATCAGAAGTGGTTAAAAATCAATTGCACAGTTATTTTGTGGGTATCATCCCCACCCCATTTTTACCTTCTTATTCTTGGAGAGTTTCTAGGTTATCAAATTCTTAGTGTTATGGTGTGATGCATGTTTACTTTTCTTAGTTGTTTCAATATTTAAATTGCATGCATGATAAGTTCAGTTATACACCATTAAGGATTTGTAGAGAAAAGAGAAAAAGTTTTATGGCATTTGGACCTTGAATAACTGATTCACCCCCCCCTCCCCCTCTTAGTTATTCTAAAGAATTATAACAATTGGTATTAGAGCCTCGACTGCTGATTTAGTTTAAAAGGACCAAAAGTAGAAAAGATCAAAATGCCTAAGAGAGAAGCTCCCAAGCTCAACAAAGACAACTTTGTTGCTTGGCAAAGCTTGATGAAGCTAACTCTTGGATCCATAGGAGATTATGCCCAAAATTCAATTGATACTAAACATGTTGATCCAACTGGTGCTCCTACTACAGAAGATTTAAAAAACAAATAGGAACACAATTAAACAATGCTGGAAATTGCTTCTGCACTCAACTATGCTAAATTTGATGATATCAAAGGAAGTGGCAGTGCATTCAAAATGTGGAAAGCCCTATCTGACATTTATGGAGGAGATCAGAATGTCCAAAGAGAAAAAAGAGAAAGTCTCAGAGGAAAGTTTGATGATATGAAAATGGAAGAAGGTGAGAATGTTGTTCAGTATGCTACTAGAATAAAAGAAGTGGTAAGTGCAATAAGATGCTTGAATGGTCAATTAGATGATGATGCTGTTAATAGTAAGTTTTTAAGAACTTTTCTCCCTATCTATGCTATTAGAGTATTAGTTATACAAGAGCTAAGATGTGTGCCAGGAAACAATCTAAGTTTTGAAGGCATAGTAGGAAGACTCACTGCATTTGAGTTATCTAACTTTGATAACTATAGACCTGAGAATGTTGAATCTACTTTCAAAGCTAGGCTATCATTAAAAGATGTTGATCAGGTGAAATCAAAGAAAGAAAGAAGAAAGATGAAATATGTATCTAGTGACAGTAGTAGTGATGAGGAAGATGTGGAACAATTGGAAGCACTACTAGCTAGAAGATTTCACAAAGGCAAAGGAAGATTCAAAGGTAAGATGCCTATCATTTGTTTTAATTGCAATGAAGTAGGACATATTGTTGCAAGGTGTACATAGAAAAAGGAATACAAGGAAGGCAACAAGTACAAAAATAAAAGAGAAGATGATAAGAGAGATTACAAAGACAAAGACAAGAAGTGTTATATTGTTGAAGAGGATTCTGATAATAATGATGATGAAGTTGTTTATGTGGCCATGAAGGAGCAATCTGATGAAGAAGAGCCAATAGCACTAGTAACATACATGAACAATAATGATAAATAGATCATAGACAGGGGATGCTCACATCACATGATAGGAGACAAAAGTAAGTTTGTTAACTTTACTCAGTATGATGGAAATTGTGTTAGATTTGGTAATGATGCCCCATGTCAAGTCAAAGGAAAAGGTTCTATTAACCTTACAGAACAAATTTCATGTGATAATGCATACTATGTTGAAGGACTAAACTACAATTTTCTAAGTGTCTCACAGCTAGGCAATGTAGGTTTCAAAGTAGAATTTGGAAATAAAATTGCAAAGATCTATGATACTGATGGTAGACTGATAGGAAAAGGAGATCAAACAAGAAGTAATCTATTTTATCTTGATCTAGAAAATACCTTTTGTCTCGTTGAAAAATTTGATGATATATGGTTATGGCATAGAAAGTTATGTCATGTCAACTTTGATAATCTGGTCAATATTAGTAAAATGAAGAAAGTCAAAGGTTTACCTAAACTGAAGAAACCTAACAATATCATGTGCAAACAATGTTAGCTAGGAAAGATGACCAAGTCAAGTTTCAAAAGTAAAAAATATACATCTAAAGAAGTAGTTGAGTTAGTCCATAGTGACTTATGTGGTCCAATGGAAGTACAAAGCTACAAAGGAGACAAATATATAATGTTTTTTGTTGATGATTATTCAAGGATGATGATTGTTATGTTTTTAAAGAAAAAATTTGATGCTCTTCAAATGTTTAAGTGGTATGTGGCTAGAGTTGGAAAGGAAGTAGAAAAAAGTCTGAAATGCCTGAGATCAGACAGAGGTGGTGAATTTACATCAAATGAATTCAAGATATTCTACAATGATAAAGGAATCAACAGACAAACATCAGCCCCAAGAACTCTCCCACAAAATGGAATTGCTGAAAGAAGAAATAAATCTATGATTGATTGTGCCAGAACATTAATGATGGAAAAGACTGTTGCTCTAAAATATTGGAGAGAAGCTATAAGTGTGGCTGTTCATACATTGAACTGAGTAAAAATTAGGAAAGGTACAAATGTAACACCTTTTGAATTATGGTATGGTCACTCACCCAATGTAAAGCATTTCAAAGTATTTGGCTGCAAATGTTTTATCCTTAGAGATGCTAGAAATGGAAAATTTGATGCAAAAAGTGATGAAGGCATATTCCTTGGTTACTCCACTAGAAGTAAAGTGTACAAGTGTTTAAATACTAACACTGACAAAATTGTGGAAAGTGCAAATGTAAACTTTGATGAGCATGTAGATGTCCAAGTTGAAAAACCAAATAAAATGGATGACTACAAAACCTTCATGTATTCTTATGAAGGAATGCCCATTGACAAAGATACCATCAATCAAACTGAGATTCAACAAGTTTCAGTGTTAGCCAACTCACAACTAGTGAATGCCGAGTTGCATTCAGAAGTCGAGTTGTAGAATGAAGAAAATGGTCATTCTAACTTTGAAGTTAGTACACATGATAGAGATGTAGAGCTAACTGACAATGAAGTGCATAGTGATCCTGAATCTGAAAGATCAAATATGGAAACAAGGATAGAACCAAGATTGTCCAAATATGTGAAGAGGCATCACCCTATTGAACAAATAATTGGTGACAAAGATGCAAGACCAATGACAAGGAATAGACTAAGAAATGAATCATGTCTACTAAGAAAAATTGAACCTAAGACAGTGTATAATTCATTATAAGATGGTGACTAGTATGAAGCTATGGAAGAAGAAATTGATCAAATTAAGAAGAACAAAACTTGGAATTTAGTTCCCAGACCAGTTGACAAAAATGTGATTGGTACCAGATGGGTATTCAGAAACAAGCTTGATGAGAATGGAGAAATTACTAGAAACAAAGCCAGACTAGTATGTAAAGGTTATGCTCAAGAAGAAGAATTAGACTATGGGGAAAAATTTGCCCCTATTGCAAGAATGTAAAGAGTAAGAACTTTACTTGCATATGTTGCATATAAAGGTTTTAAAGTCTATCAGATGGATGTAAAATCTACTTTTCTAAATGGTATATTGCAAGAGGAAATCTACATTGAACAACTAGATGGTTTTGTTGATGAAAACAACAAAGATATGGGTTGTAAACTACATAAAACACTCTATGGTCTGAAACAAGAACCTAGAGTATGGTATGAGAGCTTCACAAATATCTAGTGAAAATTGGATTCGAAAGAATTGATGATAAGAGCAACATGTACATCAAATCAGAAGAAGGCAAGGACATTATTGTATTTGTAATCTTTGTAGATGACATAGTGTTTGGAGGAAAGGAAGTGCTTTGCAAAAGTTTTGCTAACAAAATGAAACATGAATTTGAAATGTCTATGTTTGGAGAAATCAAATTCTTTGTTGGTTTACAAGTACATTAGCTAAAACATGGTATATTTATGCCATAATCAAAGTACATCAAATAGATACTTAAAACATTTGGATTAGAAGATTCCAAACCTGTCAGCACACCAATGGCAATAGGAAATAAGCTATACAAAAATGATGTATCAGCTAAAGTTAATCAAAAAATGTACAGATCCATGATTGGAAAACTACAATATGTTGTGCATATCAGACTAGACATAGCATTAGTATTTGGAATAGTGGCTAGATTCTCTGCTAATCCCAAAGAGAACAATCTCAAAGTAGTAAAAAGAATAATGAGATATCTTAAAGGAACTGATGACTTTGGTCTATATTATAAAAAGAATGAAAAGTTTGAGCTCTATGCATACACAGATGCAGATTGGGGAGGTAACATTGATGACAGAAAAAGCACAAGTGGAGGAGCACTATTTTTAGGAAAAAGATTAGTTACTTGGACTAGCAAGAGGAAAACATGCATGTCTCAGTCCATTACAGAATTAGAATACGTGGCAGTAGTAGTCAATTGCACAAACATTGTGTGGCTCACACATTTATTGAAAGGAATGAAAGAAGAGGTAACCAAACCTATGATATTGTATTGTGATAACACAAGTGCTATAAAAATATCCAAGAATCTAGTAATGCATACAAAAACCAAGCATATTACAATTAAGTATCACTATGTCAGAGAACTGGTAGAAGACAAACAAGTGAAGATGGAGTATATTCACACAAAGGAACAAATTGTAGATATCTTCACTAAACCATTTCCCAAGGATGCTTATGAATATCTAAGAGGCAAGTTGGGGGTAATGCCCCTAACTCAAGCAGTTTAAAGCAACAAAGATGCTGCCCTACATCAACAAGAGTAGATCATTGAAATATCAGAAGAGTGATGCAGAGGATGACAACAGAAATAAGAAATTCCAAATCAGTCACAAGCATGGTGACAGAGGGAGAAAATATGAGATGCAAAGCCTATATTTCACATGTTAAAGATGCTACATCTTTGGCATTTATGTCAAAGAAGGAGATATGCAGAAACTGATCAAAACAAATAAAATGAGAAGAGATACTCATGAGGGAGATATATATGAAAGAGGGAGACTTATGAGAAATAGAAAGTGGCAGAAAATCAGTAGTAAAACTACAACAAAAGAGGGAGAAACAGAAAGTGGCAGAAAAATGTATGTAATTTTGATGGTAACTAAGTTGATCAAATGATCAGTTTGGTTTGCCATCAATGCCAAAGAGGGAGATTGTTGGAAATGATTGAATAAGAAGATGGAACTAGCAAAGAATGTTTTCAAACATTGTTTTGTCAATGATGTCAAACTTGCTACTTGTAGGAATGACAATTGTTTTAGTGATCCAAATACTATCAATTCGTCGATTGACAAGGAGCCAACAATCAATAAGATGTAACTAGAGTACCTAGAGAAAGGTTGAAGTTATGATATTGTAATGAAGTACAAGGATTAGCTAAGCCATTGATGAAATAATGTATTATTGACATATTCTAAAACACATATAATAAACACATTAAAACATATCAAAGATGTAAGGGTTTAGCTATGTTTTTATGATAGCATAACTAAGTTCATAAGAGAATGCTGAGCAAGCTAGTTAGTGTCAAACAGATTCTTAGTTGAAGCCGAGCAAGTTCACTTTTTAGAGTGTGTCGAGTAAATATCAAGTGCCAAGCAGAAAACAAGTTCCAAGTAAATATCAACTACCGAGGAAATATCAAGTGCCGAGCAAAAAATAGGCGCCGAGTAAAGATATAGATGTCGAGCAGGATACAAGTGCCGAGTAACACAAAACAAGCTGAGTATCAGTAAACCAGTAATGTCAAGTTGCTGCATTATTTTGAAATCGAAGATTCGCTAGATCTGAGCTGACAAGGTTGTTACCTAGAAGTTTTTAAACCAGATAGAAGATAAGAGTGATGAGCTGGTGGCACAAAACACCATGTAAAAAGGTTTTTAGTGAATACAACTGGATACTACACAAGGTTTCTAGATGAAGAAAAAATATGGAGTAGATACATTGTATCTTACCTAATCCATCCAAACCCTAAAATTGGAGAGGGAGAATTGATCAGGAAAGATATTTTAGATTTCTATTTAAGAATTCATAAGGTCACAAAGTAGTAGTGTGGTGGTGAGAAAGTATGAAAGCATAAGCTACTGAAGAAAAGTGCTAAGGAGAAAGAGAGAAAAGAATACTTTGTTTCGCTAGGTGACCACATATATGATTGCATTGTTATGATGAGTAAAGAAGACTCAAGGAAACAAAGCTTGAGAGGAAGACAAGCTAATAGAACTAAAGTGATTAAAAGCCAAGCAAAGGATTGAACTGAAGTGTGATCTGTAATCTGCAAGTTATGTTGTAAGTTGTATAAGATCAAAGCCATTGTTGTTACTTTCTAGCAATTGTAACAGTTAAGATAAATCCTATGGACTTAGGTTGGTTTAATAGCCATATTGAAAATCCTTTAACAGGGTGACATTCCAAGTGAATGTTCCAAAGTCCTTTAACTAGGCCTATTCTTAATAGTTTAGTGAAATCCTCTAACAAGGTCACATTTAACAATGTGTTGTAGCCTTTAATAGGTCAGGCTTTTCATAGGGCAGACCATCAGAAGTGGTTAAAAATCAAATGCATAGTTATTTTGTGGGTATCATCCCCACCCTAGTTTTACCTTCTTATTCTTGGAGAGTTTCTGGGTTATCAAATTCTTAGTGTTATGGTGTGATGCATGTTTACTTTTCTTAGTTGTTTCAATATTTAAATTGCATGCATGATAAGTTCAGTTATGCACCATTAAGGATTTGTAGAGAAAAGAGAAAAAAGTTTTATGGCATTTGGACCTTGAATAACTGATTCACCCCCCCTCTCAGTTATTCTAAAGAATTATAACATAACCTTGGAGAAAACTCTATAGTTAAGCATGTTCAAGTTGGAGTAGTATTAGGATGGCTGACCTCCTAGGAATTCCTAGTGCTTCACCTCTATGAGCATCACCTAGATTCAATGAGTGCTAAGTGTTTAATTTATTCTCATGAGAGATGAATTTGTGTTGAGTTACTACTCATGAAATATGGTTTGATGAGTTTGACTAAAAATATACATAGTTAAATCCTAATAGCAATATCACAATTTGACTTATTGTGGAAAAATATCTCCTACTTATCGATCTTGTACATGTTACCCATAAGTGAGATTTATCATATATAAGGATGTGTCACCAATAAATAAGATTTAGCATGTTCTTTTGCACACTTCTCATTATGAGATTTAGCATATGTTCTTGCATGTGCCACACACACACACACAGATGAAGGAACAATAATTAGATTTGATAATAACCTAGAAAATATACCAAGTATCTAGGGATAGATTATTCTAATCCATGCTTAGAATCCATATTTTCTTCCCCATCAGAGAAAAATCTATGTATAGAGAGGGTGTGTATATACCCCTCTCCTTATAATTTCTAGATACTAAACATGAGAAGGAAGAGAAAGAGAATGCCTACTTCAAAAAACAAGTAAATATCCTTAAAGAAACAATTTAGACTATGTTCATAGCGAAGAGTTGGTATTCTTGGAAAATATTAATAACAAGACATCCACTTAAGAGGAGTTCTTGATTAAGATAACATCTCCAAGAAAAGTAAGAGGGGAAGAAGAACAAGAATTCACCTATTCAACCCCCTACATAGGTGGAATAGGGATCCTTGGATAAAGGATGACAACCTCCAAGCAAGAAAAAGTGTAAATAATGGACTTATATTTACTTAATAATGAAGATGTTATGACCTAGGGCATGCACCTCTCAAGAAAGATATAATCCATAGTCAAGACACAATTCTTCATAAAGAAAGAACAATTCCATTTAATGAACAAGTTCCATGTAAGCCCAAGTAAAGAAAATCCTAAGAAAAAGGGGTAAAGAATATTCAAAGGTTCTTATCTCCCAAGCATGAGACAAGAAAAAGAGATCTATGTTGGATTATGTAGCAAAATCTTGAAAGATATAAAGATGAGTTATAGTAAAACAAACTAATAACCATGTGAAAAATGCAAACACCCATATCCAACAAGAAGAATATAACACTACACCACAGAGAGGATAGAAGACAAAAACCTCATAAGATAATCAATTTTAAAATATGTAAAATACTAGAAAATAATATCACCGATGAAGTAAAATATAGATGGTGATTATATGAGAAGCATTAAGATCTAAGATATGAAAGACACTTTTCTAGGGAAAATCACATGGTTGTGCATGTAAAAAAGAAATACATACCTACATATAAGATTTTTTTGTAAAAAAATACCAATCTATAGAGAAATTAAATAAAGAGATGAAAGGGATTCCATTATAACATCTAAAGATAAACTTAAGGAAAATAGTGAACAAAGGAATCAACACTCATGTAGTGAAAAGAACCATATCATATAGAGATAATGGATCAAGGGATAAAAAAACATCACCATGCAATTAGGAGACTCCAAATTGTAAGAAGACAAAATAAAAAAGAGAATATAAATCCAAAAAGAAGGGATAACATTTTCCTTTTCCCATATAAGATTTTGTAAAATACCTATATATAGTAAGAAGAAGAGATCCCTAGAATGAAAGAAGAAGAAATCTTGGCCTACTATAAAAAGGAACAAGGAAGAGAAACCTTTTGGGAGATTCCAAATATTCATCATACAAAATTATGTGAAATGCACTCCAATAGGTAAGAATAAAACACTAAGTGAACTTATGAATAAATTATAACACCTTATGCACATAACAAATAATCCTAAAGAATATTTTTCCTTAACATACAAATGAAAAATATATAATAAAAAATTATGTGAGATTTATCATAGTGAAAAGGAGATGAAAATTTAAAAATATCATCTTCAAAGGAAGACTAATTTTTTTTGGTTGAGCAACAACTACTTGAATATAAACCTTTAAATCCAAATGTCATCAAGTATTTGAGTAATCAATATCAAGAGTGGGTGAGAGAAGATGAAGATGAGTTCATCTAAGATATTATTGCACTATTTAAAAAGGATAATAACAAAGGCCATATTTATCTACCTTAGGAGATATATGAATAGGATTTTTATTTCTATGTTCATTAATACCAAGTCATGAGCCACTGTAAGTGTGTTTAGTAATCATGTAATATCCTCAAGTGTAATTATTCTTCAAATCCTCAATAGGAGGATATTTTTCACTAGAATAATGAGAAAAGATAACATAAGTGATAATAGAAAGAGGAGAAGTAAAATGAACTTTTCACATCCCCTTCTTACAAGTAGGAAGAGGAGGAGAAGGTTCATCAAGGAACATGGTAACATCCTCATCATGAACTAAGGTTTGAGCTTGAACATGTGTTTGAGAAGTGCTAGGAGATGAAGAAGGAGAAAGAGGGTTAGGAGGGTTAGGAGGATGATTCAGATCATCATCAACTTAAACTCTCACATAATCCAAAGAGTAAATATGCCAACCACATAAACATTTAAAAATAAACTTGAAAGAAGGAAATGTTGTATTAGTTAACCTCATAATATCATAAGCAAGAAGAGTATGAAGAGACATGAACACTATGAAATGCATTAATATCTCATATACATCATAAGTACTATAAAGAGATGCAAGGAGGAGAATATTGAAAAATATAGCCATACACCAAAAGATCTTCATAATGCAAGATGTAAGCTGACCATATTGAAAATAAAAAAAATTCAACTCCAAAAAGGACGTAAATTGGGTTCACAAATGATTGAAAAAGGTTAACAATAAAATATAAAGATCTAACTTGAAAAGAAAAAAAGAAGCGTGTTGGATTCACCAATTTATGTAAGCTAGGAAAATAGAAGAAATGTTGATAATTATGTAGTGATGTAATTGTTGTCATTAAAGACAACACATGATCTAATTACTTGGAAAAAATATTAGTAATAAAGATACTTAGCTTTTGGTACTCCTTAAATTGTCTAAGTATGAAATTGGTTTACAACACTGCATTGATTTATATGTAAAATGTTTTTGACATCATATTATGACTAGTGAAGATAGATGGAGATAGTATACATGTTGATGATGATTTTTATAGCCTTAGAAATTAGTACATAAATGATATATTCATGATTTACTGGTGAAAAAAAACAATGAAATTAAAGGGAAATGAATTATTTGACCAATTAGGGCCAACATCCTAGATGTTTACTCTAGGTTGGAATAGTATATTATGGTCTCAGCCAACCTAGCATAAATTTTTGAAAAGGCATGGTATTTATGCAAAGAAATTTTGTGAATTCATTGGTAAAGTGAAGTGATGTGAAGCTATGTGCAACTATAATACGAGAAGTGATATGTGAACTTTTTGTAAAGAGATATATGTGACTTTTTGTGAAACTAATTTCATGATCTGAGATTGAGCTAAAGTTAGATTGACCAAGAAAGAAGGTACACATCTATATACTTAAGGATTAATTACTTTTAGGCAGTGAATTCTTCTTTTAGTTGGAAGTGCATGTTTGGGCAATGATCTCTTCTTGCATCCATTTTACTACAACTCATAATAGGGTTGGAATCTCCTAACAAGGATTCAAAGTCTCCTAACAAGGACTCTATCTACTAAATTTTCTCATTGAATCCTAACATGATCCATCCTCTAACAAGGAACATATATATCAGTATATTATCTAGTGTGTATCATCCCCACTGGGGTTTTCCCTAGTTAACAAAATATGGTGTTTTGAGTTCTCTTTATGCATGGTTAATATTGTTGTTCAACATTACTTGTTTACTTTCTTATGCATGATTCAAAGTAACTAATAATATCAAGTTAGTGACAAAAGTTTGTAGAATATTGATTCATGCCCCCCCACCCCCAAGTATTCCTTATTTCTAACAATTGGTATCAGAGAATAGTTACTCAGAAGAAGCTTAATAGCTTGAGTAAGATCCCTACGGATATGGAATAGTTAATGAAGAACCTTGAAGAGACACTTGAACAAATTGATCTCCTTAGTGAAGAAAGAGATAAGATGATATATATATATATATATATATATATATATATATATATATATATATATGAAGACTCCAAAGTATACATTGGACAATTGAAGGACAAGATTGAACATCCAAAATCCATGCTTGAATCTATTGATGATGATGAATATTCAAAACTAAAAATAGAGTACAAGATCTTGAAGCATGAATTGAAGATTACCAATTTAAAGTTGAGTTTGAGGAATGATCCTAGCAAAATTGAATCTAATTTGAAGACTAAAAATTCAGATTTTAGAGTGAGTCTAGCAAAGAATACATTTGAATTTGAAACATTAAAAGAAGATTATGAAGAACTTCATAAATACAACACTATTGTGAAAGGTAAACTAACTTAGTGCAAGCAACAACTTGATTATCTTGATGAATCAATGTCAATACAAAGACCTACCTATGATAAAAGTGGTCCAATTTATCTATTTAACATGTCTACAAAGAAACTTGAAAGTAAATTAGATCTAAAAGACAAAGATAAAACTAATGATAAGATTGAATCTAGTTAATCTTCTAATAAATCCAGAGAAGTTGGAAAAGAGAAGGTAACTAAGAAATTGGATGAAACTAAATAAGTGGAATCTCCTCAGAAAAGTAGGTATGGATTTAGATATAAATTTTTTTTCATATAATGAAATATTTCATAGGAAAAGAGATTGTACAAATAAATAATTTAATCATGTTACAAAATTTTACTATCATAATTGTCAAGGTATTGGTCATGATGTAATTGATTGTAGGAAACCTAAATATGATAATGATAGAAGAAATAGTAAAATGTCTAGAAAAACTAACCCTATAGATAGAAGAAGATCTAATGAAAGGACATATGATGAAAGGAAGCTATGGTAAACCTCAGATAGCATTCAAAGATTAGACAGTTGATCTTGAGAAAATATTTGATTTTAGAATGAAATAAACAACTTTTTCAATTTAGCAAAGTATGCAATCAATGCAAGTTCTAGCTAAATAAATAGCATAAAAACTTGATTATCTCTACATTGTGATCATCTCAAAAGCTAAGAGCACATAGAAGCAATTTTGCAAAATTATTTTTGAGAAAAACCCTACTCCAAAAAGGTGTTTATCATTCTCCGTATAGAAATTCTTCAATAATTTTTTATTCAGTGTAATCATGGATATGTCAGTTGTTTTAAATGTTGAAAATGACAAGAGACTCAAATTAAAGGTTGTTCCTATGAAACCCCTAGAGGAAAACCCTAATTTAGCTTTGCCAATTACTCTAGACAATGCAATTTTCTTGGAAGATGTAGGAATCTACCTAGGTAGTAAGTTTGAAACCATTAGAAGTGAGTTTATGAACAAAGATATGGAAATTGTTTTCAATCATGATATGACTATTAAGGCTAGACATGAGCATATGAAAGACTTAGACTTACTTAGATATCTTTTTTACCATACACTTGATATAGAAGAATGGACTCAGATCATATTGAGCAAAATTAATAATGGAAAGATTTGGATGGGAGACAATGTAGTTGACATCTCTATCAACCCTATTCATGAGGTCACTAGTCTTAACAAATAAAGTAGTGTACCTATTGGTGAGAGACTAGTTAAGAAGAAGGTTGAAAGTTATACTGAGGTAGTTTACAATGGTAAAGCAATGGTGATCAACACCATAAAACAACATGATGTAAGATTACTGAGTAGAATCATTGCATATTCAATTTGTACAAGTTCTAAGAATGATGAGTTTTCAACAGGCTTCATTTACACAGCTTATAAGATATGTGTTGAGAAAGAACTAGTGAATTTGAGTGAAATTCTGAGAGTAAAACTTCTTGAGAATTTAGAGAAGATTAAGAGAACTAAGAATGGTGTATTTAGATTCCAGTCTTTGATTAACCATATTTTCTTTCATGTACTTAAAATATTTCCATTTTTATCAGTTATTGATATTATGAGAAGTGAAAGATGTACTATGGACAAGATAATAGATGTGTGTAGAAGGCATCCAACAAGTAAAATCTTGGACAGTGAAAATTTGATCGTAAGAACATTTTAGAATGAGATGAAATAGAGATATAGAATTGCCCTTGCAATTGTTAACAAATTTAAGAATGAAATATGTTTTATGGTGGATTCTGAATTAACCTACATTGAAGCAGTAAAACCTTGGGAAAAATTTCTTAAGCCCCTAGGTTATGAAATGAGAACTGATATGGCTATCAGTTACATTGATTTAATGTTGAAATCCAATATAGATCAAGCATCATATAGATTTGGAATGTATGAGGAGATAACCTAGTCATCTTACCAAGCATCATTAGAAAAGCCACCTCATAAGAAGATTGCATATGTAATAAAGAAAGCACCATTTGAGGTTGGTATGTCAAAAGAATAATCTCAAGTAGTTAGACAAACTATCTCTGGATTGAAACAGAAACAAATTGGTGAACAAGGTGTAATTTATGTGATACCTTTTTTAGTTGGCTAAGCATTCAGTGCATCTTTTATAGAAATTCCTATAGAACATAGCATACCATAAGTTGTTGTATCATTTGAACAACCAAGTGGACATAAAAGGTAGTCAAAAAGTGTTAAGAAACAAGCCACTGAACTAGAGAAGAGAAAGAAGACATTGTTGACAGTTGAAGACTCTAGTGATGAAGAAGAAGAAGAGGAACAAGAAGACAAACAACTAGAGAAAGTTATTGCTTCCAAGAAACCAGTAGGTAAAACAAGGCAATCTTAGAAACCTAAGATAGAGAAGATTAACATAGACATTGTTAATGAAGGAAACTCTATACAAATGAACAAATTTTATGATTTGTATAGTGATATTGAGAAGGAATAGATTGATATCTCTACTATGAGATACATGATTCCAAATAACATGAAACTAAAGGTTATTAAAGGTTTTTTAAATTAGAAAGTCTATGAAAGACTCATAGAAAAGAAGGCACCAATTTGAGGAGAAGGTATGGGACTTCAAAAATCAATGATAAGAACTATGTGCAAGACTAAATATGAAGAAGAAACAAAGAAATATTGATGAGGAAACTAGCACCTTATCTATGGAACAGGTTGAGGCCTATTCTACTTATGGGAGATGATAAGAATGTAATAAGAAGTGAAACTATTGCAGCTATCAATAAAATATTGATGGAGGTAGAAACTGCCCCTACCACTATAGAGAAAACTTTGGAAGTATCAATTAGTGTTGATAGTATGCAAATTGATCAAACTAGTGTCACAATTAACATTGATGATAACCCTTTTGTAAGTTATGATCAGCCTAACCCACTCTGAAGATATTTAAGATTAGTTAAGATTGATTGAAGAAGAAAAAAGATAGCTAGAAGAAGTAAATTGAAGAAGCCAAGGTAAAATTGCTTGAATAGGAAAAAAAGAGGAAAGAAGAAGAAAAAGAGAAAAATTTGGAAGGAGAAAAGAAAGAATGAGAAGAAAAGGGAGAAGAAAAAGAGAAAAAGTTGGAAGGAGAAAAGAAAGAAAAAGAAAAGAAAGAAAGTGAAGAGAAGGAAGAAGAAAAGAGAAAATAAAAGGAGGCAACAAAGAAGAAACTAGTGAAAGATGAGGTCAAAGCATCTAACTCATCCTCTCCTATATCTCTTGCTAACCTTACAAATGATGATGATGATCAATCTAACCTAATCTCATCCTTGACAAAGTTGTTTGAGAAGAACAAAAAGGTCAAAAGTTTACAAATAGCATTAATGGAGGTGATTGATAGATTGTACAACACCCTCATAGCTGAACACACTAAAGCATACCCTAAACAAAGAGCAAAAGTAGTTGTTAAATGGTTTAGTGATGAATTTACAAATTTGTTGAATTTTGTTGAGTCTAAGGCTCAAATTTTAGATGATGTTGATATTTTTAGCACCATTTTTCAGAATATTTGAAATGATTTGCTGAGCCTTGATATTTGTATCAAGGAACTCCAAAGATGTCAACAAGTTGGCAAGGTACTGCACATCAAATGTACTTTATCTCATAAGTTGACCAAAGATTTGGATATAAAGATTCAAGGGAAGTTGAGTGAGCTAGAAGATCTAACTATTCAGATACAACAACCCTCTTACATAGTTGATGAATTGGAAGGACAAGTTGTTGATGTTCACACTAACATCAAGAAACTAGAAAATTAAAATAAAATAACTTTGAGAAGACTATCAGAATTTGGAGATACTATTGCTCTGAAGATATCATCTGTTGACAGAAACTTGGAAGAATGTGTCAAAGCAAAAGACACTTATGCAAACTTCACCTACTCTAACCTTAATGTAGTTGAGATTGCATCACATGCCTTATGTGCAATGCTCACTACTCTCAAAGTAGCAAAGGACACATAGAGAAAGGTATGAATAGTTTAAAGGAAAATTTTAATGATTGTATGAAGATTTTAACAACTTAAAGTAGTAAGAGAGTGCTTTGACAATAATTAGAAAACTTTTTTGAAATTTTGGATCTACCAACCTTTGCCATTGATGTCAAAGGGAGAGAAGTTGAAGAAGAAAATTGTGTAGTAAGTTATGTATGTAGCAATCATATTCAAAGGGGGAGAAATTTGGCACTTGAGAAGTATATGTAATATAATAGATGATAAGTATTGTAAGTTTTGGTTAAGGTTTTGTCACTTAGCCAATTTTCCTTACTTTGTTTCATCAACACCAAAGGGGGAGATTGTTGACAATTGGCTTTATGTAGTGATGTAATTGTTGTCATTAATGGAAACACATGATGTACTTACTTGCAGAAAACCTCAATAATAAAGATACTTAGCTTTTAGTACTCAAAATGTCTAAGTATGAAATTGGTTTACAACAATACATTATTTTATATGTAAAAATTTTATGATGTCATATTATGACTAGTGAAGACAGATGTAGACATTAGTACAAATAGTATGGAAATGAGATATTCCTAACTTACTAGTGAAATAGAATAGTGGAATTAAAGGGAAAGGAGTTATTTTGTTTACAAAATAATTACCTGACCAATTAGAGCCAACATCCTAGATGTTTACTCTAAGTTGGAAAAGTAAATTGTGGCCATAGCTGACCTAGCAAAAATTTGTGAAAAGGAATGGTATTTATGAAAAGACATCTTGCAAAGTCATAGGTAAAGTGAAGTGATGTGAAGTTATGTGCAATTGTAATATGAGAAGTGATATGCAAAATTTTTGTGAAGCAATATATGTGAAGTTTCTGTAAAACTAATTTCATGATCCTAGATCAAGTTGAAGTCAGATTAGCCAAAATAGAAGGTACATCATCTATATAATGGAGGATTAAATACGTGTTTGGGCAATGAGCTCTTCTTGCATCCACTCTAGTACAACTCCTAACAAGGTTGGAATCTCCTAACAGGGATTCAAAGTCTTCTAATAGGGGCTGTCTATATTGAATTTTCTCATTGACTCCTAATAGGGTCCATCCTCTAACAAGGAACATATACATTAGTATATTATATAGTGGGTATCATCCCCACCGAGGTTTTCCCTTGCCTATCGTTTCCCTAGTTAACAAAATATGGTGTTAAGAGTTATCTTTATGCATGGTTCAAAGTAACTAATAATATCTAGTTGGTGACAAAAGTTTGTAGAATACTGATTCACGCCCTCCCCCCACCACCCTTGTATTCCCTATTTCTAACAAGAAATCCACCCTACACACAATGAAGGGGGAAGACTAAGATTCACCCATTTGAATGAGATTTTACTGATACAAAAAGGAAGTATCAATGTGCAACCTAAAGTAAAATGAGTGAATAGCTCAAATTAATTTCCCTTTCACCTCCACCTTAAGAGGGTTTAAGAAAGAAGATAGATAGTGTAATGTTGAAATATAAAGTGTTGAAATGGAAAAGGAGGAATATAATATACAATAAAAAATTAAAAATGGAGAATGATTTGTGGGAGGCCTAACCCTAACCCATCATAGCATAGATATTTTTACTCAAATTTTGATATTCGGGACTTGGATATTTTGACATTTACTCAAGACTTAGATGGATAGTGGCTTATTTTATCTATTGATTTTGACTTTTACAATAGTGTTTTACATCTATGATATGTACTAAGAACCTAATATTGTGTATGGGATGATCGAACAAATATGGATGCAACTTTATACATGGTAGAATAGAAATTAGATTATGATGTGATGTGAAATGTTAATTTATTATGACAATTTATGATTAAAGGTGATATGAAGACTTTGATATTTTAACATTTTGAATGTTTTATTTAAAATGATTAAGAAAATGAATTTAATTGAATTATGTTTATATGGATTACGTAACATTTTTATTTAAATTCATTTATGATATGTATTTTATGTGACCTCTTTGGACTATTGATGCTTGAATTTAGTGTGCAAGAAGTAGAACCATGGAAATTTTGGGGGAAACAAGGTCCAAACTCATGTTAACATGGTTTAGCCAAGGAAAATATTTGGAAGGTTCAAAAGCCTCATTGTGATGTATTTTATTTCATAAATGTGATCTTTCTTGTGTGTGTGTGGAAATATTAATATAAAAAATGCATTAGGAACATATCATGATAATGTATAATGTGCCTTTATGTGTCACTTGACACTTGCAAATTTTTTTTGTGTTAATGACATGTCACCTAGAGTGGGTCATGGTAGCATTTTATCCTAAAACTAATTACCTTGTTAATGATTAAGTAAACCCACTTGACAAGGGCTAGGATGGGTCATTATCAAAAAGGAAATTCGAATTTAGACTTGACTAGGGTTTTGAAGGGTCATTAAGTGGTCCCAAAGTGCCTTTTGCATGAAAATAAGCTACCCATATAACAATATAGCATGTTAGGGACATAATTTTGGTGTTGTTAATGTCTAGGAAGCCTAGAGGGCCCCTTTACCCATGCATTCTTTCACCAATTAGAAAATGGACTTGTCACATGAGTTTTTCCCCATGTTTCCACTAAGTGAAATATAGAAAACTTAAGGGGAGGCAAGTTTGTAAGAGGAAGGGGCTTGGTTTTTTTGCCAAAATAGTTAGTGGGAAAGCCTTTTTAGGGGGACTCAGACAAACTAGTGGAGTGTTCACCCATTCTCTAAGTTTAGACATAGTTACAATTTTGGAGAGAAGGCTAAGGAGAAGGGACCTCTTCAACAACTATCATTGACTTTAGCTGGAACCAAGGTTGGTGCTCAAACCATGACCATTCTTTGCATTCACATAATGAAGGTGAAAAACATGTATTGTTGTTGTAGATGCATGTATTGTTATTGTGAGTCCTTGTATTGTATTATGATGGTGTGATTGTTATTTTGGTTATATGTATTTTCTTGGTTTTTATTTTTTTTTCTTCCTTCTTGATTTCTTTGTTTGGTTTTGGGATGTTGAATTGTTAATGGGTGTGAAGGATTTGCTCACCCTTGGGAGGGAAGAGAAGTCTTGGGAAAAGGGGTTAGTTGGGCTCAACAATGTAGTAGAGCACATCTTCTATTTGAGAGAAGGGGGGGAATTTCATGGAGTATCAGCTCCATTGAAGCCATTGTCTTGATATTATGATTTGGGGGTGATAAGTGGAAATTGTGAATCTTGGGGGTGATAAGTGGAAATTGTGAAGAGAAGCATGTATGATGTAAACCTTTTAGAGGAATGGTGAAATTTAATGTATGTGAATTGTATTGACATAGAAAATATCCTCTTTCAAGAGCCCACCTTCACCCAATGTATTTATGATTCCAATGGTGAATCAATGTGCAAGCCATAGGAGGGATTGTTATGTGTTGTGTTGTGTAGTGGTATACATTACAGATTTGTTTGTATATCCTATTTGGGCTTTGTTTCCCCTACTTAGTGGGTGGCTTCATAGAAGCCTAGGATGGGAAATGAGCCTCCATGATTCCAAGTTTTTGTGTTGTTTTGCATGTTTTGAGAGAATAGAACCTATGAAGAGATTAGGGCTTCACCCTTGGTAATGTTGAAGAACCAAGTGTTTGTGAAGAGATCAATCTTTTCCATGTCATCTCATAATGTATTGTGATATTAAGTTTCTATTGTTGTTTCATTTTAATGTGAAAGGAATTTACTTCCTATTGTATATTGTTGTAAATGTGTAAGTGAAGTTGAGAATCTTTATATAGTTGTCCTTGCAAGAGAAAGATTGTGGTACTATCATAGATGTGTAGGAAGGAAAAAGAACATCTCATTTAAAAGAAAATCTAATACTGTGGCAACCATATTGAAGTTATGTAAATTAGCTCATTGTTCTTGCCTAGACTCTATATTCCATCAATAAGCCCTATGGATTTCTCATGTGAGAGAAATATTATAATGATTATTTAATGTAGATTTGAGTGGTTTCATTTTAAGGCTCTCTATTATGTATTTTGATGCAAAGGAAATATAAGGTTCTTAATAGTTCATGTGTATGGATAGAAAGTGATTCAATTTTCTTCAAAAATAATCAATCTTGTTTATGAGTATATTCATCTTTTAGAACACATTTATGGTTTTTTTGTGTAATATAGACAGTGTGCAAAATATTGAGTATGTATCACCAATAAATCTCTTGACTATATAGATGTAAGAAATCACATCAACTCATCATCAAACAAGCTACCTTGACATCATAGTTGTTATAGAAGAAAATAACTCCTCATATGATATAGTTTAAAAATTCATTAAGGAGAGTATCTTTTAGATGCATTTTAGCTCTGTAGAAAATTTATGGGAGAAGGAAATAATTCCTCTCCCCAGTTATAGATAATAAAATAATCATAAGCTTATCCCATGTACCATGTCCAGTCAACAAAAGAGACACACCAAATAAAGTTTTAGAACATAAAATTTGTAGAAATATTATGGTAATGTCAGACATGTGACTGCATGTCACAATCCATAGCTAAAAATAATAATAGGGAAATAATGCCTATGAACATTATACACACACACACACACACACACACACACACACACACACACACACACACACACACACACACACACACACACACACACACACACACACACAATAAACTTAATTACATGGCACCTAACCTAGGCACCTTTGCTAGAAAATTACATTCATTACCATATTTTAAATTAAAACATGTTTCTAACCCCAAAAAAAAAAGGACTCCCCATACCGCCCACTCCTAGTTTTTTTTAAAAACTTGTCCATTTCCTCACATGTGGGACCATGTCCCCACTCCTAACAAAATTTTCCTAGGCTTTGTGAAGGAGATAAGATGGAAAAGGTGAAGGGGGGGATAAAGTTAAAAGACTTTTCTCCCAAAACATTGCACAAAACCCCATTTTCTTTGGACTTTGGAGAAAGCACTCCAAGGGGATAGGCATAAGTAGATGTCCTTCCTAATAGGTCACATGAACAATTGGGGGGGAAAATTTACATGGGAAGGGAAAGATTTGTTGGTAGGATAAATTGTGTGGATAATAGTTAGTTAATACATCTTAATTAGTAGAGGAGTTAGTGGTAGGTGGGAAATGGGATAGTTGAAAAGTTTTTTAGATAATTATAAGATAGTTAGGATGTCTTACTAATAGAAATAGTTATTAATAATTATATTTTAAATAAAAGTATAGTTAGTACTAAGTTAATCCTAGTTTTAAATAAGTGGGTAATATAAATAATAAAAACTTGGTATTTAAATCATTGAATATAAAAATCAAGAAATGATAAATTGGTAATGGTTAAACATGTATATTAGTTGATAGTTAAATTGGTAAGTATAGATTGATTAGAACTTAAACTAGCTATTAAGTAAGTTAAGGTAAATAGATGCATGTAAGCTTAGTTAGATTTAGTGTTAGGATTATTAAACTAAAATATTAAAAAAGGAGAAAAGGGTTAGTAGATGGTAATACATTGTAATAGTTGGAAAAATAAATAATTGATAATTGATAAAAAGATTTAAAAAAAAAAAAACAAGTTAGTATAGTATTAATATGGTTGAAGATTAATGGAAAGATAAAATGAAAGTAATTCATTAAAATTGGCACACCTAAATAAAAATAAACTAGAATAAAATTCGGCTTGGAATGTAATGAGTTAAGGCTATATATGTGTTAAGATGACTTGAACATTTAGGACATACATACACATCTACACATTCGTAAATTTTGAGTTGTTGCAACTAAATTGATAAAGAATTGTGCTTCACATCTATATACACCATGCCTTATTACACTATTATAATGTGTAATCAACATGATAACACCATCTAGATTTTATGATTATAGTTTTAGATTTCCAAGAAGGTTTAAAATCTAATTGGTATCCTTGAAAACTTGAAGTCTTGGATTCTAGTCGAAAAAAATTCTCCCACATGAACTTAAATTAATTATCTCCAAATCAATGATCAAATGAGTAGCATTCTAATATTCTCAAGGAAGCATGAATTTTTATATTCCAAACACCCCATAGTTTTATATAATATTCATAACAAAGTATAGGTCTATACATATTATCTTGTAGTTCACCTTTCAAAAAAAATAAAATTTGTCAGTTGTGTTTTGCCTTGTAAATTTTGCGTGTGACAATCTGTCAAATAAGCTTAAAAATTGTTGAGTCCCAAGATCTAGGTTAGAAACTATGATATGAACAAAACCCAAAAATTGTTCGATAATATTACAAGGGTGACGAAAGTTGACACTAAATTTAGGGGTGAGAAAAGTTGACACTGAATTTAGGGATGACCAAAGTTGACACTTTAAAACTAAATGTGATGTTTATTCTAAGCTCACTATTCCAAATAGAGCCAAAAAGGGTATCTATAATTAACCTTGAATTGAAATAGAGATAGAATGGTAGCAAGTAGTAGAGATAGATCTAACATGAAGCTATCATGTCCCAAATATTTACAACTCAAACACAACTGAAAAAAATTTAAATAAGAAGCTTCACAAAATATTAGGAAGTTCTTTCAAGAAATATATTAATCTTATGAAACTATTTAATTAGTCAATATTAACTTAATGTGATAGATGGGTAAGTGCACCAAGTTGTGGTGCCAAAAGGGGGGTATAAGTGGACACCTTTTTCCTAAAATCTGCAAATTTTGAACTTCAATAAGAATTTGAAGATAGTTACCCTCAAAATTTTAAGCTATGACAAAATCAAAAGTTGTAAAGGGGGTATAAGTGGACACCTTTTTCCTAAAATCTGCAAATTTTGAACTTCAATAAGAATTTGAAGATAGTTACCCTCAAAATTTTAAGATATGACAAAAACAAAAGTTGTAGTCATTTGAATCTAGTTTCTAAACTACTATTTTTTTTTCAAAATGGTTTAGTTTTAGGTCCTCAAAAAAAGGGGCCACAAAAAGTGGTACCATTTATTCCAAAAAAAAACACTGTACAAAGTGTGGCCCCCCTAAAATTTTAACTTTTTTTTTGAAATTCTTTAATCGCTCTGGTCAAAAGTTACTTAACACTATGTAGTTTATCCTAGATTTTTTGGTTAATTTTATAATGTGTATTTTTTTTAATGAATTTTTTAACTAGACACATCCCAAAAATGTGAAATATTTGTGTGATCCCCCTAAAAATAATTGAAAACTAATCTAAAATCAAAAGTTTTTTTTTTCAAAGTGTGTAGAATAGAGTCTAGTTTCTAAAAAACTAAGTTGTTGCAAAATTTGATGAACGAGCTAAAATCTATAGCCCAATTAGTACATGGTGGTTTTTGACAAAAAATGAACATACATTTAAAAGAAATTATAGATGAAAGGCTTGAAATAGTTCAAATTAGAAATAAATTATATGGTTAGATAGCTAACACAGAGACCTATAATGCTATGTAACCTAATCTTATTGATACCCAACCACAAGGAATCTTGAAGGGGAGCACATAAGAAAAATCAATCATTTTGGTATGTTTATTGGAAAACATGTCTTGGACCTTTTTATAAAATCCAAACCTTTGGGTTGGATCTCCAAGGAAAAACTATGCCTTAGACTCAGTTTTAATACAAAGCTTTCAATAACACGTGTCTCCTATAGCATGCATGTGCTATTAGTAGCATTTGATTTCTCAATAGCACATGTGCGCTATAGGGTGCATGCACTATTCAGACCTAAATTGCAACCCAAGAGCAAGAGAGAGCTAGGTGGGGGGTGGGGTTGGGGTGGGGCAAGGGAATGGCGATGTGTGTGTGTGAGAGAGAGAAAGAGATAGAGAGAAAGTAGAGGATGGGAGAGGGGAGAGAGTATAGGATGGGAGAGAGGAAGTGAGAAAGAGTAGGGGTGGAAAAGAGAGTATAGGATGGGAGAGTAGGGGTGGCAAAGAGAGTACAAGATGTGAGAGAGAGATTAGGGGTGGCAAAGAGAGCATACAAGATGGGGGAGAGAGATTGAAAGTAGGGGATGGGAGAGAGAGGAAGTGTGAGAGAAAGTACAGGTTGGGAGAGAGAGATTGAGAGTAGGGGATGGGGGAGAGAGAGTAGGTGGTGGGAGATAGAGTGGGAGAGGAAGAGTGAGAGAGAGGAGGATGGGAGTGCATGTTTGTGAAAGAGAGAGAGTAGGGAATGGGAGAGGGGGAAGACATAGTAGCTTGAGAGAGAGTAGGATATGGAAGAGAGAGTAGGTGGTGGGAGAGGGAGAGAGAGAGGGGGGATGGAAATGTGTGTGTGTGTGTGTGTGTGAGAGAGAGAGAGAGAGAGAGAGTAGGGGATAGGAGAGAGTGTGAAAATGTGAGAGAGAGTAGGGGGTAGCCGAGAGAGAGTAGAGAGGGAGAGAGTGAGAGTGAGAGAGATTGTGAGAGTGAGGGTGAGAGTGAGAGTGAGGGAGAGTGAGAATGAGAGTGAGAGTGAGAGTGAGAGAGAGAGATAGAGTAGGTAGTGGGAGAGTGAGAGAGAGTGAGAGACAAAGTAGGGTATGGGAGAGGAGAGAGGGGGGATGGGTGTGTGTGTGAAAGAGAGAGTAGGGAATGAGAAAGGGGAGATAGAGATAGAGAGAGTAGGGGATGGGAGAGAAAGAGAGTAGGCAATGGAAGAGGGAGTGGGGGAGGGAGAGAGAGGGGGGATAGGAGTGTGTGTAAGAGAGAAAGTAGGGGATGGGAGAGAGTGTGAGTGTGAGAGAAAGGGTGGAAAAGAGAGAGTGAGAGTAGGGGATGGGAGAGAGAGAGAGAGAGAGAGAGAGAGAGAGTAGGAAGTGGGAGAGGGAGTGGGAGAGAGAGAGGGGGGGAATGGAAGTGTGTAAGAGAGATAGAGTAGGGGATGGGAGAGAGTAGGAAGTGGGAGAGGGAGTGTGAGAGAGAGAGGGGGGGGAATGAGAATGTGTATAAGAGAGATAGAGTAGGGGATGGGAGAGAGTGTGAGAGTTTGAGAGAGAGTAGGGGGTGGCAGAGAGAGCTCATATGGAATGGGGGCACGAGAGAGAGAGAGAGAGAGAGAGAGAGAGAGAGAGAGAGAGAGAGAGAGAGAGAGAGAAGGGGATGTGAGAGAGTGTGAGAGAGAGTAGGGGATGGAAGAGAGAGAGTGAGAGTAGGGGATGGGAGAGAGAAATTAGAGAGGGAGAGAGAGTACTTGAGAGAGAGAGATAGTAGGCAATGCAAGAGGGAGTAGGGGAGGGAGAGAGAGGGGGGATGGGAGTGTGTGTTTCTATGAAAGAGAGAGAGAGTAGGGGATGTGAGAGGGGAGAGAGAGTAGGCAATGGGGGAGAAAGAGTAGGCAGTGGGAGAGGGAGTGGGAGAGGGAGAGAGAGGGGGGGGAATGGGAATGTGTCTAAGAGAGATAGAGTAGGGGATGGGAAAGAACATTAGAGTGTGAGAGAGAGTATGTGGTGGCAAAGAGAGCTCGTATAGGATGGGAGAGAGAGAGTGAGATTAGGGGATGGGAGAGTGTGAGAGAGAGTACATGATAAGAGAGAGAGAGAGTGAGAGTAAAGGATGGGAGAGAGAGAGAGAAATAGTAGAGAGCGAGAGAGAACTTGAGAGAGAGAGAGATAGTAGGTAGTAGGAGAGGGAGTAGGAGAGGGAGAGGGAGAGAGATAGGGGAGATGGGAGTGTGTGTGACAGATCTAGATAATAGGGGGTGGGAGAGAAGAGAGTGGGGGGATAAGAGTGTGTCTGTCTATGAAAGAGAGAGAGTAGGGGATGGGGGATAGAGAGTAGGTAGTGGGAGAGGGAGAGAGTGAGAGTAAAGGATGGGAGAGTGTGTGAGAGAGTGTGAGAGAGAGTAGGGAGAGGGAGATAGAGAGAGGGGGATGGGAGTGTATGTGAAAAAATCTAGAGAGTAGGGGATGGGGGAGAAGAGAGAGAGAGAGGGGGATAAGAGTGTGTGTGTGTGTGTGTGTGTGTGTGTGTGAAAGAGAGAGAGTGTGTGACAGTGTGAGAGAGAGTAGGCAGTGGCAGAGAGAGAGTATAGAATGGGAGAGACAGAGTGAAAGGATGGGAGAGAGTGAGAGAGAGTAGGGGGTGGTAGAGAGAGAGAGTACAAGATGGGAGAGATAGAGTGAAAGGATGGGAGAGAGAGTGTGAGAGAGAGTAGGTGATGGGAGAGAGTGAGAGAGAGAGTTGGGAATGGGAGAGAGAGAACTTGAGAGAGATGGATAGTAGGTGGTGGGAGAGGGAGTGGGAGAGGAGGAGAGAGGGGTATGGGAGTGTGTGTGAGAGATCTAGAGAGTAAGGGATGGGAGAGGGGAGAGAGAGAGTAGCCCGAGAGAGAGAGAGAGAGAGAGAGAGAGAGAGAGAGAGAGAGTAGTAGATGGGAGAGAGAGACTAGGTGGTGGGAGAGGGAGAGAAGGGAAGATGGGAGTGTGTGTAAGAGAGAGTAGGGGATGGGAGAGAGTGTGAGAGAGATTAAGGAGAGGGAGATAGAGAGAGGGGGATGGGAGTGTGTGTGAAAAATATAGAGAGTAGGGGATGGGAGAGAAGAGGGGGCATGGGAGTGTGTGTGTGTGTGTGTTTGTGAAAGAGAGAGAGTAGGGGATGGGAGAGAGTGTGAGAGTGTGTGAGAGAGTAGGGGGTGGCAGAGAGAGAGTATCTGATGGGAAAGAGTGTGAGAGAGAGTAGGAGGTGGCAAAGAGAGAGAGTATGGGATGAGAGAGACAGAGTGAAAGGATGAGAGAGAGTGTGAGCGAGTAGGGGATGGCAGAGAGTGTGAGAGAGAGTAAGAGTAGGGGATGGAGGAGAGAGAGAGTAGAGAGGGAGAGAGAGAACTTGAGATGGAGATAGTAGGTAGTGGGAGAGGGAGTGGGAGAGGGGGGATGGGAGTGTGTATCTATAAAAGAGAGAGTTTAGGGGATGGGAGAGGGGGGGGTGGGGAGAGAGAGAGAGAGAGAGAGAGAGAGAGAGAGAGAGAGAATAGTAGATGTGAGATAGTGTGAGAGAGATAAGGGATGGGAGAGAGTAGGGGGATGGAGGAGAGAGAGAGATAGTAGGAAGTGGGAGAGGGAGGATAGGAGTGTGTGTGAGATATCTAAAGAGTAGGGGATGGGAGAGGAAAGAGGGTGAGAGAGGTAGAGAGAGTAGGTGGTGGGAGAGGAAGAGTGAGAGAGAGAGAGAGTAGGGGATGAGAGAGGGGGGAGACAGAGTGTAGGGGATAGGAGAGAGAGTAGGGGATAGGAGAGGGGAGAGAGAGTAGGGAGAGAGAGAGAGAGAGTAGGGAGGAGAGAGTGTAGGGAGGATAGGGAGTGATGTATTTTCACATAGTGCATACTCGTATTATAGTGTGTACAAACTATATGAAATCACCTAAAAATGGTCAACAAGCAACTTTGGGGCTCATTTCATCCATTCTCTACTTTTGGTCTGTTGTGCACTCTATTATTTTGACAAAAATCACAGGTTTCAACATAGAAAACACTATTTCAACACTTTTTCAAGCTAGCAAACACCAAATTCAATCATTGGATACACAATTTGAAGACTTTTTGAATATTCCTTGTATAGAAAAAGTTAGTGCAATCCATTTTAAATATTGTTTGTCAATATATAGATACAAAATTTGATTATAATTTGACATGTTGTTTAATATATAGTGAATTCATTGAAAATTGTATGTTTGAATGAAATTTTATTTCAAAATGGTTAGAAGTTTGACAAGTCATTTGATATATCTTGTGAATTCATTCAAATAATCATAATTTTTATATTTATTTGAATAATTTGTTATTTACACATTTTAAGTAATTCAAATGTTTGAATAATTTGACATGTAGAAATCATCATCATGCCAAGGAAGAAACCAAAAACTCAAACAAATGAAGATAGGGAGAGAGATTTGGCAATTAAAAGAGATAAAATAAAATTACTATGTGAACAAAAAAAATTGCAAAGCAATAATGAAGAATTGACTTTCGAAGAGGATCAAGAACAACCAATACAAAGAAACAAAGAGGAAGAATTAGAAAGACAAAGAGAACGAATGGGACTGTTATGCTCAAGAAGACAATTGAATTGTGAAGCTACACCATCTTCCAATATTGGAGTCATATCGTCTGCTACACCATCTTCCAATGTTGAAGTCATAACGTCCTCTCATGTTAAAGAGACACTGATTTGTAGATCTGATGATATACACACTCCATCATGTCATGTTGAAAGCACAACATCAACACATCAAGTAGGTGATATTACATCTTTTACATCTTATTGCCAAGGCACATCATCTTTGGTTCAAGGTACATAATACACTTAACCTTATATTAATGTTGAAAATGTTGAGAGAATTGAAGAGATTAGAACACCTTATAGAATTCATTTTAGAAGACCAATATATTTGATTGATATTGATACTAACATTTTGAAATCAATGCCTGACAAGATTAGCAAGCATACTTGCCAAAGAAAAGTTAATCATATGTGGAGATTATTTTTTGAAGAATTAAATATTATAGGTCAATGCCAATTATTTGCTAAAATGATGAGGAATTTGAAATTTAGGCCTATCAGGAAGATTCTTGGGCTAAGAATTATGGATGATTCAAATGAAAAAAATATTGTAAAGAATCTAATGAGTGCTTATGAAAAAGTGAGTTCTAAATCACACACCAAAGATAGTAATATCACAAGATAAGTACTTACATCAACAATAGTAAGTAGCCAAATGAAAAAAGCCTGACTCATGAGAAAGACAAGAAAAATATTAAAAATTGGTAGAGGTACTCTAAGGAGAGCCATGCTAAGGCATGAGAGATTGGAAGTTCCAACAAAAAATGAGTTATGGACATTTAGTGGTAGACTACCGTGAAAGGATAAAGAAATTAGTGAAGCCTTGAAATCATTGATCAAAGATTTTTGAAAAAATAACACACGTGTTTTCTCTAATCAAAGAGATGTTGTAAGAAGGAGGATTGGTAGCCAAAATTGCAACCCACATGTGAAACATTTTTTGGACTCAACTCAAACACAATTTTTTGCAAAAATTATTAGTATGTATCCTCAAATTTGAATAAATCAAAGATTTTTTGAGATGGGTAAAATTTTTTATGTGAAGATAAATCACACACACAAAACTTTTTGTTGTAGGATACATATTGATTTTTCTAACCATTTTGATGTTTTTAGGCATATATGCATAGTTTTGCATTCTCAGCTTGTTTTGCAGGATTGCGACATGAATGAGCCACCAAGATCTTCCAAGGAATTCATATCCAACATTTTATGTGAAATAGGGGACATACAACAATTTTACAAGACATCATGCTTGGATGGTACATGCTAATTTTGTGGTTCTTTGTAACTTTTATCAACTTGTCAACATATGGATAGTACACATGCAATTGGAAATAAAATAGTAGATTCCAAAAAAAATTAGGATAGTGACATGTGCTCTAAAAGATGGGAAACATGATAAAAGATGTGATTTAGTCATTGAAAAGATTCCAGTATATGATTTCATGAAGATTTTTCATGAAAAGATTATTTAGGAGTATGCAAGGCATACCCATAGAGCTCAATGACTAGATTTGCAATTCAAGTTGTGCAAGTATACGTTTCCACTAGATACCATTATTTTGGTTGTAGATTTCACAGAGAACTACACACTACAACCACAAAATGAGGTACAAGAAAAGTATTATACTTCTCAATAGGTTTCCATATTTGTTCACATAACATTCATGCATTAACTTACAAGTACAAAGGATGACAGGAAGATCTTGAGGGAGTACCATTTTTACATCAGCAATGATCTATCACATTCTATGGAGTTCGTACATGGTTATTTTTTACTATTTTATGAAGATTTGGCTAATAGGGGCATAACATATCGTCAGCACATTATTTGTTTAGACATTGTGCATCTAAATTTAAGAATGCACAGATGTTCTATTGATTGAGCAGGATGCATAGGTTGTGTAGAAATCAATATATGTGGAATTTCAAAAAGGTTGGTCATTGTAAGGGAGAGCACAATGGTGTAGGCGCATGAATTAAAAGAGCCTTGGCTCTTAAAGAACTAAATTACAAAGATGGAGAAATATTGATAGATGCAAAACCCATCGTCAAATGGTGTAATGCTACAATGGGTCTAGGTAAGGAAGCTGAGTCTATAGTTCATAGATTTTTTTGGTTGATAGATAATACTAACATTGCACCATATCAAGATTATTGCACACTAACAAGATCTAGTGAGTTACACTCTTTTAGAAGCTGTACTGTAGGTTCACAGAGTATCCACACATGAAAAATGGCATGCTATTGTCCATCATGTGCAGAGAAAAATTGGGATGGTTGTGAGTCAACTAAATTGGTGGACAAATGGGATATACAGGTTTTGGACCCAACTGACACCTATCGTCCCCCACAAGCACTGGAAATGATAGAGATGGATTCATCTATTGACTTTGACCACTTATCAGATCTAGTGCAACCTGGTAATATATATATATATATATATATATATATATACATGTATATACATGTATATATGTATATACATGTATATATGTATATACATGTATATATGTATATACATATATACATGTATATACATATATACATGTATATACATGTATGTATATATGTATATACATGTATATATATATGTATATACATCTATATACATATATATATACATGTATATACATATATACATACATGTATATACATGTATATATATATATATATATGTATATATATATATATGTATATATATATGTATATATATATATATATACATGTATATATATATATATACATGTATATACATGTATATATACATATATATATATACATATATATATACATATATATATATATACATATATATATATGTATATATATATACACACACACATATATATGTATATATATGTATATGTATATATATGTATATGTATATATATATATATATATATATGTATATATATATATATGTATATGTATATATATATATGTATATGTATATATATATGTATATGTATATATATATATATATATATATATATATATATATATATATATATATATATATATATATATATATATATATATATATAATTTCAATATGTAACTTTATAACTTTTACCCAAGTATTTTTTGAATTAATGACCTCATTTTGTACATTTGTCATAGTAGGCCATGTTTTTGCTATTATTGTACCTGAAGATAATGAAGAAGGGATGGATTATTATTTTTGTCATTGTGTTTAAGCCAAAAATTTTTTTGGATCACTCGGTTATAGATGGTGAAGGTTTAGAGTACCAAGTTGGTGCAATGGTTGTAACTGGCACATGGCTTAGATGATATTCTATGAAGAACCCTAACTTGTGGTTATTCAAGGATTGGCAAACAAAGAGGAAGATTCTTCATTATTCAAACCTTGTTGTTGCATCAAATGGCCACTTGATAAAATATGGTGGAAAATCACATAATAAGATTCTTTGGAAAGTTCGCGAGTTAGACCATGAGGCAATACTTGAGACAGTAAAATATTGAGTAGATCCAATTGGCTCATTAGATTGAATAGGGAGAGAGGGAGAGAGAGAAAGAGTGATCAATTGGATCCAAATACAATGTTGCAACCTCTTCCCCAAGACTTTCCACATGACTAAGGTGGACTGTATTGTTATGATGTATAAGTGATGAGATTTAGTTTAAATCATAGATTTTATGTTTTGATTTGTTTAGAATCTAGATATATTATTTGAATTTATATTAGATTCTTTAATAAGACCCATTTTTAGATTAGTCATTTGAATAAGTGAAAGTTTAGAATTTGTTGTTTGGATCAAAATGTAATAAAAAAACATGAAAATTGTTAGAATGTGAATGCTTTGTGATGTAAAGTCATGATTGTGTGCATGTAACCAGAAACATCAAACTAGCAAAAGCAAGGATATGATGGGAGAATTTTTCAATACTCATCAAGCAAGGTTTACCATATAACTCAAAAAGAAATGATTTCTACAAATGGATAGTTCTTAATGACAAGCCAAATTCAATTTTTTTTATTCTCTAATTTTAGTGGATTAATCTTACCTTAGATTTTTTACTGTGCTAATTCTTCATTTGCAGGTCACCAAAGAAGAGGGCTAATAAAGTCAAAGCACTAGTGATAAAGGGTGATATGCCAAAATCATCTGCGAAATGGTATTATCAATTCACATCTTCAATATTTATTAGTGTTCTTTGTGTAAGTACCATTGTGTGTTAATCATCTTATGCCTAGAATTGCAAAGGATCACAATCATCAAAAAGTAAGAAGGAAAATAGGTCTCGATCTGATGATAATGGGCCAATTAAAAATATAGTTCTCTCTAAGGATAATGTTGATCAGCCAATGTATAGGTTGAGAGAACCAAAAGACTATTTAGGTCTACTAAAAATAAATCAAACTTTTGATATTTTAGGATACAAAATGTATATTGATGGATTTGACAAGAATTAAAAGTATACAGACAATCAATTTAGTCTTCTATAAAATGGTTCTTATATTAACAACTTTTACTGTATTTATTGATTTTGTTCCATCATTTAATGTGATTTAAGTGACAAAGGTATATATTGGGTAGGTTCATCATATGCTTTGAATGATTTATCCATGATCATCATGAGATGACCATCTTAAAAGTTTTTATTGAGCTCATTTTCCTAGCTACAAGACTAATACTCTTAATTTTCTTCCAAACCATGGTTTCTTGTAATAGATATCCAAGAATACTTGCAATCCTTGCATTCCAATTTGTTGGACTTTGACTCATTATTATCATAAAGTTGGAATGTTGGAAAGGGTTAATACTTGGTTATGTATATTCATCCCATGTGTGTTCCATGAGGTTTTTACTATTGTAACATTTTAAGATTTAGTTTTGTGGATTTTTCCCACATTTTGTACATGATAGGTTTGTTCAAGTGACATATGATGAGGTTGTCTATACAATGTAATGATTAAGTTGAAGTGATTTATGAAGTAAAGGGCTATTTAATGTAGCTATTTAAATCATGCATATTTGATGGCCATTTCCCTCTATTTTTTAGTAATTTTTCACAACACTATTTCTAAGATGGTGTTAGTTTTTCAAGTTCATGAATGATCACAATATTCGTGACTATACAACAAGTGTGTGTGTTTGATACAAAGCCCTCCTATATTCCCCTAGGAACCACAACTCAACTCTGGGATTCTCTTGTATTCTTAGAATCTACCCAAGGAATTAGACTCTACTAGGGTTTAAGAGGAGGTATCTAACTTGGTAACATCTTCCTACAACCATGTCTAAGAGGTTATAACCCAAAACTTCAGTTTGTCTTCTAAACACTCACATTGTTCACCATGCACCTAGTGTACCCTAGTGCCTCCAACATACCAAAACTCATCCTTGGCTTCATACCATGACCCCAACAACTTGCATCATCTCAAAAAATCCCATCTAACATGTTCCAACTCTTTTCACACTCTTACCAACTCATCTCTTACACTTTCTCAATTTTGCCTCTTCTAGGCTTGTTCCAACTAGCGCTTGCTAGTCACTAATTTGTTGTTTTCTCTAGAATTTCCCATAGAACTTCCTAAACTATTGGGTGATTAAAATATTTTTTTCCTCACTCTGAAATATACTCCAAAACCAACTATACTTGTTTTGTAAAATATCACTCAAAACTAGCTATTTTAGTCTACCAAATAGACCTAGTTTGAGGCCATTTACAAAGAAACTCACAATCTCTTGACTCTTGGAACTCCCATAACCAAAAAAATTCTTAAGAAATGACTCAAATTCAAGGATTCTTCTATTTTTTTGGTCACATGATCAACTTTACAATGGTTTTTACAAAACCCTCCTTTCTAGCCCCTTTACCCTAGGGCTTTCTAGAAATCTTACTTTGCAACATCTCTAAAACCCCAAAATGGTTCAAACACCTTCACTTTGGTTATATTATATGATTTCCAACATAAAATGCAATTCTGGTTTTGAGAAAACACTAAATCCACCTTTGGAGCATTCACATACCCCTTTTTATGCACTCTTTCTCACTCAACCTCATACCCTTGGGCATCAAAAAATCAACTCCAGGTTCTTCCCTACACATGAATGATTACAGAACATATTTTAAAATATTCTTGACCCATTCCACAAGACCTAGTAACCAAATAAAGTAGAATGGGTCATATTCACAAAATGACTCTCAAACCTCTCTTAAATTGTCACCTACAGCAGATTTTAGGACAGTCAATATGAAAAATACAAAAAAATTGTATAAACCTTCATACCAATTCTAAATAAAAGTTAAAACATTTCCCTATCACCTCCAAAAAGAATCAGATCAAAAGGTACTATGAAAATGAAATTACAATAGTTACAAGTTTAGATTTTTGATCAAACTTTTAGGGAAAACTATGCAATCATTGGTCAAACTTCAAAACTCTTACATTACCAATCAATTTTTACCATCCATACTTGTCTCCCACATGTGGGAATGAGGTTCTAAACTGATTTAGACTGTCAAAACCAAATGAAACCTCCCTAACTACCCCTCTAACCACCTTTGTGCATTAATCACCTTATTTTGTTGTCAATTGACAAGTTTCTGGTATTCCTTGCTACATGACTATCCCATTACATTAATATGGTCATTTGAGACCTTATTAAACACAAAAAAAAAAAAACAAAAATCATATCTACCCTTCGGACCCCTTACATGACTCGATTAAGCCCATTTTGGCTTATATTGCCAATGTTGGCAATTTTACAAAATATTGCACTTTTAGTGCCTTTTAAATTTTTTAGAGGCTTTGATAGCCTTATTGCATTATTCAAGACCTTTATAGGTCTTTTCTATCCACCCCAAACCTAGGATCCATCCAAATCCATTCCTAGTGACCCCTAGGTTCCTTGTAGGCTCAATAATGCCATTAAGGCTTACATTAAAGCTTTGATTACAGTATGATCAATCTATGATCAAAACAAGATCACATGTCCATGATTAAACTCATTAAAAGTTTTAATGATCTTAGAAGGCCATTTGTCTTCCAATCCACCTAAGGATTTCTCATCTTGCCTCCTACTTGTGACCTGGGTGCTTCTACACCAGTGTTGGCCAACAATTGGAAAATTTGTGTTATCGATTGAGCTACTAGATCTTGTCATTTTTCATTTTTTCCCTTGAGAAAATTCTTACACTTAGCATAGCTACTATCTTTCAAAAGTTCTTCCTTATCCTTACAAATATTGGATTTGAGTGTAGTTTCAATATTTGGTAGCTTATTACCAAGAGTAGTCATCTCATAGAAAAAAAGTCTTCCAGACTAAGCTTCTCTTGAAACTTGTTTTATAGTTCTTAATTTCAAAATAGATATGACTTTTTCATTGTAACATGTAGGCACAGATCTCATAATTTTACTCATGTTCATCATCATCACTTAATGGTGTAGGGGCACCAAGGTCATTCTATGAGGATACATTCATTGAAGACACCAAGGACTAAGGATCCAATGGACTTATAATACATGGAGACTCTACCCTACAAGTGGACTCTACTTCACAAGCCCAACCCTCAAACTTAGGGTACTCAAACAAGTTGGATCAACACCTAGGAACTCCCTGCCACCAATAGGCCTACAAAGGCAAATACTTCTTAAATGGTTTGAAAAATCAACTTTTCAAATGGAAATGGTTATTATAGATTCAAACCAATAATAAAAATCCCAAACTTGAGGTTTCTCAACACTCAACAATCAAATTTCAAAACTGTTACCAACACTTCCTACTAGGACAATTTCTAGTTTTAATGGTGAAAATCCAAAACCATACAAAGGAACCCCCACTATTTTTGAATTTTTAAACACTCTTCAACATACCCTAAGAGATTCCAAAAGATTAACCACCAACTTGACTCCAGAATCAAGTTATGCCCACTTTGTGTCACAGTCCTAAATGGCCAATTTAGGCTGGGTTACAAGGAAAACATAAAAAAGTGGGTTCATATAATTGGTTCAACCCCTTGGATCTCTGATATACATCAAAATTCTCCTTATAAACCCTTCACCTAGGTTAGATTAATCAATGTGGGAGCCTGATCCTTCTTTTTACTTCAAATCTAGACTAGACATAAGATTATGTTCAGTCCAGGGCTTGCTGGTAAAAATAGATGCCATACTCCTACAGCCCTAAACCTTTGCCATCTCAAAGAACCCTCTCCTAAATTGTATTCCAAAAAGTGGCATTGAAATCCCATGGTGGATTTGCAAGTTAGGATTCCATCTTGTTGAAACTCTCAAATTTGGAGTAAATCTGACCTATCAGCACTAAAACTACTATAACTTTTGTTGTATAGAAGATAAAGAGCTAAAACCAATTGAAATTGAATCCTAACTCAACCATCTATCCAACCATATAAAACTTGTACCACCACCAATCCATACAAGCTATACAGAATTGAAAAAAAGTAAAAAAAGCATAAAATCTAAGTTTTTTATTCACCAATGTTGTCCACCATCCGTACAATGACCTTTCCCACATATGGGGATCTTCAGTACATGCCTTTGAATAATTATAACTTCCATTTGGATGGTTGGAACACCATACAACCTAATTTTCTGTTTGACAACTATTATTTGCAAAAATTGATCTTTAGCAACTTTTTGTATTTTGTAATTTTTTGTACTTTTTAAGGCTGGTTTAGTTGTTTTGAGTCCTATAATAATCATTTAGAATGATTAGGATTTATTTCAGTTGGTGGTTAGTTGAAATTCTAAAAAGTGCAAAAATTGCAAAGTTGCATTGACAACTTTTGCAACAATTTAGCAACTTTTAGGAAATAACCATAAAACTATCTTTGGATGGTTGAAACTATTTGTAAATGCCTTGATAGGCCCTTTGCACTTGAATGAGAGGCATAGAAGGAGTTTGATATGTTTTTCTTCCAAGAATCTAATAAAATACCCACTATTCCAACATTTTATAATTGTTTTTGGCAGTATAGTATGGATTTTTTAGATTGAAAGGGTGATGTTTTTGCATTGATTAATTAGTGTATCTAATTTGAAGAATTTTGGAGGTGGTTTTAAGGAGAGATTAGTTACCATTTGCAAGTTATACATTTTTCCTTCCTCACTACCTATGAAACCCTTGAACCTAGGGTTTGGCCAAAGAAATGGCCCTAGTTTGAGTTCCCACAGTTGGAATTTCTTTGAAACTTTAATGGGGTAGGATAGGGCTATGTATTTTCATATTTTAATGGTTTTGGAATAGGGGATTGAATTGGGAATAAATGGGAGCAAGCCCTAGGTCTAATAAGACCCATGTATTAGACCTAGATTTGATGTTTTGGTTAAGTAATGAAAAGAAGAGGAGTTTAGGACTTGTTAAATTAGGAAAACACCCTCATCTAACCTAGAAAAATGTTCTAGAGTTGAAGAATGAAGTCAATGCACCAATTTCTTGGTCTTTGCTTTGTAAACCATGCTTAAACTTGCTAATTAGGCCTGTATGCAAGGTAGGTTTAGTGTATGCTAGAGTGGAGTGGAGTTTTGAAATTGTGGTGTATGTGGTGTTAGTTTTCATTAGATGTTGCATACTCAGGTTCCAACCATTGATACACCTTGTTTTGGTCATTTTAAAGTTTCTTTAAACCATCTTTAAGTGTGTGGGGAATCTTGAAGTTCCAAAGTCTTATTCTTGTCACTTTGTGTGAAGAACAATGCCAATTGCTGCATTACTGTTCTGTGGATAATAACAGTAAATCTGACAACTATTTTATAGTTTGGATTGTGGTGGATGGTTTTAGGTCTCTATTGATGTAGGGGATGTTGTAGTTGCTGATGTCACACTATCTTAAGGTTGAGTGAATGAGATTTTGGTTGGTACAAGGGGGAAGTAGTTGGTATTTAGTCTTGAATGAAAATATCTATACCAAACAAAGTACCCCATATCTATAGTTAGATCTTACTTAATACATGTGTATCACTTGGAATATGGAAATATATCAAACTTCCAAATATATTGAAGAAACTAACATCTAGCTTCTTCCCTATGAAAGCTTCCTCTAGTGTCATCTTCCCTAGCATCTTGTGTGGAGATTTGTTGTATGTGTATACTATTGTACTACATGTCTCTTCCCATAGGTAACAAGGCATGTCCTGGTCATGTAGCATATAACACTTTCTACCTTATATATATATATATATATATATATTATAAGGAATATTTCAATCTCTTTTGATTCCTTCCTTGGTATTCCCTTTGTACTAGATCAACAACAACCTCAAATCTACTATCACTCATTAGAAAAGATGCTTTTTCACTTCTTAGAGATTCCAAAAGATCAAACTCCAACTCCGTTCCAACACAAAGTTGCCAACTGCCAAATCTCTCTCACCTTTTTTCATGGGATCAAACTATCTACTCCTTTAGCTCTAGGTGGCCGGGTAAACCCTATCCCCAACCCTGTCCTATCACCTTCAACACTTGAATATTCTCGGGCACACCAAACTAGAACTTCCCTAAGTGTCATTAAATGCCATAGGGCTGCAATCTTTGATAGGGAATATCTTGAAGCTCATGTGAGGTATAGATGTGATTCTAGTTCCTACAAGACCATGTTGTGGAGGCTTACAATAAACTCTGTCACTTTTTGGAGATCACACTCCATTTTCATTTTACATTGCCATCTCAGGTGATGCTAAAACTTGCAGTGTTGGCTAGTAAAAAGTTGCCAACTACCAAATCTCTCTCACCTTTCATCGTGGGATTGAACTGTCTACTCCATTAACTTTGAGTGGTCGAGTAAACCCTATCCCCAACCTCATCCTATCCTATTCAATGCTCAAATGTTCTTGGGCATGCCAAACTAGAATGTTCCTAAGGGTCACTAAATGCACCATAGGGCTATGATCTTTGACAGGGCATATCTCAGAGCTCGTGTAAGGTATGGATGCAATTCTAGTTCTTATGAGACCATTTGTGGAGACTTACAATAACCTCTCTCACTTTTTGGAGATCACACTCCATTTTTATTTTACGATGCCATCTTAGGTGATTTTGAAACTTGTAGTGTTGGCCAATACAAAGTTGCCAACTGTTAAATCTCTCTCACCTTTCGTTGTGGGATCAAACTGTCTACTCCTTTAGCTCCTAGTGGTTGGTTAAGTCCTATCCCCAACCTTGTCCTATCCCCTTCAGCACTTGAATCTTCTCGGGCATGCCAAATTGGAATGTTCCTAAGGGTCACTAAGTGCCATAGGGCTGCAATCTTTGACGGAGCATATCTTAGAGCTCATTTTTGGTATGGATGTGATTCTAGTTCCTAAAAGACTGTGTGTTGTAGAGGCCTACAATAACCTTTCTCACTTTTTAGAGATCATACTCCATTTTCATCTTATGATGCCATCTCGAGTGATGCTGAAACTTGTAGAGTTGGCTAGTACAAAGTTTCCAACTACCAAATCTCTCTCACCTTTCATCGTGGGATCAAACTATCTACTCCATTAGCTCTAGGTGGCCAGGTAAATTCCAAAAGGGCATCTAAATCTATCCATAGAATAGTTAAATTTCAAGCTAAGAGGAATTTAAGTCCAAAAAATTAGAGTAGGAGACCTATAAGGAATTCTATGATAGTCAACATTTTGTACTATATGACAATTGGAGGGTTAAACCAAGAGTTGATTCTCAATTAGTTCAACATAAGGAAGGTGTCCCAGTAGAAACTTGGGGTTGGTGAAGCCATTGGTGAAGAGTTACAGTTATAAAGAGGGGGGGAATAAAAGAGAGTGAGATACAAGGATAACATGAGTTAAAACTACCAAATTGAAATGCTTGAATCCTTCATTAGAAAATCAACACCCAAATTTGAATATGAGTCTACAAAACAACATGTTCCTTCCACTTGTCATACTCTTTTATTTTCTTTTAAAGATGCTCTATGATTTTCCATAACATGCATTGTAAATTTGTTAACAAGTATAGCTCCCTCTTACAAGTATCTTATGTGTCATCTTAGATTCATCCCCCTCTCATGTGAGATATCTCTCTTTCCTATACATCAAAACTATTTATTAAACTTTTATTTTTATGTTAATCTAGTTACTATAGAATAATAACAACACATTCCAATCAACTGATGATTATGTTACAATCATTAATGTATGAAAACACATAAAACTATCAGTGATTATGTTACATTTATGATTTTTAAAATGACTTTTTTTTGCAAATAATCCATCTTTTCTCTACTATCTCTGAAATTTTTTAATTGATGATAAAGAATGGTGGTTATGTATTGAAACTCAACAAGCTATTTGTGTTTTTTCTTCTTGTCTATATTCTTTTTGTAACAATGATTTTTTCTTCTACACAAACTTTGTGACAACTTGTGATCAAATTTTTATCTTATTATTAACATAAATGTTTAGAGAACTTTTGATCTAATTTTGTTGGATAGAGTAATTTCAAACAAAGATAATTGTCAATAGGCCATTGATCTATTGGTGAAGTTGAAATCCCTTCAAGCGTCCAGAAAATATCAATTTTACTAAATGTAAGACAAATTTTTAAATGAAAAATCTTCCTTCAAAAATTATTTTCACAAAAGACTAAAACTCTATTATAACTAAATTATTTATTATTTATAAAGATTATAAAAATAAGTACTAGAGAAGAGCCACAAGTGACCATGAAGATTGATATTGTAAAAATGGTATAACTAAGCCTATAATGAAGAAATATTTATAGCAAAGTTGTATCCATTAAAATCTTTAATAATAAATTAAATCAAAATAAATAAAATTTATTACTTAAAGATATTCATAGTTCCATCTAACCACCTCCCAAATCAAAACATCATGGAGCAAAGATTGCAATCAAGGGACAAAAATAGACTTATTCAAAATAACATCTGCATATGGATTGTCACATAGCATAAGACTGCAATGAGCTCTACCTTGGACAACCTCCATGCAAATGTGTTGATCATTAGGATCATCATAATAAAATTCCCACTTATCATCCTTAGCTTCCAACTTACAATACACCCTTATTTTCACCTTCTCACCTCTCTTTGCAACATAAGCATGTTTCTTAACACTATCCCTATAACTCCAATGCTTGCTGAACATGGAGAAGATGCATAGGGATAGAGGGAAACAAAAGAAGGTGTAGGTAGACATGAAGATTAAAGGAAATAAAAACATAGTGATAAATGAATAGAGATATAAGAAGAGGATGAATGTGAGATAAAATAGAGAGAGTTAGGGAGATGCAGAGAGACATCTAGATGGTGATATAGATTCATAGATCATCATACTAATACTTAGTTTTTTGTAATTCAAAAAATATTGAAGATATCATGCTAGAACTCTCTTATTGATTTTGTATCAACTTCATACTTAATTTGTCTTCTTTAGGTCATCCTTTTTAGTTTTAAGTGTATGTGCATACATTAATGATTATTAGCAATTGTAAAACTTGATCTTCTTCTTATGTAACAATATTTCTATGCTTATATGAATACACTATTTATTTGATTATATATCTATAAAATTGGTCTCTTCAATGAAGGCCAACCATCTACAATCCAAGGTTTTAATTCAGCTAACAAATGGAGAGCTTCTCAAGCTACCAATTTCTTTCATGGAGTTCCTTATAAATCTCAAGGTTCTCATTTAGGTGACCAATTTCTAGGAGGTCCACGAATATTGCCTGATAAAGTTTATTGCTAGGAGGTCCTAATTGATATTAAATAATAAAGTTTATTGCCAATCAATATTGTATCAAAAATTCAAACTAATTAGGTATTGAATTAAAATTGATAAACAAATGATAGAGAAGGAAAACTTTAAACATGAACAAGATCATAAATCATATGACAATGACATATTGAAAATGATTAACTTATGGTTAAACAGTGATAAAGTTTATTGTTAATCAATTTTATATCAAAGTTTCAAACAGATTAGGTATTGAATTTAATGTCATACATAAACATATCTAATTTAATGTCATACATGCACATATCTAACTTAATGTCATACATGAACAAACATATAATATGAAATGATAACCAATAATTTCATGTACACTAACAAACAAATAATACATTATGATAACTAATAATTTTGTATATGAACAAACATATCATATATTAACCAATAATGTCATAAGTCGAATAATTTCATACATCAAATGTGTATTGAATATGTCCACTAAGGCGTATATATATACATGTCTAGATCAACTATATCTTTTCCTTCCCATGAGGGGAAGGAAACAAATCTCTTGAAGTCTTTTGTCATCATGTGGAGGGAGACGGTGGAGATGATGGGGTCCTCTTGACACACTCTCTCATCCTCTTGTTGAGGCTCTTCTCTAACTTGAGCTGATACAAACAAAGTAGATATGAATCAATATTTATTATACATTGAAATCAAATATATGTACACATAAAATCAATTATTTTCTTACTGTCATCAAATAGTCACTTTGTAAGTCTACCTCGAAGGCTTGTGGATGATTAGGTGTGCTAAGAGCCTAAAAAAATTCAATAAATATAATCACTAATGAATAAAATTAGAAATTTTGAGACTAACTATAGTAAAAAACTTAATAAAAGAAACTTCTTTCATACCTCAGTCAATGGTTTTGAGTTATCCATAGCTACGACCACTCCACGATCAATAGATTATCGGAGATGAGGAGGGGTGTTCAACGTCATGAGCTACATGTCATAAAATACACCTTACATGTAAAATGAAACATGAAACCAATATAATCAAATGAATTAAATTTACATGAAACAACTGTACCTGTACAAAGCTTGTATGATGTTTATGCTTCGAGTTCGTAGTAAAGGTTGAGGGCCCTATAGAGAACTAATGCACATGCATAATTTTTTTTGTCAATCCTTAATATGATTACTTAAAAAATATATGAATTAATTAAAATGATTAAATTGATACATACCTCTAGACTCATGGAGGGGACAAAGAATGGGCCCAGAGGATCGCTGCTAGGCTCGACAACACTCTGACACTGAATTTTGACCAATGTCAATAGATTCTAATTAATTAATCATTCACTATACATATGAAATGTGATCAAATTAGTAAATTATAATTGTAATTTACCTGTGTGTCAATGCCAAATGTGTAATTCAGGAACTGATCAGTGAAAAGCTCATCATCCGCACCATCTCCAGCATGAGTGCTAAATGTGCATAGGGATCTGCATGAAGTACACATGTGACCATGACGCACAGAAGGCTCTCCCTCAACTAATGGGCTTGTGGAATGGATAAGGGTTTATGTCAAAGAATTAATGGTCCCTAGAGTGCTGACCTCTACATGTTCCTTCACAAGTGAAGGAATAGTCACATGCTCGCACTGTGGCTTGACCACAGGTGCCCTAACTACATTAGAGTCATGACATGCTCCCAGCTTCTCAAATGATGACCCCCCACCTCCACCTTTGGAGTCTAATATATCAAAATAATTGGGGATCTCCCCAAGGACAAACTCACAATATAATTTCTTCAAAAAATACATGGGGACCTCACGATTGTTGCAAGGAGGGGCATCAAAAACTATCCACCATCTATCCCTAAAATTATTTCTAATAGCATCGTGTATGCACTAATGGATGGGGAACTATTTAGTACCCTCTCTAATAGTATTTTTCTCACCAGGTTTTCTAAATAATGCACATATTCTACCTTTTGGTATTTCTTTTTCTTTAACATCTTCATATAACAATTTATTTGCATAAAATCTTTTTTGTTCATCCCTCTTAACCTGCCAAATATCTAACTGACCACTAACTAAGGCTATCTAGGTCTTAATAGATTCGAGGGATGATGCCAATTGAGCCCTCATTGGATTAGTTTGTCCAAATTCTTTCAACTGAGTAATGAGTCCTCCTAATTCAATTTTGTCTCTCTCTATTTCATTTATTATATTTTCTTGTGTGCCTGGTGGAGGTCTTGCAATTGGTTTGGGTTGTGGAATTTGTTGTTCTTCTTAGGGAGGGTTTTGGTTTTGAGAGTTTTTGTTGGATAAAATTGTTCAATTGTGTGTTGTCTTTGATGTTACACAAATGTCATATTAGTCATCAAATAGAGTCTACCAAGCTCAGATGGTTAGCAAGGCAAAAGATAGAGCTTGCCTAGCTTAGAAGGTTAGTAAAGAAGGGTTACAATGTCTATCGAGCAGATAATTGTTACCAAGCTTTCAAGGTTAAAAAAAGAAATTTAGTTGTTACTGAGCTCACTCAGTCATCAAAGGGAAATATGGCAAAAATAGTTCTTACCGAGCTCTCATGGACAATGAAGGAATTTAGTTCTTACCGAGTTAACTCGGCAGCCAAAGGATTTTGCAGATGTTGCAATGTTAACCGAGTCAAGATTGTTAACTTAGGAAATTATTTTTGGAAGTAGTATTTATTGAGCAGGGTTGACCAATGAAGGATTTCATTGATTTATGAAATAACATTTATTTGTTTAAAGTAATATTTGTAGCCAACTAATGTATGGTTTATTAGTAAATGTAACTTATGAATGAGCCGACTTGATAATCTGAATGGTATATATGAGAAGTCAAGTTGAAAATTCTAACTGTAAGTGAAGGATTTGATGTAATATGAATGAGAAGGAAGATTGATTATTGTGAAAGAAAATTTTGAAGGATGATCAGAGATCATTGAGGAGCAAAAAAGATATATTTGATCGAAAAGGATCTAATAGTGCAGAATAGAGATCTGTAATCAGAAAATTTAGTTTCATCCTATTTAGGTCAATTCATTGTTACTTTCTAATCATTGTAGTAGTGATTTCAAATCTCTTAACAGAGTTGGTTTAACAGCCATTTTGTAAATTCTCTAACAAGGTGATAGTTTAGTTGAATTATTCTAAAGACCTCTAACAAGACCACTTCTAATAGGGTGATTATATCCTCTAACAAGGTCATGCCTAACAATGTGTATTTTAACCTTTAACAGGGTTGGCTCCTAACAGGGCTGACTTCAGAAGAGTCAAAATTGGTAGCTAGTTACTTGTTGGTTTTTCCCATATTGGGTTTCCATGTTAAATCTGGTGTCTCTTGTGATCATGTTATTTACTTTTGCATTCTTGCTAATAATTATGAATGCTTAGAAATCAGTAACAAGTTAATCTACTGAGTTACAACATTTTGTGATGTGATTACCAAGTGATAGCAGTAACTAGTTATTTAAGACATCTAAGGGATCAAGATTTTTTTTTGTGGTAACTAATTCACCCCCCCGGTTACTTCATCTATAATTCTATAATTCCAACAGTGTTGAGGTTCTTGTGGATTTGCTGATTGATTATGGACATTTCCTAATAAAAAGTCAATTGAAATCCAAATAAATAAACAAATTTAAATAAAAATTGTAAAACCATACAAAGCAATATAAAAATCCTAGAAAACAATATGAAAAATATATCAAAAAATGCAAAATGAACTTAAGATCATATACGACATGGGCATGGGTGTGCTTGTGATCTCAAATTTTGTCAGCAAGGAGGCATATTGGCAACTAAGATGACAAAAACTTTTGTTTCTTGAACCCGCATACATGCTGCTACTATAGGAATGTGAAAAAACAAAGATGACAATAATGGGCTATGGGTATTCAGTCCATCTATAAAAATTCACTTTTTCAAAATCGCATATGCTCTAATCTATGAAAAAAAAAGTTGTCACCTTATTGGTACCACAACTTGGTGCATATACCTAGATCTAGCAACATATTAAACAAAATGTTTAGTAACATAGCTTGGCTTTAATTTGTTAAAGAAGGGCTTTATAGTCAGATTACAATTGAAAAACATTTTTGTTTTCAAAACATAATAGAAATTGAATACAATGTCTTCCTTTTTATTTACTTCAACATAAAAATGAATAACAACTTTTCTTCAATAATCTAATTTATTTACTACTACATTTGGACCCGAATTGCGATGGTAGGACATTGCAATTGCAATAGCTAACTATCGCCCAAGTGACAGTACCAAGAATTGTCTCCTATCAAATGGGCGTCAGACTTTTGGCATTAGACATTGCAATGATAACCTAATCTATCACAAGTAGGATACTAAAAGTTGTCACAATTTGGCAGGAAGAAGGGCCAGTAGGTCACCATGACATTGTCATTACTATGACAAGCTAGTGTTGCAATTACGATATCAAATAGTTTCAATTTTCTATCCTAATAGTAACAATCCCACTATATGGCCAACAGTCAAGTGTCAGAATGGTTGTTGCAACTATGAAGGTATATGATAGTAGTGTCATATGTGTGATGGCTCTTTGTCATCTTTATCTATTGCAAGTGTGATGGATATGTGATGGTAATGCTCTTGTTATAACAACATTCCATCAAACCTGACCATCACAATTATGACGACCTATTGATATATGAAAAAAAAATTGTTCTTCTTTGTTATAAATACATTTTACTATGTTGATCACACACATATGTTTCTTAGCACAAGTCATGCAATTTCCTCTTTGGCCCCTCTCATAGAGATTGTGTTTGATATTCTTCTAAGTTTTCTGATTGATACTATTTCTACTCAAGCTTTTCATAGATAGTGTTGCATTTCCATTTCCTTTTTATATTACTATAGATAAGAAGGCCAACATCATGATTATTTCTCCATGTAGGAAACCATGGATTCAACAGACATTTTCTATACAACATTAGTTTATTGAGGACTTCACATGAAAATAGGTGGACCACCACCAAATGTTTCCAAGTGGCCTTTTGGCAGTGATCTACCTTTTTTCATGTCAAGTCCTCAATAAACTAATGTTCCAAACAAAATGTGTGTTGAATCCATGGCTTCATACATGGAGAGATAATCATGATGTTGGGCTTCTTATCTATAGTAATATAAAAAAGAAATGGAAATGCAACAATATCTATGAAATGCTTATTAGAAGCAGTATCAATCAAACAACTTAGAAGAATGTCAAACACAATCTTGGTGAGAGGGGCCAAAGAGGAAATTGTATGATCTGCACTAAATAGTGTATGCATGTGATCAACATAGTAAAATTTATTTCTAACAAATAAGAACAAATTTATTCTTTTCACATGTTCTTCAGATGTTTTCCTTGTGGTATCATTCAATGTTATATCTCATGTCTTGACACATGATGAGATATTGTGTTGTATTTACTTATCTACACATATCCCAAGGGTTTAGAATGCATGTTTATTTCTTAAAATTTCTTCTATAAGGTCCTTTCAATGTGGTATACCTTTATTCATGTAGCACAAATTTCTTCCTTTTGAAGCACACTCCATTTCCTCTCCTATGGGTCTACCTAATATTGAAAATTGTCCACAATTGTACAAGGTCTACTTTAACTATTTTTTTCTAAATCTATTTGTCTTTTATTATCTTTTTATAATAGCTGATTTCAATAAAAAATATTTAATACATAGCATTATACATGTATCCCCTAAAATCAATGAGCAATGAATGTGATTTTGTGGAGTGTTTGCCAAGAATCACTTGCCTCTAGATAATCTATACTAACATATTGTGAGTATGATCGTAAAGTCATGCTTAATAACTTACAACATTATGTAGACAATCATGTGATTCAAGAGAACATTATGTTGGTTCCAGTTACTTCTGCCATAGTTTGGGTTCCTCTTGTTGTTGATGGTGTCACCAAAGCTCCTTTTCTTTTGTTGATCCACTCTGCATGTTGGTTTTTCAATGGGGTATGTGTGTCTTCCTTGCTCATGTCTTTCTTGGAGGATCCTCTTTCTCTTATGGTTTTGGTCACAACTTTTAATGGTGTGGTTGTCCCTATGATTACTAATATTTGAACTCTACAATCATGGATATTCCAACTCTCAACTAGTATGTTGTGACAAGGCTCATAGAAAAAAACATAGATCAAACTAATATTCAACAGAGGTCAATTGAAATTAGATCACAAAAATTAATCATAATGCAATAAAAAGACAATACAGACATATACAAAGACAATATACAATAGGGTATGAGTAGTTTCTTGCTTTCATAGCCAGTACAAATTCCATGTAGCATGTCTCATAAGATCTATGCAATAAACTCTTCATCTAGAAAAAGGACTTGTTTCATGTGAAATTGAAATAAAGTGATCAACCATGTACTCCATAATTGTCTAGATTAGAGGCCTCTCCATAAAAATCTAAATCTTCTTCATCTTAGATCCCCCAATATTATGCAATTACATTTATCTCTTGGAATAATTTTGTTATGTTAATACCATGTGAGACTTTGGGTAGAATTATGGAAGCATGCAAAGATTTTACACAAATGATATCGCGCTTGATTCTTCATCTCTATTAAATAAGAATAAACATAATGCTTTTCTTTTTGAGATCCTATATTATAGGAAGCACCCTAAAATGACTCCCTAATATATGAATTGTTTCAAAAACTCAAAAAAAAATCCTATTTAACCTTAAAACAACTACAAGAATGGTGTAATATTCCCAAAACTTGGTGCATGCATTCAAAATTTCAAAGAAAGTAGAGCTAATACATTTCAAACACCTCCCAAACAACCATCTGTCAAACACCATGACACCTATGTCATCCATTCATGTTTTCTCCACTATAAATTCATGATTCAAACTGTTAGAGTAAATAATTAATTTATTAATTATTTATTCTATTTACTTAAGCTTACTTAGGTAAATGCATTTATTTAATATTTTGTATTTAATGCATGTAGTGGTTAGTTGTTGACAACACGGGAGTTTATTCCCTTCTAGCATGTTCAACCTTTTTGTGGAAATGTGCTTGGTTGTCAACCTTATCTTCTACCACCTTACAGCTTTTTCTACAAGCTTCCTTGAGGTCTTTATAAGGGACCACTCTCTCATTGTATTTTCATAAGACATTCTAATTGTAAATACATATTCTTCTTGTGTTTGCATATTGTGTCTCATGTCTATTTAGGGTTTTTCCCTTGCTCCATGCTCTTCCTCCCCTTGGCTTCCCTTTGACAATTTCTCGCATGCAGGTGATCTTGGGCGTCTTTGGAGTTTACTTTCATCTAACTCCAACATGGTATTAGAGCCTTCCTACTACTACTTCATTGAAGAATTTTTTGAAGCTATGATTTGGACTTACAAACCCTAGTTTGTTTGTGCATTTTTCTTCAAATTAAGGAATCAAAATTTTTTTGGAGCACTTTCAGCCCAAACAAATGCTATCATTGGATTCAAAAGGCCATTTGCAGTCAGCATTCATATAAAGCTTTTCGATTTTGGAGATAGAGCTCTGGGAGGAAATTATTTTTTTTGCTTGTAGGTTATTTCCATACGGATCATATAGTTTTTGGGAAAAAAATAAAAAAATAAAAAAAGCATAGGCTGCTTTACCAAAACACCATCGGGCGGCCACCTGCACACCACTCACTAGCCGATAGGCTACCTAGCCTCTGCCTGCAGCAATGGCTCTGCCTAAATTTGTTGCCTCCTCCCTGTTCCACTGCTTTGATAGCACAACATTTCTTCGCCTATGTGCCCACCACCTCAACACCATCCTCTGCACTATTGGTAGTATAGCCGCTAGTCCACCAGCCAGGTCAGCACCAACCAAGGGGTGACATGTGGCATGAGTGCCACATGGCACTTTTCCATGTCACCCTGCTAACTCAACAATTTGCCATGTGGCATCTTTTTTTGTGGTAATCACCTCCAAGCCATCAATTTTAAACCCATGACTTGCTAACATCAGTGCTACATCATCCTTGCTTGCACATCTCCTTCAAGGTCCTTTTTGACCTACTTGTATTTTTTGGCCATAACTTGAGCATACAGAGGTATTTTTTTAATCCGAAAGAAGTGCCAGAAAGCTGGTTTCGAGATGGAAACTTTGGTGAAGCTAGTTTTAAGTTCTAATCATTGTAGCTATCATTATGTATTTCACTAAGATAAAGTGCTACTTTTACATTTTGGGGATCATGAATGTTGTTTTGAGTCAGTTATACATGCACTATTTTCATAAAGCACCATGGGGGCATAGTTGTTTGCTATTTGAGGCATTCTCCCTTTGCTAATTGAGTGTCCCTTCCATGAAATTAGCCCCATGTAACATCAATTTGATCATGTCTTTATAGGTGTTTGTACCTCTTTCCCTCTCTTGTCATTCTTAGTTTATCTACAAGAGATTTTGGCCCATCTTCTCAGTTGCCTATCACCACACCCCATCTGCATTAAGGGGGGGCTATGTTGTTGTTCTAATGCATCCATAGTTTGATGGTTCAATAGTGGTGAACTATGTATTTAGTGGTTGACCCTATGTACAAGGTGATTGCAGTGGCTGACTACCTATGCATTTCGGTGAGATGGATCATTTACCATATAGACATGCTTGATTTGTGCCTTTTTCTTCCATGGAGGTTCTTTAGATCAGCAATTCTCTTTTTGATGGAAAATTTTGTGGCTCTTCATGGTTTAGTGATGCTCTTATGATCACTCTTGGTTCTTATTTTTGGGGACATTTCCCTAGTTGGGGGCTTCTCCAGTTCTTCACTAGGTTCTTACCTCTTTTTGGGGGAGGTTTTTTCCCACGTGGTTTTCTCTCTTTCCCTATTTACAGAGGTTGCATTCTTTTGCATTATACATGGGTACCTAACATGGCCTCGTTGCTATGACCCATCCTGCATTTCATCTTATTTTTGTGAGCTGAAGGCATTTCCCTAAGTTGCACTTAAGGGGGGGTGTTAAAGTAAATAATTAATTTATTAATTATTTATTCTATTTACTTAAGCTTACTTAGGTAAATGCATTTATTTAATATTTTTTATTTAATGCATGTAGTGGTTAGTTGTTGATAACACGGGAGTTTGTTCCCTTTTAGCATGTTCCACCTTTTTGTGGAAGTGTGATTGGTTGTCAACCTTATCTTCTACCACCTTTCAGCTTGTTCTACAAGTTTCCTTGAGGTCTTTATAAGCGACCTCTCTCTCATTGTATTTTCATAAGACATTTTGATTGTAAATACATATTCTTCTTGTGTTTTCATATTGTCTCCCATGTCTATTTAGGGTTTTTCCCTTGCTCCATGCTCTTCCTCTCCTTGGCTTCCTTTTGATAGGTTCTTGCATATAGGTGATCTTGGGCATCTTCGGAGTTGGCTTTCATCCAACTCCAACACAAACATTGTCAATAATTTTAAATATAGGTCTACACACTTTATAATCTCTAGTGATATTATAAATAACAAACATAAAGAATTTCGATAAAATTCTCTATCATTGAATTCAAATGGGGCCATAAGTTTTGTGGAAGGTGGCTAGACTATGTTGTAATAGGGTCTTGATAAATATAAGTGCTTTCCAAAAAAATTGCTAGGTTTTCTTGACTTTGAATTTGTTTCTACTCTGTTGCTCTTATCATTTGCCTTTGTTTCTATTATGACTGACATTTCTTTCCATTTTTCATGTTTGGGAAAGTTTTCTATATCTTTGGTGCAGGATCACCCTGACCATACCCTTGGAATTTGGAGTCATAATTAGTATATTTTTAATTCTTCATAGGTTAGTGTATTAGTTGTTTCAATTCATGTTATTAAGTGTTCAATTAAGGTCATGTTGACCAAGTTCATGTTTTAATAAATGTGGGTCAAAGAGAGCCTAAATGTTGAAAATGTCATGTAAAGCCATAGGTGTAGTGTTAAAAGGTCATAATAAGATTTTGGACCTATTTAGGGTGCCAAGAAAGCATGTGAAATCATAACATGAAAAATGTGCCAAAAAAAATGTAAAATTGTCAAAAAAAAGTTGTTGTCAGCATTTTTGTAAAATGACAAGTTTTGGGGAGATGTTAAGTATTAGAGTAATTAATTGTTTATACTTATTAATTAAATCACTTTGATTTAATTAAATAAGTTTCCTATTACTCTAGTTTTCTTAAGCTATCTCTTAGGTGCATATAATTAATATTTTATATTAATTATATTGTGCAACCTAACTTTTTTAGGCTTTAGGGCTTTCGTTCACCTTTAAGGTTAAACTCTTGGAAGCATTCATTCAATCACTCTTGGAATACAGTTTTTCTCTCATCTTGTTGAGTTTTTCCAAGCTCTACTTTTTCCTTCTCTTTTTAGTTTCACTTCAACAGGTTATTCAAATGTAGGTGATCTTGGCAATCTATGAAGTTGGTTTTCACAACTTCTACATGGTATCAGAGCCGCTCTGCTGCTTCTTGTTCGAAAGATTTTTGAAGTCGCGATTTAGAGTTAGAAACCCCAGCTTTTTTGAGGTTTTTTCTTCAATCGAGAGGAAGAGTGACTTTTTGGGACACTTTGGGCCTAAACAAATGCTGCCATTAGATCTAGAAGGTCGTTTATAGTCAGGATCCATATAAAAAATTTCTTTTTTGGCTTTCGAGCATCTGGGAAAATTTTTTAGCCCTCATGATTTTTCAAAAAAAAAAAAAGTTTAAAATTATTTTGGGCCACTCTACCCAGTGGAGACCCACGCTCCACCAGTGGACCGCCTATATCTGGCCCACCCATAGCCATCCACTAGTACATTTGAGACCATTTTTCGACCATTAATGGTCAAAATTTTGACCCAAATTTTGACCAAACTTCGACCAACTTCGACCAACCCATTGGTCAGAATTTTTTCGGTCAAAATTTTGACCAACCTTATGTTGGTCAAAATTTTGACCAATACGTTGGTCGAAAAATCTCAATTGCCATGTGCAAGTTCTAACAGGAATTGGTCAAAATTTTGACCAATAAAGGTAGAAATTTCCACCAATGAAGGTCAAAATTTTTGACCAAGCAAGGTAGAAATTTTGACCAACGAGGGTTAAAGATTTCGTGGATTAAGGTAGAAATTTCAACCAATGAAGGTCAAAAATTTTGACCAATGAAGGTAGAAATTTTGACCAACGAAGGTCAAAAAAGTTTAACCAAAAAAGGTAGAAATTTCGACCAATAAAGGTCAAAAATTTTGACCAACGAAGGTAGAAATTTCTACCAATAGAAAGGTGTAAATTTTTTTTCAGGCATTCTATAAAATAGTCACATGTCTTGTGTATGATATGACATTTTTCATGCATCCTACACTCTCTCATCCAGCTGATGATGGATTACAGAGAGTGATCTGAAACCATGATGCTAAAAAACACACACAATCAAATCCAAAATGAACTTGCATTACAAATGGATTGTGGAAATATGATATTGTTAATTTTGCATGCATGTCTACTAGGACAAATATATGTTTAAGTTGTGATTGTCCTAGTAGACATGCATGCAATTTTACCAATATCAGATTTCCACAATCCATTTGTAGTGCATGTTCATTTTGGATTTGATTGTGTATTTTTTAGCATCATGGTTTCAGATCACTCTACGTAATCCATCATTAGCCGAATGAGAGAGAGTGCAGGATACATGCAAAATGTCATATCATACGCAAGACATGTGACTATTTTATAGAATGCCTGAAAAAAATTTACCAGTGAGTTGGTAAAAATTTTGACCAGATAAATTTTGACCAATGGGTTGGTCAAATTTGGTCAAAAATTTGATCAATGAAGGTTGAAAAATGAACCCAAATGCACTAGTATGCTCACCAAGTTGACTCTTTGAGTTTGGTAATCAAGCCACCCCACCAAAATGCTTCAACAAGGTCAATCTTTAGATCCACTCATCGAGCTTGCTCACCAAGTTAGCTCGCCATGTCACGTCTCTAAGTGGCCTCGCTAAGTCAGCTCGCCAACTTGCCCCACCAAGTTGCCACTTTAAGCCCACTCACCATGTTAGATTGCTAGGCCAGCTCCTGGCCAAGTCAGCTTGCCAAGCTGACAATTAAAGTACGCTCACCAAGTTGACTCTCTAAGTTCACTCACCAAGTCCACCCCTTAGGCCAACTCTCCAGGTCAGCTCACCAAGTCACCCCCACCCAGTCACCTCAACGAGTTGACTCATTAAGTTAGCTCATGAAGTTGACTCACCCAATGGTTTTACCACCTTGCCCCAACAAGTGGGCTCACTCAGTGTGCTTATGAAGTTGCCCCATATAGTTGCTTCTCTAAGCTTGCTCACCATGTAAACTCACTTGGTTAGCACGCCAAGTTTTTTCATCAAGTCACCCCACCAAAGTGCCTCATCAAGGTTAGTCTTTAAGTACACTTAGTAGGTCAGCTCACCAAGTCACTTCATGAAGTCGCCTCACCAAGTGGCCTCGATAAGTCAGCTCACCAACTTGCACCACCAAGTTGCCACTTTAAGTCGACTCGCCATATCAGCTTGCCAAGCTGACTCCCATAGTTAGCTCGCCAAGCTGACAATTCAAGTATGCTCACCAAGTCAACTCTTTAAGTTCGCTCACCAAGTTCACCCTATGTCAACTCTCTAGGTCAGCCCACCAAGTCACCCCCACCGAGTCACCTCAATGAGTTGACTCTTTAAGTTAGCTCACCAAGTCTACTGTTCAAGTATGCACGCTAGGTCGGCTCACCAAGCCCACCAAGTCATGTCACCAAGTTGATTGTTTGAGTACACTCACAAAGTTGACTCTTTAAGGTCGGCTCACCAAGCTAGCCTACCAATTCATGTCACCAAGTCACCTCACCAAGTCAGCTTGCCCACATGTCCCACCAAGTCCCCAAGTCTGCTCACCAAGCCAACAATTCAAGTGCACTCACCAAGTTGACTCTTTAAGTTCTCTCACCAAGCCCATCCCCTAGGTCAACTCTCTAGGTCAGCTCGCCAAGTCACTCCCACCCAGTCACCTCAATGAGTTGACTCTTTCAGTCAACTCACCAAGTCTACTGTTCAAGTACTCGAAGCACGCTTTGCCTCAACAATAATCAAATTTAGGACAGTACTCTTTGGTTGATTTCTATTGTTATTGTGCTTATATTAATGCTTTTAATATAAGGTGTACAACCCCTCCCCACTACAGATTTTAACTTTTGACCTCTTACAAGAGCACAAGTTCTCTACCATCCATAATTGGCAAAGTATCAATTCATTTTTCACTTTCTATATCATTCAAAGAATATGATATTAACATTATCTCATCATCCTAGGGAAAACAATTTGGATTATTGTCATCCTTCATCTTTGCTCCATGCCTTTAAATCTATTCATCTCAAGGTTTGATGAATGGAGAAACTAACCTTGCCTAGTTTTTGTGTGTGTGTGTCATCATTTACAATTTGATGAAGCAAATTATGTCATGCCCTTACACATCAACAACAATGATTTTAAGTGATTGTCACTATTTTTGCACCAATAGACTCAACAAGACTTTGCATAAAAGTATGCAAATCAAAAGCCAACTAATGTTGTCAATCTTCAAATGTATAGCTATGGAAATAGCATGCAAATAAGCTCAAAATGTAAAATCATAAAGTTCACCCCACATGCAATATTCTGATGTGTGCAGTTCTCTACCACTGAGTGGAACTTTGCTTCTTTGTGTAGCATCACTGCCTCATTAATGCTCAAATCATTGCTATTATCCTGAGTCTTAGTTATTCTAAATCAAAACTACATAATAGAATTGATAATTTAAATAAAAACATCTTATTCCAGTCTCAAAATTATTATAAAAGCATTGATCAATACTTGCAGTTGCAGCTCATTACTCTATATTTAAAAGTTGCACCTATATTAGGCAGAAAACAAGAAATATAGAGGCAGATTAAAATTATGATTTCACACAGAAGGGATGCCCCATTAGATGAATTTGTAGCTTTTCATTGGCTTATATTTTGATTTTAAGATTTAGCAATTGCAAGGGCATTTGAAATCAAATATTTACATGTTTGAAATGTTAATGAATCTAAGTAAGTCAGCTCTACTTATTTCTATTGAATAATTTTGAAGTAATTTATAAAAGGATCTGACAAGAGTGTCCATACAATTTCTCATCCTATGTTTAATGAAATTTAAAACCCATCCTAGCTGATATTGATATCTGTTGTTATATGATAGCTTCAGTCAGATTATCTTCATAACAAGTCTGAAACTATACTAGCTTCATATCTAAGTAAGTTGAATCATGTGCATAATATATATATTCAATATCTTGTATATGGATCAATTATATTGGATTCAGTGAGTTAGTGAACACTAACTAATCATGACCTTTCACAATTAAGAGCCATGACCGATCCTAAAGTTGCTATTGAATATAATATATATATATATGCTTTCTTGATGGGAAGATACACATTGAAATCAATAAATGTGACATACTTCCTACAGTTTGAAGATCATCATATTTGCAGAACAATACTTATCATCTTAATCAACTATCTCATTTTAGCTGGTATCAAAGCAAAATCTGGGAGAGATAAAAGTTATAGTAGGATAGTCAATTGGCAAGTGAAAAGGATTCTAGTTGTCCTATATGAAAATAACTTCATGAAGTGATAATGGAAGAAGGGTGTTAACATTAGAGGAAGTATTTCAACACCTTCTTAAAATTGCAATATTAGAGCCACTCAATCTTAGGGGTCTTTCAAAGGACTAAAGTTGAATAAAAAATGGATTTCTGATAAACTTGAACTTATTATGAATATTTGGAGCACAGGTGGTGAGACAAGGAAGTGAGAGCACATGTCCCAAGTTTCAGATCTCCTGCACAGTGTTGTGAGATCAATGTTTGGACATGTACTTGTGTAGGTCATAGTATAGGATGGAAAGCTTCAATAATGAATCAGAAGTCTATGTCACTCATGAATGTATATGCAATGCTTCTTCACTCTTCACATGGATGTCTTAGCATCTGTGGCACATTTTGGGACCACTTGTAGCTCCCAATCCATGTTCAGGTTGTTGAACACTACAAAACTCAGGCGAGTTAGGCAATCAATTATCAATGTTGTGATAGATGCAAAACATGCTCAACATTCTTGTTTGCACTTCAATGTTGTTGAACATCGGAGGGAGATAAGATGGACAATGCCAAGAAGAGATATTGGAGAGTGTTCGATGTCAATGCTCATGGGCACCACGACTTGGGAATGTTAGAATGCTAATGGTTGATTAATGTCAGTGCTCAAGTCAGCACCAAATGTGGGCACTTTTGATGTTTGATGTTTGTTTTGGCATTACAGATTAATCAAAGTTTGGATCACATGATGCATGAATATGGCTGCTTCAAGGGAATGTCACATGATGTGCTTAATCTACTGATACAATGTTCTGGGAACATTCTACACGTCAAATGTCTAGTACAATCAACATTGAGATAATTTCTTTCAAGGCACAGTAGAATATATTGAGCACTCCCTATTTAAAGATGAGTATTTGCAATGAACATGGTAGATGCTTGTAGATGATGCAAATTCAAGAGAAATACTCATCTTTCCAAGTGCTTGTTGAACGAACTTTAGGGATGACACGACAGTGCTGAGCTGGAGATGTATCGTTGGGTTTGATGGATCTATATGCTATTGGGGGATTGGGCTTGCTGGGTGGATGTGCAATGCTATGACAAATATCTACAATAATTGACTTCTCTAGATTGAAGATAAAGATTCATGGTGGCTTGGTGTAGATAGCTCAGCCACGATATGAATGCTACCTATGTGACTCAACTGATCATTTGGAGTAGATTGGGTGGTTGCTAGGAGAGATATAAAGTAATAAACTTTGCATCAAATCAACCGGAGCTCTTGATTAATATTTTTCTTGTGATTTCATTGATTGCATTTGTACCTACTAAGAAATCACCATAACATATGAGGCAATCATTGTTGGGTAGTACAAGCAGTCATCTAAGCAATTATCACCATGCAATATTACAGAATCATAATCAGAAGAAACAATTTCATTTTTCAATAATGTTGTCCAATCTACAAACTTAGTGTAAGAGAGGTCATAGGGAAGGACTTCCATCAAGCCAACTAGCTTGGAGGAGAAGTAGGAAATGAAACTAAGACAATTCTTGAAGAAGCGTCTGATGAAAACTTTCTTTCAAAATCATAGGCTCCTATGGCATTGAATGAAGAAGAAGTCACTATTGTAACTTTGAGGGGGTTTGGGATCTTGCATTTGAACACCCTCATTCATTTGAAGGCCCAAAGATATATTTTTACAGGCACTATACTTATGAGGCCTATGCCAAGTTCAAGATGTATCCAAAATTTTATAGTACAGAGGAAGTGAATGAGATCAGAAATGATGAGTATGGGTTATCTAGAAAAGACTAAAAAGACTTTGAAGGGTTACTTGGCTTATTGTGGATTTGGACTCTTTTCTTACCTAAAGTAGTTGCAGCATTGGGAATCTTCTTCATTTGGTTTTATCAGCAATATCTACAAACTTGAGCTCACATGCACTAATTGAGCTACCTAAGGAAGGAATTGTGGAGCATGATATCAATGATAGGATAATGGATTATCTTAGTATTCCTCAGATGAATCAATTAACTAGATGGCACAAACTGCAAGGGAATGAGCCTCGTGATAATGGAATTTACACTAAAACAGAACTTTCTTCTTCAACTCCTTACACTCAACTCTTCACTGAAGTTATTCTTCCAGCACTGAGAATAGTTGTTACTAATTCGTGGGAGCCTAGGGACCCTAAACTTATGCTACATTTTTTTTTTTTTGGAAACTTGGGGAGAAATTACTACCAACTTTAGTACTTGGTGTCCAACCATTTGTTATAAGTTGGGGAATGTGCTTCATGCCTGGAATGCAAGTGAAGCTTCTACATATACAATTTTATCACTTTGGAAAATTGTATTTGACCCTGCTAGCTGGGAGCAACTAATTGTCCATTTTATTGTACCTAATCTGATATAATTTTTTAAAAGAATTCTTAATCAATCTAGCTAATTGGCTACTAGACCAATTCAACTGAGTTATGATTTGGACATCTGCTATTTCCATATACTATATGGCTAAAATGTTGGAGGCTACATCTTTTAAAGAGGCAGCGGTCAAGATCTTGATCATACAGATTTAGAGGGAGCCTAAGTAGCAGAGGGAGAGTGCAAACTCATGTAGTAGTGTGACTGCTAATACTCTATGTTTGGTCATCATCAAAATCAACTCTACAAAATGAAATGACTGGGAATTTTACATTGTGGGGCGAATGATAAACCAACATTCCATTCCCATTCGAACCACCTGTAGAAGGGAGATTTTAGAGAAACGATACAATCAGAGTTCAAATATGAACCATTTTAGATCTTATGCATATGGACCTTTATTGGTGCAATTGATATCAAGGATATTGATGTGCAGGGATTAAAAAAATAAAATAAAAAAATGATGCATTGGGAATGATATTGAGGTTTTTTTGCAGATGATAACATTTGGGATTATGAAATAAATCCAAGAGGCTCTTCTATTGAGAGGGAGAATACTACAATTGAATTTTGTTCAAATATAAAATGATCATAGTTCTTTGAAGAGGAAGAATCAACATTCAGAGGGAGTTTGAAAATCCATCACAGGCAACCTTGGATGAGAAGTACAAAAGAAAAGTACATCTGTGTACGAGAAACTACTCCTATGAATAATATTGTGATCATAACATAGAGAGTTTTTAGAATATTTTCCAAGTGGATCTTTGATCATAGTGATTCAGATGAGTAGACGATGGAGATGGTTTCTAGAGAAGGTACATAACCACTAAAGTATGAGGGGCTAATACTATCACCAAGTCTCATATCAAAGTAAAGTTTGTGCATTTGGAGACTAGATTGAAGTTGTGAAGAATGAAATCATTAGTAAGAGGGAATCTTAGAATCATTGATTTTTGGAAATGTACATTATTGGATTCTTCTCTGTGAGAGAGAAGTTTAAAGTAAAGCCCTTGTTCCACCCTCTGATGGTAGTTATGATGTATCCACCCTCTAATATGGTTCATGGTGGATGTCACGTGCATAATTCCATTACAACACCACGTGAGAGAATTTATGGTGACTTCATGTAAATATTTTGATGTCATGCGTGTGACTTCATGCCTTTGATGGGCCTATGCCCTGTGTACATTACAAAAATGTGATGATCTTTATGATATTATACACTTGTATTCAACATTGTAAGGTGATGACTTTACAATGCTTACCATCACGATGAATATCACATTGACTTGATATTCTTAGAAATGTCTTGATAGTTATTATCTCATGGACTTATTGATAGATATCATACTGACTTTATATCAGTTGTATATCAATTTGTTCTTTATGAGATAATCATGGTGGATAATATGTGACCTACTATCTGTGGATAAGCCATGATAAGTTATCGTAGACATCATGCGACATGATGTTAGTGCACATACCATAACTAGGATATATGAATATCATGCTAACTTGATGTTCAATATATTTCTTGATATCATGAGTAAGGTGATATCTAAATTTCTTCATACATAGTTAATCTTCCCTCGCTAAGAGGGAGTGTTGATTTATGATAGTTTCCCTTAGATTATTGCAGATCTATTTGTGCACATATATGTGAATGTATGTTTCACATACATATCTCTGTCATAACAAGTCTGAAAATATACCAGCTTCATATCTGACTAAGTTGAATCATGTGCATAATATATATATTCAATATCTTATATATGGATTGATTATATTGGCTTGAGTTAGTTAGTGAACACTAACTAATTGTGACCTTTCACTATTAAGAGTCATGACCGATCCTAAAGTTGCTATTGAATATATATATATAGCTTTTGGTGATGGGAAGATACACATCGAAATCAATAAATGTGATATACTTCCTACAGTTTGAAGATCATCATATTGTAGAACAATACTTATCATCTTAATTAACTATCCCATTTTAACAATATATGTATTCAATTGTGTAGTTTTTTGAGTCAAACTCATTGACCCATGTTTTATGAATAATGGTTCACAAGAACCCATCTCTCAAGAGAATGAGTGGAGCACTCACCCTATTTCATCTAGGTGATTCTCATTGGGGTGAAGCATTTGGCCTTCCTGGGTGAGGTTTGGTGCTTCACCCTTGTGAGCATCACCTAGATGCAATGAGTGCTACTGCTAAGCATTCGTTTCATTCACATGAGAGATGGGTCCTTGTGAACCACTGCTCATGAAACATGGTCAATGAGTTTGACTTGAAAACTACAATGTTGAATCCTAATAGCAATATCATAATTTGACTTGTTGTGGAAAATATTTCCTACTTATCTATATGCTAGTTGATTTGACAAAATTCTTATGTCTCCCTTGCATCTCACCACAAAGGCTACTGTGATATTTGAAACATGGATTTCAATGTTGGATTGGTTGCAACAAAGTACATTTTCTTTAGGTAACATCTCAGATCAACACATAAAGGTCTTCAAGATAGAATGTGGAGTTTTTATATATGCCATGATGATGGCTATATGGAATGAATTCTTGAAAACTCATAGAGGAATCAAGTTAACATTGATACAAGGCTGAGATAAGCTCAATTGTTTAATTGCTCTTTTGCTAGATCTAGATGATTATAAAGATATCATCAAAACCCTAGGGAAAGTAATTTATTAAATGGCTTTGTTGGGAGGGCTAGACCAGATATTGATTGATGCATTTCTAGAAATGGCTTTGCCATCCCAATTACAGCCTTGTTGATCAGCAATGGTGTAGTAGTTGACTTGTGGATACCCTTACCCTCAACTAGTGATTGAGTGATGCAAGAGATTTGTTTCTCGCACCAAAACCTAAATGCAAATTAAAAATACATTTCATTTTATTGATAACAATCTTGCAAATTAGTTGCATCAAATAACAGCTTATAAATCTGCAATAAAATTACAAATTTAGCCTCACATGGTCCTCTCACAATTTGTGTATTTGTCTTCATTTTCTTCCGAACTGTATACAACCATCTTCCTTCAAATTTGCATCATCTCTCCCTCTATGTTGGAATTCTAATTAATATTTTATTGATGTTTTAATGAATAGATTTTAAGAATTGCTCCCATACTTTTATTTTCCACTTGTCACCTTCCTTTCCCTTAGCTTCTTTCCTTTTTAAAGAATTCTATGTTTAACTTTTTCAATTATATAAAATTTGATGTTTGAAGATAATAATAAGCAGCACATTTTTGAAATGAGTTAATTTTTTGAAAGGATGATTTAACTCATTTATGGGCTCTCAAAGTAAATTTTGGACCATTGTCAAATTCAATCACCCAAACGTCTTTATGTAATGTAAATATGATGCATAAAGGAGTAAGATCCAATGATTTAATTGCTACAATCTTTTTATTATCATACCAGAATAATTTGATCAAATTGGTGTTTTGGAATTGTGCAATTACATGTCAGAAAGTAACTTTTGATGCATTTTTTTCTTGAAAGCTCTACTTTTCTGAAAACTAAAAACTGGCCAAGATAAGTGAAATAACATCATCATGCTTCCCTCAAATGGTTTTTGCACCAACCTTTTATTAATTTTGAATTTTAAAATTCTTGTAAAATTGTTGGCACGAACTACTGGCTTTAGGTTCTCCCAAATGGTGAGATATGGCTTCAAACCTTTTCCACATTATTCAAGAATATCCATATAAAATATTTTAACCCTATCCTCATAGGTTTTCTAAAGTCTCTACAAAAACTACTTGTGAAGCATAAAAAACTGCATTAAGATAGAAACTCCATTTTATTCATTTCTGATAAAATCAAAGATTACCTGATGCTCAGAAATGGCAAGAATTCAAAACTGAGATAAATATTACCAATATATTGTCTTGGTTGATGTGGGATCACCTATTGATTTTTATGCTCCCACATCACTGAGTAGAAAGGAATAGTCAAAATAAGGCTTTTGTGGTAATGGTTTTTTTTTCGGTAGATCGGACAAGAACAATCATTGGAATAAACCTCAATCATAGACAACTTATTATTAGAAATACTATAGATGTTAATCTAGCTGTATTGTTATAGGAATTGGTCATGGCCAATTTTATCTTCCTATGGCCACACCAATTTTGTAATCTTTATACTTTCTTAGAGATTGCATTTACGCAAATGCAAAATATGTATTATCTACCAAAAGCAAGATTATTTTTGAAAAATATGCACTTAGAAAAATGGTGCCAAAAAAATGAGTCTCAAGTTATTCTTCTCCAAGTTTTGCTAATCTAAAGCATCAAACCCTTAGTTGGGGAATCCACCATCAAATCTAGAAAAACCTTTCATGCTAATCCAAAGCATCAAACCCGCAATTGGGGAATCCACCATGAAGCTAGCCAATGGCTAGAAGATCGCAGCTTAAAATAGAGGTGTCTAGCAGTGAAAAGAAAACTCCCAAACCAATAAATAGAACATCCATGCAAGGCATGTAAGGTGGGAGCTGCTAAGGAAAATTATATGTTACGAATTCCAATCACATTGAAGATGATGTGCTGAACAACGAAAAAGAGGAGATATAACAGAGATAGAACCTTACTATTCCGGTATAGGTTGCACTAAAGCTGCCAAACATGGCACGTAATCTTCAAACCCTTCCTCTGCATGTAATGGCGGCACAAAATGTAGTATTCGACCAACATTAACTGCACAGCCTTTCTTCCGGTCACGCAAGACTAAAATTAGGGCACGACAAAGACTTCTTTTTAACTTTGGGAAAGTGTAAGTCCGTGTTGGTCAAAATTTCAACCAACACGGGCTTCTAGTTAAAAAATTTAGATATATTGGTGCGGCAAAGACCTTGTTTTTAATTTCAGTAAAGTGTAAGTTCGCGTTGGTCGAAATTTTGACCAACACGGGCTTCTAGTTTAAAAAATTATATACATTTCCTGCATAAAATGACCAATTTGACCCCATTTTTTAGATGGTCAAATATTTTGGTCTAAAAATGGGGTCAAATGTACTAGTGATCGTTGACGTGCCACCACGGCCTGACCACCAGCCCTACGGCCACCGCCGCACCGTCCGCCCTCCCACCTCTAGGAGGTGCTGCCAGCTCTAGCCACCACTATGGCCACCGCTGCTAGCGGCTGGCACCCACATGTGGCCCTACTAGCACTTCTACCTATGTGGAGTTTTCTAGATGGCACCAATTTGTGGCTGACATGTGGTAGGGGTGCCATGTTGGCACTTAGCCACATGGCCCCTGCCACGTCACTCTTCAGCCACATGGCTGCCATCTGGCACCTTTTTTTGCCTTGATGACTGACAGGCTATCAAAATTTTTTCCCTGAAATGCTAATGTTAGGATGATGACATCTTGCATTAGCACCCCTACCAACACTCTAGGTCCTTTTTTGACCTACTCGTAGGTTTTTGGCCATATCTTGAGCATACAGAGGTCCTTTTTTGATTCGAAAGAAGTGTCAAAAAGATAGTTCTAAGATGGAGATAGTGGTGTAGGAATGTTTTGGTTTTAATGAAATTTAGTTTCCTATTTTTTCAATTAAAATCCAAAGTTTCTTTTTTGACTCCAATGAGCATTTCTTGTGCGTCCCATCTCTATTTTTTAAAAGTGTGATATTTTTGGAAGGTTGGTTCTGTCTACTTTTCAAAAATGATGTAATTTCTTCTCGATTCTACTCCACGCTCTTTCTATCATGTTTTTGGCATTTTTTCTCTATGATGGATATCTTGGGTATTTTAGTTCTGAGGATCATTTTCTTGGCATGGGATCTCTTCTTTTGGGCTGTACTATCTTTTGTATCAACTTTTTTCCTATTTTGATCATTTTTTATATCATTTGTAAGAATCTTTATGCAAACACACTGAGATAAAGTGCCACTCTTGCATTTTTGGATCCTTTTCATCATTGTGGTTTGTTGTACTCGCACTATTTTATAAAATGCCATGGGGGGGATAGTTGTTTTCTAGTTTTGTGCCCTCTTCCTCTTTTGCCTCATGTAGTTTTGGTGACACGTACCTTTATAGGTGTCCTTACCTCACTCGATGTGTTTGGTTCCTATGTTGTAGGAGATTTTTGGCCCATCTTTTCAGTTGCCTATCACCTCACCCCATTTGCATTAAGGGGGGGCTTATATTGTTGGTTCTAATGCTTCCTTGGTTCAATGGTTCATTGGAGTGAGCTATGTATTCAATATTTTGATCCTATATACTAAACGATTGTAGTGGCTAGCTACCTATGCATTTTAGTGAGATGGATCACCTACCATATAGACACTCTTAGTTCATGGCTTGTATTTCCATGGAGGATCTTTAGATCAACAGTTTATTTTTGATAGAGTTTGCGACTTCTTCTGCTTCAGTGGTTTTCTTCATGATCTTCTCTTTGTTCCTATCTTCTAGAACATTCTTTGCTATCTCTTTTTAGAGAGGGGTTTTTCCCACTAGATTTTCTCCTTTGTCTTTGATTTATAGAGATTTCCTTGTTTTGGGTACCTGATTAGGCCTTATTGTCGGGACCCATTTTTTCCTTCTTTCTTAGTTGTGCTAGGTTAGCTTACCTCCTGAGCTTTGATTAAGGGTAGTGGGGGGGGGTGGTGGTGTTAGAGTAATTAATTGATTATACTTATTAATTAAATCACTTTGATTTAATTAAATAAGTTGCCTATTACTCTAGTTTTCTTAAGCTATCTCTTAGGTGCATATAATTAATATTTTATATTAATTATATTGTGCAACCTAGCTTTCTTAGGCTTTAGGGATTTCGTTCACCTTTAAGGTTGAACTCTTGTCAACATTCATTCAATCACTCTTGGAATATAGTTTTTCTCTCATTTTGTTGAGTTTTTCCAAGCTCTGTTTTTTCCTTCTTTTTTTGGTTTCTCTTCAGCAGGTTATTTGCATGCAGGTGATCTTGGCAATCTATGAAGTTGGTTTTCACAACTTCTACAGGAAGCTCATCCATCTTGGACAAGCCCTTAGAGGATTTGAAAGGTCATGTTTTTGTATAAAAAAATGAAATATTAGGTATAAGATATAGAAGATAAGATTTGGAGAAGAAAGATGAAAAAAACATGGTGTGTAATCTTGTATAATAAATCAGTTCTTTTGTGAATTTTTTTTAGATGTACTGGTGTTTGAATTATAGTCCTTGTATTTTGTCTAATATCTCATGGCTATGGTTATTCTTGAGCTCCTTATATGTAGTAATGAAGTTTAGAGTTATTTTTGATGTTATAGGTGTGCATAACATCATTAGGTTTTGCTAAAATTCTCATTATTCCCTATTTTGGATAATAAATTATGTACCTTGTCAGAGTGAAATACCTCTTTAACTACATATTACCACTGAATGGAGTTAAGGGAGTTGAGAATTTGTTATTGGTTTCTTTTGATTTCCATCTAATAGTTAAACACCAAAACCTTATTTCTTGTATTGGAGGTGGCCAAGAATTAGCAAGTATCTCTTGTTGCATGTGTAATATAGTAAAACACCATTCTAGAAAAAAGTGAAAGAAGTTTTCTAGAGTTGCATATGAAAAGGAAGGTTTTTATACACTCATGGGATGTTGGAGAATCCAATGGATGGGTTGGTATTCAACATGATGGAAGTTTGAGATTGGTTTCTTAAAATAACAATGAAACCCTCACTAAAGGAAAGGGTTTGAAGGTTTGATTATCTCCTTAACAGCTAGGAGTCCACAAGTTGGAAGTTGGAAAGCTTTTGGTAAGACAAATGCATATGCAAGTTTCTTTGTTAGGATTCTTTGAGAGTTTGGTGAGTTGATAGCTCGAATATGGGTTTTGGGCCTATTAGCCTAGATTAGGGCCTACGAGTCATGTGCCATAACGAACAAGTTAGAACCTAAGATTTTGGAATTTGGTAGAGTTCTTTAATGGGTGTTTGAATATGCCTTTACTTTTGGTAGATGTTTGGAAGAGTTTTATTCTTACCTAAATCCCAAGGTAGGGCTAAAAGGAAAATCCCTCATTAGGTTTTTTTTTAAGAATCAAAGTTTGAAGCCCACCAAGGTGTGTACAACCTTATGCATGCCTGAAATCTCCTTATTGGAAATGAGTTAAGCCTTTGGAACCAGTTTTGAGGTATGGTGCTAAGAAAGATCATAGAAAGTGTAAGGTAGTGGAGGTGTTGTGCTTTGTGGGAGATAGTTGGTTGAAGTTAGTGAAGGTTTAGGTAGAGATATTTGGAATAGCTGAATATGGCATGAAGAATAGGCCAACTATCTAGTTCCTAGTGTAACGCCCCACCATGTGACCCAAAATAAGTTAACCTAAAGTTTTACTAAATTTTTCAAACATTTTTTTAAAGATAAAGATACAAGAACATTAATAGAATAGCGAAAGAAATTAACATACACTCATACATCAACAACACATAAATAGGTTAGGACTCTTAAGGATCCCATGACATTGAGTCACATTTAAATTTAATTAATACTAATTCAAATAAATAACATGTCCATATGAAAGAATAATTACAAGTCCAAGTCCATTTAAATAATATACAGTCATCTCAAATGCTACTTGGCAATAAATATAATGCACAATCATCCCTTGTACAAGTCACATGGTATGAAAGACTAAAATAATATACATCATGAAATAGATAACATCATCTCATAAGATCTATGAAATCAAATACAATACACTAGGTATATCCATCCATCATAGAAATATGAGAATAGATAGAAAGGAACATCTACACAAACACATCTAGCAATGACATCCAATAGTCAGATCCCAATGGTATAAGAAAGAGCACTACCACCTAACCTTGTGGAACCCAAAAAAGGCACACTCCCGTCATGCTGAGGAGATAGTCTCAAGTCCCAAACAGGATATCAATCCCAAAATCAAAAGTAATATCTAAGTCAAGGAAACCCTAAAAGTAATCTAACTCAAAGGTTCCAAGATAAATTAACATCTAGACCTAGAGGCAAACATAGACACTTAGAGAATCTACTATGCAAGTGGGCAAGTGTCATCGCACAAATTAATGCTAGTTATCCTGGTAGTCTAACTTGACCTTGGCCCCCTAGTGACTCTATGCAGTACTAGTATCCTTTCATACTAACAAGGCATACTAATGATGCATGTTTGCAACCAAGAATTCTCTCTACTCCCATCCTAGTCTATACTAGCACTTAAGGCATGGGAAAGAACATACAAAGATTCTTATTAGGTTCATTTTATTCCCATTTAGTGTAGTTTTCTCACTTATTAAACAACTTACAATGACTTACCTTGGTAGCCACTTTGGGTCCTAGCCTCCGTTGCAAGCCACTTCCTAACATTACATATAGATAACCTAACCTAAGCTCAGAAAAATCAAAAGATCACAAAAGACTACATACCATACATCAATTCTTAAAGAAGCAAGTGACAAGTATTGAAAAATTCTGATCATAATCACAGATTCCACCAATATGATCATCCTAATAGGATTAATCCCAACATCAAGTATACATAAACTAAACCATGTCATAACATGACTTCACCAAGCACAAATTATACAAACACCTAATTCCTATACAAGTGATTGGAAAGAAATCCAAAAACAACTGATAGAAGACTCAAAGGTTATATTAGATGGGTCACACCATTCACCTCAGTTTCACACAAGAAAACTAAAAATCAATAACAATCAATAGATCAAAACACCTCATAGAGAATACAAGACACATTACCATGGTTGAGTATAAAAGATCATATACAAATATCATCATGACATCATAGAACAAATCCCCAAACCTTTGGTAAACATCCTGATTAGCCAAAGCTATGCCAAACCCAAAAACCCAACACTAGTAAATCATGCATCACATAAAGCACATACAAAAGTGAATTTCCTAATTCATTAGGTTTTGAAAACCCTAAAGTTCAATATTTACTAAAGGTTTTTAGATTAAATCACAGACAATTCTCTAATGGAAATCAATTTTCTCAAACAAGAGTTTCAACCCAGAGAACTTCTAAAAACATAAACCCAACAAACATGACGAAGACAAGAATTCAAAGAATGAGCAACTACTACACAAACCCACAAGATCCTATCTAGATCTAATGCTAAAACAATGAACGCACTAACACACAAGAATCTTCCTTTTCCTTCAAAAATCGTCTTTTGGGAAATTGACTCCTCCAAACCTATGTATCTAGAAATGAGCATTAATTTCCTTAATAAAGAATTTTTCCCCCAAATCAAGGCTTTGATCATGCAATCATGCGAAAACCCTTTGTCTTTAATTACTATATTTTAATTTTCATGCACACACTTTATGCAATTTAATTAAAATAAACTTTATTAATTTAAGTTTTCTCTCCCTTTGTAAATCATGTGATGTTTTTAATATAATATTTATTAATTTAACTAATAATATTATTTAGAGTTTATTATTAAAATAAAACTCTTAAATAATAATTATTAAATAAAATAAATATAAATATGCTAAAATTAGAACTTTAATTAAATCTTTTAAATTTAATTCTTTTATTTAATTAATTTTACAATTGATTAAACATAATTAAATATTGAATTTCTTATATACAATTTTCATGGAACAACTTTACGCAATTTAAATTAAAATATTTTTATTAAATTAATTTTCTTTCTCACTTTATTTAATCATGAGACATTTTTAATATCATATTTATTAATTTAACTAATAATATTATTTAGAGTTTACTAGTTAAACTCCTAAATAAATTATTATTCAATTAAATAATTATAAATATGCAGAAATTAGAACCGTAACTTTAAATTTAAATTTTATTCTTTTATGTAATTAATTCATGAGATATTCTTAATAATATATTTGTTAACTTAATTAATAACATTATTTAGATTTTATTATTAAAATAAAACTCCTAAATAATTATCATTAAATCAAATAAATATAAATATGTCAAAAATATAACTTTAATTAAATTTTTTATTTAATTAATTAAATATAATTAAATATTTAATTTCTTTATAAAATTTTCATTAAATTAAATTATTAAATTATCTTTTAACTTTATTTAATTATAACTAAAAATGACAATAGACCCACAAAACCAAATATGACAACTCAACTAAAGACACAAGACAAAAATCAAATTCCAAGGTTAAAATCACAAATTCATATTACTTCCTGAATTTGAATGGGTAAACTAACTCAAATACTTGTCCTACTTTCTAGGACAATTAGCTTAGCGTTTTGGATTTGGAGTTAAGAGTTATCTCCCCACTTATACCATTGAAATACTATGATAGGGCATGCTCATCCTGGCAATTCAAGGAAGTTGATACTTGGTACCTAGAATCTGCAAAAAATCCACACATGTACAAACACATTATTATAAACTAAATAGGCAATGGAAAAAGGTGATTCATCATGTAGATCCTGACTAGCAGGTAACTACGACTCCCTTCCTTAACCAAATCAAAAATGTCAAACAAAAAGAAAACATACATGCACACTATACACATGCAAGTATGGGGTAAGTATCCATAGAAACGACATAAAAATCATTTGTCTAACTAACATCATTTAATAAATGAAAGTCAATACATGAAATTATATATCATCATCAAACATAATCATAGCACATGTCTAAAAGAATACAATAAAAAAAATTTAGAAAATTCAAGTAGGGGTAGGCATTACATCTAGCCTTGGAAGAGTGCTAAGGGACTAATGGAATGTGTTTAGTAGGTTTGGAAGCAGCCTAGTTATAGAGTTTTGGTAATAACAAGTATAACACCTCCTCCTTGCATCAATATTTATGTTGAATAGTCATGTTTTAGCTATCAACAATCATTAGTATGTGTTCAGCTCTATTATGGAAGCTTGATATATAGTAGAATGATTATTCTAAATTGATATATAGTAGCTATGATCTTTTTCATGTTCGCTATATTGAAGGAGATCCTCAATAGTCCAAATGAATTTCATCTTTTCTGTTCACCATCACATCTACAATATGACATACTTTATGGACATTCAATCTCCTCCATAGTGTCTATATAATATTTTTTATGTACTCTCTAGACAAAATTTGTGAATGGAAGTTTGTAAGTTGAAAGTAGAAATGTGTAACAAAGTTATAAAATGTAAGAGTTGAAGCTCAGTCAGATGTTCAATCAATGTAATGTTTTATTTTGATATATAAGCTTGTCTGTGTCTTTTTTTTGTCCATCTTTATTCAATTGCAGATATGGAATAAAAAAGGAGCAAAGACCCCTCAAACATGATCTTGATTAAAAACAATAGAGACTTAAGGAAAAGAAAAAGATGTAAGCATGATCTTTGTTCATTGAAAATGATCTAAAATGTTGATAAAAAAATGCTTGAGAAAGATCAAAGATGAAAATATGACCTTTTTGCATTGAAAGTGATCTAAGATATTACTTAGAAAACTTAAGGAGGGAGGGTTAAAAAAGCAACATGGCCTTCATCTAGAATCATGTTGATTAGAAAGCCAACACAATGAATTGAAAAAAAATCACTTTTGTATGAAATCATTAATGAATAATATAATAATTATAAATTACTAAATGTACACAACAAAATCTAATACTATTCTTATAATGATACTTGATGAAGTGAAGAATTCATAGAACTTATTAATTCCTTAGTGCCCTTAGAAGACCAAAGAAGAAATGCCTTCTTTCTGCATCATCCATATTAGTCAGTAGTAGCTTGTGCTCCTCCTTGGATGTCCTTGATCTAAAAAAATCTAAACCTTTTTAAGAGAAATGAATGTATGGATAAAGAGAAGAGACCATACCATACTTTGCTATATTAAAGATAGGTTCTAGATTGTACCTCCTAATAAATTCTATGACGGGAAGAACAAAAAGGATGGAAAAAGTGTCTCCATCTGCAATGCATTGAATGTGAGGTTTCACATCTATAGAAGATTGTGATTTTGACTATTGTGCAAGGATAGTAGAAATTTTAATGATATTAATCTGCATTTGAGAATGACCTACAAATTGACTAATAGAAAAGTATGAAATATCATATAAAATATTAAAATGAAAAGGTGAACTTGGCATTTGGAAATAGTAACTAAAATATTTATGGATAAATTATAATTTAACCAAAGTATTTTGAAAGTAAAATTGAAAAATTTAAATCAGTAGATATCATATATAAACCTAGCTAGAGATGTAGCTAATGAAGTTTGACGTTTGCACATTGTAATTTGCAACAAGGATTATAAATTGTGGAATTATAAATATTATCTTCTTTCTCCGTTAAGTGTTGCATGCCATATAAACTTTATGATCCTCCGCTTCCTCCCTATAATATTATACAACATATCACCACACTCAAAGGAAATAATGAGAATAGTTCATGAATCAACATATACTTTAGAATGATCTAATGTCATTTGTTTCCACTATTCAAATTCTTCTTCATGTCTCCCAATTTACAAAAATAGTTACAAATTCAATCAAACATGATTGTAGATAAATAGAAATAATAGAATACCTTGGAGAGGAATAATTTGAGGAAATCTTTCAAAAAGTCATTCTTTCAAATACTTCATACACTACAACTAAATTTCATAAATAAATAAGTTTGACTATGGTCTCCTACATTACATGAAACCAAGAGATTCACATAGTTAGTTGTCATGCAATCATAGGTTAATGTTGAGCTTCACTTGGTTTTGAGAATAGTTTAATATTATCTACTAATTAAGGCCAACCACATGAATGTGGAAGCTCATTTGGCCCACCCTCCCCCCAACATCTACATTCCTTGATAACATCTAAAATTTATTCATTCTATTCATAAAATGTAACAATCTGAATTATCATATGATAACATTCATTAACACATTAGTTTCATTAGAACATTCACATTAACATTGAAATATAAGATTCATTAGAACATTTACATGAACATTCAACAGAACATAAATAAAAAATCTATACATAAACATCAGTCATTATGTAATAAGTTACATAAGTTCACATGAATCATTTCTCTTTTCTTTTTTTCTCTTTTTTTTCCCCTTCCCTATATTGTTGCAGAGGCATATCCATGTCATCATCAATATTTCTTGTCACCCGTGGATGTGCACTTATTGTCCTTTGCAAAGGTTGATCCTCTATAATAAAAAATAAAAGGGTTAAATTTAAAATAATTGAGAATTCAAAGATTTTAAAGAATATTGTAGCACTCTTTACCTTGTCCAACCACATCATCTTGCCCATCATCTTGGACCTTAACATGCTCATCATCTGCATCCCCTACAATTGCAATACAATTTTTTTTCTTAATCCCAACACATATTATAGTTAAATTTGTATTACTACACCAAATTCAATTAAAAATTTTTACTTCTATTAATAATTCAAAAATAGAAAATTAAATAGAAAATCTTTACTTGTATATACATTGATATTATCCTTCATCCATCTCATCATTAAGATCATCATCATTGTTGACATTGTCACCACCGCTATCATGGTCATTTTCATCATCATCATCATCATCATCCTCATCATCATGATCAGTAGAAGCATTGTCATGCCTGACCACTACTTCAGGTTTTTCTGCAAATTAGGACCTTCTGTTATAAGTTTCTTTCTGTTGTTATGTTTGTAATTCTGAAGTACTTGGTTATATTACTATCCTTCAATCACGAGTCTGATGTTGAACGTATTTTCTATTTTGAACTATGTTATTAGCCATGAATGAGATTTAGGATTTTATGATTTGAAACTGGTATATAAATGATTTCATGTTGATTGGGTACCAATTATGTTTATAAGGTTTCAAACTCATTGTATACTACATTCTGTTTCATATTGTATGATTAACTTGACATTGCAAACACATTTAAATGGTAATATGTTGTATGCATTCAGAATTCATCATTTTGCTTTCATATTCATGACTGTAAAGGGATTAAATACTTATATTGTGTATACCCTTGAGATGGTTTTGTTTTCATGACTCATATTAACTTGTTATTTAGAGAACCAAAGTTTGAATTGCATATATATTTGTTATTAAAAGGCAGGGGGGGCTAATTACTCTAAGTTGTGATTGGCATAATCATTTCTATTTGTTTTAAAAGGGTTTAATTATGCCTTAAGCATTAAGAAATCCTAAATGGGCATTGATTGCCATGAAGGAGGAAAAACATATTCATTTTGTTGGAAGCCAAACATGGCAGTGGGTTTGTAACTATCTTGTGTACAACCCTGTGAAGTGTCACAATTGAATTGAAAGCTTGTTAATGAGGATTGATGGCACTAAGGGTTTGGTTATCCATTTCTTGTTGTGAGTCAGGTTGTTTGCAGAATATGGGCCAGAGACTGGGCCACATTTCTCTGCTTGGCTTAACATATGTAATCTTGTTGTTGAGGTATTGGCTTAGTGCTGGTTATTGTTGGGATTCTTCTGCTACATATCATTGTGAAGTCATTTGTAAATTATTATGTGTCAGCTGAGTGGAGATTGCTATCAATTTGATTTGGCATTTGGGGCTTTGGCATCGAGTTGCATTGCAGAGCATTTTCCATCTTCATTTTTTACGTACGATCAGTTTCTTACCCTACACTCTCTCTATGTTTGCAATTACAATGTTATTTCAATTGACATGTTGTAAATGGTTATGCATTTTACATATTGTGTATCGACACTCAAGGATGGATATGTGCAAAGCATGGCACTGTGTGCAATGCTTAGCCCTGCATATACCCATCTTTGAATGTGGATTTATGGAGAAATTAAGTCGGGTGTTGCTTTATGTATATATTTGTTTGGGCTTTGCCCTAACCATACATTCTTTCCCTGAGTTGAACCTGGTCAGGGCTTCATATTTGTGACAATATGTATGCAAAGTGTTTAAGATATTCTTATGGGTAGTTGGCTTTGACAGGGATGAGCTCTACGGAACCCATATCTTAGAATACTTAGATATGAGTGGTTCAGTCACAGTCACAAGCTTACATTTGGTTGCAAACTCATGACTAATTAGGGCAGAGTTACTTTGTTTTACGATATAAATGAATCAAATGAGGGTTATGTCATTTTTTTAAAAGAAAATAGTATGTTGAATCCTTTAGCTCGGTTATTATATATATATTAAAAAAAATAGTAACATAGCAATACAGTATGTGACATTTATTGGTAATGACATTTTGTCAAACGGTTAAAAGGAAGCTTGATTCAAATAGGAAATTCTTTGCGACAACACAAATTAACCCATAATTTATAATAAAAATTGAGTTATAAATAACTATTGTTTGTGAAATTGTTTGCAAATGAATAAGGCATTATTTTCATGAGCATAGACATAGATAGATGTTGTTATATCGACAGGATCATTATGTGAATAGTTTGTGTGCTTCTTATAGCTTAGGGATTTACATCCTAATTACTTCTGGCTATTGGCATGATGTAAGTTACTTTGCATATTTGTGTAGTGTATTTTGAATTAATCTCAGATGTTATATTTTATATGCTGATTGTAGTTAAAAATGGGTGGTATCTTATTGTTAAATAGTGTTAAAACTTTAATAGACATTTGGATATTTAGTAACATTGTAGATAATCCTTTTGTTAAGCATTGGCTATACTTCAATTTAGTAATGTTTGATTTTACTATGAAGTGTCTAAATAAGCATTTACAGATTTTTTTGAGATAAGATGTTTGAAACAGAATCTTGTTTTATAAAGATGTATTTCTGTTCATAAATGAAATGGAAAGTCGTTTTAAGTTATGAGACAGATTATGATATATGTTGGCAAAATGTCATTTAAAAGCAAGAATATCATATGTACATTTTTTTATTATCTTGGTCATTTTGAATGATAATATTAGTTTATTATAATAGTGAGAATAAGTAGTATAGTAATATGACTGGTAAATATCATTAAACTGACGTAACAATTTAGTTATATTTATGAGATCGTAATATTGTAGTATTTATTTTTGTTGTTAAAATAACCTAAGCTTACTTTCAAATTTGATAGTAAAAGATGAGAATGTAATATCATGAGAAAATTGACTTGTTATTCATTGCATGTGCACTCTTAGAATATCTGACTGATGTGTATTTTAAGGATAGTTGTAATGAACATATATCGAGGTGGCTGAATACCAATTTATCCTATTCAATTAATTAATTCAATGATAATTTTAAAGATGAATTGGGTGGGTTAATTACATACAAAAGATAGTTGGCCTTACCTATGACTTAAACCAGTAAGGTTAAGTATGGAGAACAAGGCAAATCTCTATTACTTCATTTCATGTGTATTATAGAGAATCCCACTATGTGTAGTCTATGAGCTTACCATATATGGATGCAATATCTTAGCACCATAGTAATGACACCACAGTATATATATGATTCGTTTACTAGTTATTCTTAGTGGGAGTTTAATTTTGCATTGTCAAGAAGATGGTTACTTCTTGCATATTAATTGCACTATGTTATGAGGTTCAGATATCTGCATTATGGTTTTGTAAATGTTTATTCTAACATGTATGCAAGTGGACTAAACTTTTTAACTCAGTATGTATTGAGCCCTCTTTGAGTTGTGTTGCATTTTTGGTGTGTGTTTCAGGTCTTTCAAGTTGAATAACAAGTAGCTAAGGATGACTGTTGAAGTTACTTCTTGAAACAGAATTTGTTACTTGTAGAGTCCATATGTTGGACCTAGGTATCTAAAAATGATATTGTACTTCATTATTTTACTAAACTCTTAATGTATTAATATCATTATGGAAATTTATTTTGATGATATCTTCTTCTATTATGAGGTTTATGTATTGAAAATGACTCAATCATTTTTCATATTCATGTAAAAGATGATTAAATAAAAATAAAATCTTTGGTTCTTTATGTTTGTTCATGGTTTCTTATTATTTTTTTTTTTTTTTTGTGGAGTGTTACATTTTGGTATTAGAGCACGGTTAGAATAACTAGGACTCTTGGGTTATAGGGTTTTTCTCATCATCAATGTGTTGCTAACACTTATTGTTTTTAGGTTGCTATCATGCCTCCCATCACTAGAGGAGCTCAAGGTCATGGCATTCCTGATAATAAATTTGCTAGCAGAGGCAGAGGTAGGGGCAGGGGCCATGGTAGAGGGCTTGGGCACCAAAGAATTGTTGGGGATGATCAGTTTGATCAGGATGTTGGGGCTGGAAACAACCAGGATAACCAAGCAGATCAAGCTATGGTACTCCAATGGATACTAGAACATCTCAATAATATTGAGACCAACAACCAAATTCCTAGTGGGGAAGAAAATGTGTGGGTACCTCTTATGCAGGGTATTAACCTTCCTGTAGAGGATGATCTAGTGGCTAGAGCTCAGCTCAAGAATCTTTCCAAGGTAAAAGGGCCATTATTTTATGGTACAGAATAGGGTACAACAGCAGAGGCTTGGCTGCTAAATATTGAGCGGTGCTTTATCTTACACCGTTACTTGAGTAATGTGAAAGTAAGATGGATGATTATGCATTTGAGGGGATTCAGTTCCTTGTGGTGGGAATAGGAGTTGGAGAAGCTTGGCATTGATATCTCTTTAGTTACTTGGGAGCTCTTTGTAGAGCATTTCAAGGAGAGGTTCATGTCAGAATATTGGTGTCAGGCCCGTGCAGAGGAGCTCTTTCAGATTATACAGTCTGTCTCTACAGTGGAAGCTTATGAATGTAGGTTCTACAAGCTTAAAAAAATTTCTAGCTAGGAAGAAAATGATAAGGCTATGATACAACATTTCATCAGGGGGCTTATGCCCAAGATCAAGGAGGAAGTGAGAACTTTCAGACCTGTGTCTATGCAGGAAGCTTCAAAGCAAGAAAAGTTGATTGAGATGAAGCATGGCTATCATGGGACTTCATACAAGACCAACATGGATCTACCTACCCCAACTGTCAATAAGAATCAAAAACCTCCTCAAAATAGTTTGAAATCAAGATTTTCTATTGGGAAATTCAAGAAGAGGAAGTTTGATAAGAACTCCAAGGGTTCAGAATGGCCTAGACCATCTCAACCACCTCAGAGTGTGTAGAGTAATAATCCATCTCCTAGTCTTTTTGGTCAAAACATGGGTTTTAGGAAATCTGTTGAGTGTTATCATTGTGATCAGATAGGTCATTACCAATCTCAGTGCCCTAACTGGGACAAGCCAAAGGTTGGACCTAAGCTAGCTAGGTTAGAAGTGATAGTTGGTGATTCTGCTAGGAACCACCATATTTTTGCTATCCTAACGCTAGCAACCACCATATTTTTGCTATCCTAGAACCTAACGCTAAATCCACTTACCCATTTATTTTTGCTAGGAACCACCATATTTTTGCTATCCTAGATCAGAAGCAAACCAAACACCAAAACACGGTTATTGAAGCTCAGGGTAATACTCAAGGTGAACATTGAATCTTATAGTTAGGAGCAATAATATCAATGTTCACCCTAGAACCTAACGCTAAATCTAGGATAGCAAAATTAGCGTTAGGTTCTAGGGTGAACATTGATATTATTGCTCCTAACTATAAGATTTAAATGAAACCTTTTACTACTTCAGCGAACCTTAGGGTTATACCTTTAGGATCGTATGACATAGTTTTGGGAATGGATTGGTTAGAAAAACATCAAGCTATTATGGATTGCAAGGATAAGACAATCATTTGTTTGGATGATGTTGGATTAGCTAGGGTTATTGTTGGTATCAAGAGACCAATCTCTTTACAGACAATTTCTGCTAAGCAATTGGCAAAGTGTGCTTGAAAAGGCTATAGTTTATTTTCCATATTGGTAAATGATCTAGAAGATTCTATGGTTAAAGATTCTTCTCTCAATCATCCAATCTTGTAGAGTTTTTTAGATGTTTTTGTTGAAGAGATTCCTAGAATACCTCTGAGAGAAGAAATTGATTTTTGAATCGATTTATTGCAAGGAACGAAACCAATTTCCAAGACTCCTTACAAAATGGTAGCTCAAGAGCTGGTTGAACTTAAATTTCAGTTGGAGGAGCTTTTCGAGAAAGGTTTGATTCATCCTAGTGTATCACCTTGGTGTGCTCCGGTAATATTTGTCAAGAAGAAAGATGGTTCCTTGAGACTTTGCATAGACTATAGATAGTTGAATAAGGTTAGTGTTAAGAACAGGTATCCTTTTCCTAGAATTGATGACTTGTTTAATCAAGTCAAGGGTGCTCGAGTCTTTTTGAAGATTGATCTGAAATCCGAGTATCATCAACTTAGAATCCAAGAAGCTGATATTCATAAGATAGCTTTTCGCACTAGGTATGGGTACTATGAATTCATAGTAGTACCTTTTGGGTTAAAAAATGCAACTTCTATCTTTATGAGCCTAATGAATGGTGTGCTTAGAACTTTTCTAGATAAGTTCATAGTGGTTTTTTTGGATGATATTTTGGTGTATTCTAACTCTGTTGAGGAGCACGACCAACATTTAGAGCAAGTTTTGGAATGCCTTCATAAGAACAAATTGTATTCCAATCCTATGAAGTGCTAATTTTTCAAATTGGAGATTTCTTACTTAGATCATATCATCTCAGGGGATGGAATTTCTGTAGATCCATCCAAAATTTAGGCTATTATAGATTGGCCAACACCTACAAATGTGTCCGAGGTTCAAAGTTTATGGGCTTAGCAAGCTATTAACACAGATTTGTGTCAAACTTTCCCAGAATAGCACATCCTATCATTTCTCTTCAGAGAAAAGGGAAGGAATTTATGTGGATAGAGGAGTATGAGGTAGCATTTCAGAAACTTAAGAAATGTTTGACTAGTGCACCAGTTCTGGTAGTCCTTGATTCAGCTAAGGAGTTCATGGTTTGCATTGATGCATCTTTGGATGGCATAGGGGCAGTGTTGATGCAAGAAGGATGTGTTATAGCTTATGAGTCCAGAAAGCTAGAGAGTCATGAGGCGAATTACCCTACTCACGATCTTGAACTTGCAATGATCATGCATGCTTTGACCAAGTGGCAGCATTTTCTTTTGGGTCAACGGTTTGAGTTACATATTGATCACCGAAGCCTTCAGTATCTTTTCACACAACCAAACCTCAATGCTAGACAACGAAGATGGATGGAGTTCCTATGTGAATATGACTTCGAGATTAGTTATGTGCAAGGGAAGGAGAATGTTGTTGCTGATGCACTTAGCAGAAGGCAACATGAATTATTTTCTTTGATCCTAACAATGGATCTTAAGGATAAGATCTTGCAGACGCTTTTCGCAGATCATTGGTTTCAAGATGTTAAGGCTATTATTGATTGTGGTAGCATCTTGGAAGGGCATTTTGAGGAGTATTCTATAAATTCTGAAGGTTTACTACTTTTTAGAGGGAGTGTGTACATTCTTGAGTTGGGTGATTTGAGAAATTTGGTATTGTTTGAGGCCCACAAAGCACCATATTTGGCTCATCTAGGTGTCAAAAAAATGCATGCTAACCTTAAGCAGCATTATTATTGGCTTGGAATGAAGAGACATAGAAAATTTTGTGGCTCGATGCTTGGAATGACAGTGGGTTAAGATGAAACATTAGCACCCTGTGGGATTATTGCATGCACATAATATTCTAGAATGGAAATGGGACACCATTTCTATAGATTTTATTACTAGATTGCCTATTATAGCTCATATGCATGATACTATTATGGTGGTAGTGGACCATTTTTCTAAGGTTGCCCATTTTATCCCAGTTAGTTCATCCTATAATGTAGCAATGGTTGCCAAAATATATATGGAGCAGGTAGTTAAGTTACATGGTATTCCTAAAAAGATTATCTCTGATAGGGATCCAGTGTTTACTTCTTCTCTTTGGATATCCATGTAGTGAGAGATAAGTACTCAGTTGAATTTCAATTCAACTTATCACCTAGAGATAGACAGACAAACTAAACATGTCAACCAAATTCTAGAAGGCATGCTTAGGATGTATGTAATGGATAGACAGAATAAATGGGAGGAGTATCTACACTTGGTAGAGTTCTCTTATAATAATGGTTATCACAGTTCCATAGGTATGGCACCGTTTCAAGCATTGTATGGTAGACCTTGTAGGACACCTCTTAGTTGGGATAATTTGGAGGACATGACTCTTTTAGGACCTGATATGTTGCAAGATTTGGAGCAACAAGTTAAAATGATCAGAGAGCACCTTATTACTGCTTGATGGGGACACAACCCAACAACCAGAATAGACACAATAGAAAGGGGAAATTATATTAACTGAGAAAATAAGCTGGTACAAACAGTGCAGAGAAAATAAACTCAAAACATGCCCTGCGGGCTTACAATAGCATAAATCTGGAGAATATTTCTCCTTTTAGCACCTCCTCTCAAGCTCCAATCCGAACTGCCTTTTACAATGCCAAAAATCTCCTTAAATAGACCCCAGAAGGTTAAGGACTAGGAGTACATTCTAGAAAGTGCTAGTAGGCATCCACCGACAAAATAGAAGGTTCCAGAAGCTGCGTTAGAAGTCGGTGCAATTCTAGAAGAATCCAGAAACTGTAGCCGAACTTCCGGGAGGCATAACTTTTGAACCGTAACTTTGATTGACGAACCGTTTACATTTTTGGAAAGCTCTCGAAGCGCTCTATAGCCCTATGGACCAGCTTCACTCGTCCCCCATTTTTTGACCCTTTTTGAGGTCATTTAATGTCCCAAACTTGACTTTGAAGCATTCTTAGGAGGTCTCCAAAACTCGAAAAACTACAATAACTTTCAAACCGTGGGGCCTTTTGACCTGATTCTTTTTCTGGAATGCTCTAAATCTCAATTACATTCATCTAGCCAAGTCACACCTTCTAGATCACCAAAATGATGGTCAAATTGCATGCTCCTATTTTTTCAGGATTTTTAAATGCACTGATAGTTGAACTATGAGAGTTGGAACCTTTATTTGAGCCAAATGGGTATCCAAAAATGTAAAGACATAAAATAGAAACTAGGTCTAAGTACATTTTTTTGGGTGACACAGGATTGCCCTTATACCTCTGGATGCTCCTGCATCAGACACCCAGGGTAGATTGAAAGTGACCCTGTCACTTTATGGATGGTAGAGGAAATCCCAAATGGGAAACCTCAGCTGCTAAAATCCAAGTTGAGTCTTCGATCGATCGTCCTTTCCATTTGACCAAATACTCTTCATACTGCCTGTTTCTGGTACTCCTACCCACACGATGATCTAGAATGTCTTCTATCTCCTCCTTCTTAGAAGCAGGAATTGGACATGGCTCTAAAACTAGCTCCTCATCAGCACCATCATCATGATACTCTGTCAAATCTGAAATGTTAAAAATGGGAGAAATGTGAATACCATCTGGCAGCTCCACCTCATATGCATTTCCTGAGTTATGTTTCTTCAAAATTTTGCAGGGGCCAAATTTCTTCATTTTCAGCTTGTTGTAAGTACCAACTAGAAATCTTTCTTTTCGTAAGTGCACCATGACAAGATCCCCTACTTGGAATTCCTTATGTCTTCTCCTTGCATCAGCCCTAGCTTTATACTCTTGATTCATCTTGATAATGTGTGCTTGAACCTCCTCATGTAGACGCTTGATGTGTTCAGCAAATTCCTCAGCTTCAGCACTTGTTCTCTCCCCTTGTTCTATCTTCCTCAATTATGGTGCAGTCCTTGGGCTATTCCCATATACAATTTGAAATGGTGATTTTCCAGTACTCCTATTTACAAAGTTATTATAAGCAAACTCTGCCTGTGGTAGAATCAAATCCCATCCCTTGGGCTTATCTCCAACTAAACATCTCAGCAAATTGCCCAGACTTCTATTTACCACTTCTGTTTGGCCATCAGTCTGTGGGTGATGCGTGGAACTGAATTTCAAGTCTGTTCTCAACTTCTTCCATAATGTCCTCCAGAAATACCCCACAAATTTAGTATCTTGGTCAGAAACTATACTCCTTGGAAGACCATGTAGTCTTACCACCTCTTTGAAAAACAAGTCTGCAATATGGACAACATCATGAGTTTTGTGGCATGGAATGAAATGTGCTATTTTGGAGAACCTATCAACCACCACGAATACTGAGTCATTACCCCTTTGTGTCCTTGGCAATCCAAGAACAAAATCCATACTTATGTCCTCCCATGGCCTTGATGGAATAGGCAATGGCTGATATAGGCCAGTATTTTGACTAAACCCCTTGGCAACTTGACAAACCTGGCAACTCTGTACAAACTTTTTCACATCCTGTGTAATTTGAGGCCAAAAATAATGTTCTCTAAGAATGGCAATGGTCTTATCCTGACCAAAATGTCCTGCCATCCCTCCATTGTGTTTCTCCTTAATCAGATTTTCCCTCATGGAACTCCTTGGAATGCACAATTGACTACCTTTGAACAACATGCCATCCTGAATCAAATAGTCTAACCACTTGGTTCTATCTACAGCAATAGGTTCTTTACAATCTTTCCATGCTTCAGCAAAATCAGGATCCTTGGGGTACAAATTCTTGAGTTCATCAAACCCAACTACTTCAACCTGCATTGTTGTAAGCAACAACTGTCTCCTACTTAATGCATCTGCAATCCTGTTAGATTTTCCACTTCTATGCTTCAACACAAATGTATAACTCTGCAAGAATTCTACCCACTTCATATGCCTCTGATTCAATTTACCTTGGCTATTTAGGTACTGTAATGCCTGATGATCAGTATACAAAACAAATTCCTTTGGCAATAAATAATGCCTCCATTTCTTTAAGGCCTGAACTATCGCATAGAACTCTTGATCATAAACAGAATAATTCTTCTTTGCATCATTCAATTTTTCAGTAAAATATGCAATAGGCTTACCTTCTTGGCTTAATACAGCCCCAATAGCACTACCACTAGCATCACAATCCTCCTGGAATACTTTTCTAAAATCTGGAAGTGCCAACACAGGCTATTCAGTCACCTTCTTCTTCAGCAATTCAAAACTTCTCGCAGCTCTGCAGTCCACTTGAACTCTTTTCTATCCCCTCTTATTGTATCAATTAGAGGTGCACATATGCCACTGAAATTCTTAATAAACTTCCTGTAAAAACTAACCAGACCATGAAATGATCTTACCTCAGTAGAAGACCTTGGAGTAGGCCATTCCAAGATGGCTTTTACCTTCTCTGGATCCATTTTGAGACCTTTAGGTGATATAACAAATCCCAAATAGACTAACTCCCTTTTTGCAAAGACACACTTCTTTAGATTAACACTACGAATATGCAGTAAATGTTCTTCCAAAGTCTTGCTGAAAATTAAAATATCATCCAAATAGACAATAACAAATTTTCCCAAGAACTTCTTAAGTACCTCATTCATGAGCCCCATGAAGGTGCTTGGGGCGTTCGTCAATCCAAAGGGCATGACTAACCACTCATAAAGACCCTCCTTGGTCTTGAAGGCTATTTTCCACTCATCTCCTTCTCGAAACTTTATCTGATGATAGCCACTCTTCAGATCTATCTTTGTGAAGTACTCAGCTCCATGCAAGCAGTCCATAAGATCATCCATCCTTGGCAAAGGAAATCGGTACTTGATGGTTATCCTATTTATAGCTCAGGAATCTGTACACATCCTCCACTCTCCATTTTTTTTGGTGCAAGTACTGCAGGTACTGCACATGGACTCAGGCTCTCTCAAATCAAGCCCTTCCTCAACAGCTCCTGAACCTGTCTATTTAGCTCCTCTGTTTCAGTAGGAGTCATCCTGTGAGTAGCCTTGTTAGGCAAACTAGCTCCTGGAATCAAATCTATCTGATGACTGATTTTCCTTACTGGTGGCAATCCATCTGGAACATTATCAGAGATAATATCTCCAAATTCCCCTAGTAAATCTGAAACTTCAAATGGTATTTCACTACTACCTTCTTTATCTTTCCTAGGAATCAAAGCATAGCACATACGCTGATGTTTCATGCCATCTAAAAACTTCCTTCCATCAACAAGACAAATCCTAGCACTGCTACATACCTTTTCACCTTCCTTTTTCATGGGCTTCAATTTGTGGCGAACTCCATCCTTTGTCAGAGAGTATGTGTTTGCATGTCCATCATGTATTGCATGTCTATCAAACTGCCATGGTCTACCCAAAAATAGATTTCAAACATCCATTGAAATAACATCATAGAGAACTTCATCATGGTAACTCCCAATTTTGAATTTTACTAAACATTGTTCACTTACCAGGTCCTTATGATCATCTTTTACCCAAGAAATCTGATAGGGCTGGGGATGTTTCTCCCTCTTGAGCTTCAGCTTAGAGACCATCTCTTCTGATACCAGGTTATCAGTGCTACCACCATCAATGATCACATCACAACATTTATCCTCACACTTGCATCTGGTACGGAACAAACTCCTCCGTTGTCCTGGTTCATTCTTGCCACTTAGTAGGACTTTTTCATTTACCAAGGTCTCTCCTCTTTCTGCATCCTCTGAATGTGATGATTGTGCATCCTCATCCACATGAGCAACCCTAGCCTGGCCCTCAGCTCTCCTATCTGTCCTTCCTTGTCATTGAGGGCATTCAAAGGCACGATGACCTTCTTCATTGCAATGGAAATAGGTACCACGAAAGCCTCCTCTTCCTTGTCTACATCCTCTACCTCTTCCTCTTTGATTTCCAAAATCTTGATCAAGGGAGCAGTTGAAACCCTCATTCCTCTAGTTCCTGCTAGTACCCTCATCTTCATTTTTCTTTTGAGTTTCATTACGGCCTCCAGATGATCTACCACTTCCCCTTCCTCCTTGACCGTGCCCTCTTTGTCTTCCTTCAAACCTTTTACTCAGCTTCTCTTCAACTCGTAGGGCAAACTGGTATGCTTCTTCAATGCTGGTCATTCTTACCAGACTTAGTTCCTCTTGGATGCTAGGTCGTAACCCACTGATATAAAAAGCAACCTTCTCCTTATTTGCTTCTGCATGCCCTGCTCTAATCAGGAGTCAGTAAAACTCCTCTGTATATTCTTGGACTGACCTTCCTGCTTGCTTTAACCCATGCATCTTCTTAAATAGATCAAGCTCGTAGTCCACAGGAATGAACTGCTTCTTCAATTTGTCCACCATGCAATCCCATCTTGTGATCTTCTCCTTTTCTCTTCTAAGTCTTTCCAGTTGAATCTCTTGCCACCAGATTTTGGCATGGCCTTTTAGTTTGGCCTTTGCAAACTTAACCCTATCTGGGTCCCTTATATCCTCATACTCAAAGTATTCGTCCAGTTCATTGATCCAATCGATCAACTCATCTAGTTTCAAATTTCCCAAAAATATACCCACTTCAATTGTAGGTCTTTTCCCAAACCTAGAAATGGCCCTAAAAAGCCTTTCCTCTACAAGATTCAGAACTTCCCCGTCAACTTCCATTACTTCCTCTTCATTGTCATCCTCACTATTGTCATCTGCGGCAATATTTGCTCCTCTACGAAGCTCCTCTTGCAATGCTTGTACCTGTCTCTGGAGGGCTCTAACCTCCTCAGGATCAACAGCTCTGGCCCTTCCACCATGCTCTCTTCGTGGAGGCATCTTCTAACTCGAACCCACAACCACACAGTCCTGGTGCAAACTGCCTCACAGTCGGCGCTCTGTCTACACACTTAGGAAAACCCGCTCTGATACCACTTGATGGGGACACAACCCAACAACCAGAATAGACACAATAGAAAGGGGAAATTATATTAACTGAGAAAATAAGCTGGTACAAATAGTGCAGAGAAAATAAACTCAAAACATGCCCTGCGGGCTTACAATAGCATAAATCTGGAGAATATTTCTCCTTTTAGCACCTCCTCTCAAGCTCCAATCCGAACTGCCTTTTACAATGCCAAAAATCTCCTTAAATAGACCCCGGAGGGTTAAGGACTAGGAGTACATTCTAGAAAGTGCTAGTAGGCATCCATCGACAAAATAGAAGGTTCTGGAAGCTGCGTTAGAAGTCGGTGCAATTCTAGAAGAATCCAGAAACGGTAGCCGAACTTTCGAGAGGCATAACTTTTGAACCGTAACTCTGATTGACGAACCGTTTACATTTTCGGAAAGCTCTCGAAGCACTCTATAGCCCTATGGACCAGCTTCACTCGTCCCCCATTTTTTGACCCTTTTCGAGGTCATTTAATGCCCCAAACTTGACTTTGAAGCATTCTTAGGAGGTCTCCAAAATCTGAAAAACTACAATAACTTTCAAACCTAGGGGCCTTTTGACCTGATTCTTTTTCTGGAATGCTCTAAATCTCGATTACATTCATCTGGCCAAGTCACACCTTCTAGGTCACCAAAATGATGGTCAAATTGCATGCTCCTATTTTTTCAAGATTTTTAAATGCACTGATAGTTGAACTATGAGAGTTGGAACCTTTATTTGAGCCAAATGGGTATCCAAAAATGTAAAGACATAAAATAGAAACTAAGTCTAAGTACATTTTTTTGGGTGACACAGGATTGCCCTTATACCTCTGGATGCTCTTGCATCACTGCTCAAGATAGATAGAAGAAATATGCTGATAAGCATAAAATTGACCATCAATTCTTGGTGGGTGATAAAGTGTTTCTCCGGGTAAGACCATGTAAGAGTCCAATTTGTTATGGAAAGGGATCCAAGTTAGCACCACGATTTCTGGGTCCGTTTGAAATTTTGGAATGGATTGGACCTATTGCCTATAAACTTGCCTTGTTATGGAGTCTTTCACACATTCATAATGTATTTCATGTTTCAGTTTTGCGTAAGTATATACTTGATATTGCTCACGTGCTTGATTGGAAAAATTTGCAGATTATGGATGGTCAAATCATGCTGGAACCAGTGCAGATCACTCAAAGCAGAACTATGAGTTTAAGAGGGAGAGAAATAAAGTAGGTAAAGGTCCTATAGGATCCCAATGATGAAACATCTACCACCCGAGAGGACACTGAAATGATGAAAGCAGCTCATATATTCTTGTTTACTAACTTTCAGGAGAAAGTTGAATCCTAGTGGGGGAGGGTGTCATGCCTGACCACTACTTTGGGTTTTTCTGCAAATTAGGACCTTGTGTTATAAGTTTCATTATGTTGTTATGTTTGTAATTCTAAAGTACTTGGTTATATTACTATCCTTCAATCACGAGTCTAATGTTGAACGCATTTTTTGTTTTGAACTATGTTATTAGTAGTGAATGATATTTAGGATTTTATGATTTGAAACTGGTATATAAATGATTTCATGTTGATTGGGTATCAATTATGTTTATAATGTTTGAAACTCATTGTATACTGCATTCTGTTTCATATTGTATGATTAACTTGACATTGCAAATACATTTAAATGGTAATATGTTGTATGCATTCACAATTCATCATTGTGCTTTCATATTCATGACTGTAAAGGGATTAAATACTTATATTGTGTATACCCTTGAGATGGTTTTTTTTTCATGAATCATATTAACTTGTTATTTAGAGAACCACAGTTTGCATTGCATTTATATTTGTTATTAAAAAGGGGGGGGGAGGGGCTAATTACTCTAAGTTGTGATTGGCATAATCATTTCTATTTGTTTTAAAAGGGTTTAATCACCCCTTAAGCATTAAGAAACCCTAAATTGGCATCGATTTCCACGAAGGAGGAAAAACATATTCATTTTGTTGGAAGCCAAACATGGCAATGGCTTTGTAATTGTCTTGTGTACAGCCCTATGAAGTGTCATAGTTGAATTGAAAGCTTGTTAATGAGGATTGATGGCACTAAGGGTTTGGTTAGCCATTTCTTGTTGTGAGTTGAGTTTTTTGTAGAATATGGGCCAGAGACTGGGCCACATTTCTCTACTTGGCTTAACATATGTAATCTTGTTGCTGAGGTATTGGCTTAGTGTTGGTTATTGTTGGGATTCTTCTGCTACATCCCATTGTGAAGTCATTTGCAAATTATTATGTGTCATTTGCGTGGAGATTGCTATCAATTTGATTCAACATTTGGGGCTTTGGCATTGAGTTGGATTGGAAAGTATTTTGCATCTTCAGTTTTCATGTAGGGGCAATTTCTTACCCTGCTCTCTCTCTTTGTTTGCAATTGCAATATTATTTCAATTGGCATGTTGTAAATGGTTATGAGTTTTACATATTGTGTATTGACACTCAAGGATGGATATGTGCAGAGCATGGCACTATGTGCAATGCTTAGCCCTGCATATACCCATCTTTGAATGTGGCTTTATGGAGAAATTAAGTCAGGTGTTGCTTTATGTATATATTTGTTTGGGCTTTTCCCTAACCATACATTCTTTCCCCAAGTTCAACCCGGTCGGGGCTTAATATTTGCGATAGTATGTATGCAAAGTGTTTAAGATATGCTTATGGGTAGTCAACTTTGACAAGGCCGAGCTCTGTGGAACCCATATCTTAGAATACTTAGATATGAGTGGTTTGGTCATAGTCACAAGCTTACATTTGGTTGCAAACTCGTGACTGATTAGGGCACAGTTACTTTTTTTTATGATATAAATGATTCAAACGAGGGTTATGTCATTGTTTTAAAAGAAAACAATATGTTGAATCCTTTAGCTCGATTATTTTATATATATTAAAAAAAATAGTAAAATAGCAATACAGTATGTGACATTTATTGGTAATGACATTTTGTCAAACAATTAAAAGGAAGCTCGATTCAAAAAGGAAATTCTTTGTGATAGCATAAATTAACCCATAATTTATAACAGAAATTGAGTTATAAATAACTATTGTTTGTGGAAGTGTTTGCAAATGAATAAGGCATTATTTTCATGAGCATAGACATAGATAGATGTTGTTATATCGACAGGATCATTATGTGAGTAGTTTGTGTGCTTCTTATAGCTTAGGAATTTACATCCTAATTACTTCTAGCTATTGGCATGATGTAAGTTACTTTGCATATTTGTGAAGTGTATTTTGAATTAATCTCAAATATTATATTTTATATGCTAATTGTAGTTAAAACTGGGTGGTATCTTATTGTTAAACAGTGTTAAATCTTCAATAGACATTTGGATATTTAGTAACATTGTAGATAATCCTTTTGTTAAGCATTGGCTACACTTCGATTTAGTAATGTTTGATTTTACTATGAAGTGTCTAAATAAGCATTTACAAATTGTTTTGAGATAAGATGTTTGAAACTGAATCTTGTTTTATAAAGATGTATTTCTATTCATAAATGAAATGGAAAGTCATTTTAAGTTATGAGAAAAATTATGATATATGTTGGCAAAATGTCATTTAAAAGCAAGAATATCATATGTACATTGTGTTTATTATCTTGGTCATTTTCAATGATAAGATTAGTTTATTATAACAGTGGGAATAAGTAGTATAGTACTATGACTCGTAAATATCATTAAACTGACATAACAATTTAGTTATATTTATGAGATCGTAATATTGTAGTATTTATTTCTTTTGTTAAAATAACCTAAGCTTACTTTCAAATTTGATATAAAAGATGAAATTTTCAAAAGATGAGAATGTAATATCATGAGAAAATTGACTTGTTATTCGTTGCATGTGCATTCTTAGAATATCTGATTGATGTGTATTTTAAGGATAGTTGTAATGAACGTATATCAAGGTGGCTAAATATTGATTTATCCTATTTAGTTAATTAATTTAGTGAAAATTTTAAAGATAAATTGGGTGGGTCAGTTACATACAAAAGATAATTGGCCTTACCTATTACTTAAACCAGTAAGGTTAGGTATGGAGAACAAGGCAAATCTCTATTACGTCATTTCACGTGTATTATAGAGAATCCCACTATGTGTAGTCTATGAGCTTACCATAAATGGGAGTAGTATCTTAGCACCATAGTGATGACACCTCAGTATATATATGATTCATTTACTAGTTATTCTTAGTGCAAGTTTAATTTTGTGTTGTGAAGAAGATGGTTACTTCTTGTATATTAATTGCACTATGTTATGAGGTTTAGATATCTGCAGTATGGTTTTGTATATGTTTATTCTAACATGTATGCAGGTGGACTACACTTTTTAACTCATTATGTACTGAGCCCTCTTTGTGTTGTGTTTCATTTTTGGTGTGTGTTTCAGGTCTTTCAAGTTGAATAACAAGTAGCTAAGGATGACTATTGAAGTTACTTCTTGAAACAAAATTTGTTACTTGTAGAGTCCATATGTTGGACCTAGGCATCTAAAAATGATATTGTACTTCATTATTGTACTTAACTCTTTATGTATTAATATCATTATGGAAATTTATTTTGATGATATCTTCTTCTATTATGAGGTCTATGTATTGAGAATGACTCAATCATTGTTCATATTCATGTAAAAGATGATTAAATAAAATAAAAAAATTCTTCGGTTCTTTATGTTTGTTCATGGTTTCTTATTTATTATTTTTGTTTTGTGGAGTTTTACAAGCATCATCATTTTGATCAATAATAGCATCATTTACTTTAGGAGCATCATCAACTAACTCTCAATCATGATCCACTTCTTCCTCTTCCTCAGTATCTTCTTCTTACATCACGTTATACTTTATCATCCTTCCCCTTAGATCATGTCTAACAACAAATGACCAAACTTGTTTATGTGGAACCTTTGAGTAAAATTCCTACTCATATTAGCTTGGAAGAACATAGGGTTCATCTCCAACTAGCTCAAATGACCTTGTATTAATCATTAGATATCTATTCTCATTCTCAATACTAGTTCTATCAGGATCATTTTGATTGATTCATAGTCTATACCATTTGATGATGAAGAGAACTAATTTGAAATAATTAAAGTCATGGTCAACTATATTGACCAAAATGTCATAATATTGATTTTGAGATTTCCGAGGATGTAAGTCATTTCTAGATGAACTATTGTTCACCTAGAAGACTGCACTTATTCTAGAATCACAATTTCTCTTTGTCTCATCTAAATCTCTGATGCAAAATTTATAACCATTGTAGAATATAATCTTGTGGTGTTTCACCTACAATATTTTCAAGCAAGTATCAATTATTCAACCACGAGTTCAAAAATATACGGTTGATTAACAAACGTATAAGTACCTAGATATCTCTACACCATATGCTAAATTTATTTCCTTCTATGTAACATTGGGATCTCCATTAAAAAATAAGCTTGTTTAACCAATGAAGACACGGATTCCCATCTTAATCCATGATCAAAATATTGACATTCTTCAATCCATATTGTCATCTAATCTTTGATTGTTTGCAATAAATAGATGTATTGTATCCCACTCTTTAGCAACTGTACAAAAGTAAATAGATGACTTAGAATAGATTAATTTTGAGGATTACTAATTAATTAAGTACAATAACATCTTATAATTTATTACCTTTCAATTTTCTAAATCTACCTTTCCCCACCAAGTACTCCCCTTCAATTTTTTTAATGGAGTCGAGATCCTAAATGCAATCTATATGGGTCTTTGTTGCAAGATTAGGAAGATGTTGAGTAATGTACACCATCATCTAGTATGTCATATATTCATCAATCATAGAACCCTCAGGACATGCTCTTTGTCAAACCAAATCCTTCAAAAATTTCAAGTGTCTCTCAACCATCCACATTGACCTAGGTTGTATGGGTCCACAGAATTCAATCTCCTCAACTTGGTATATGAGGTAGTGTTCTTATGCATAGAAAAAATTTGAAGGTTAAAACATTTGAATTTCACACATTAGTAGAGGAATTCTTTTCTTCCAATATTTTATATATTATTTATATATTTCTTTAGATGACAACCACCTATAAGGAACTCAAGACACAAAACCATATAAATATGAGACTTTACAATATATTACTTATTTGATTTATTGAACATGTATCATTGCTTACCTTATGTATTTTCCAAGATCATATATCACTTTTTTGATATTATTATCAAAGTCATTTGGGAGTAATAGGGGTAGCACATACTGCAACACTTATCAACCAATTATTTCATTCTTTTCTAGCCTAATACAATGAAAATTGATTGTTTTTTGAAAAATATATTATAAATACAAAAGACCATGACTTGCCTTGATGAAGGTATGCCAATCATGCATTTTCATCCCTACGCCAAATTCACTTTTTATTAATATGAGATTTCTTATATTCATAGAATATCCTATAGGAAATCTCATTTTTTGTATGACTTCTTTTATGGCATTACTTTGTTGCTCCATTAATAACTAAGGAAGGGAACTTGCATTACTTTGGTCTCTATTTCTATTTGGTTCAATGATATTTTTCATTTCATGATTGGAATCATGAATCTCACTACAAATTTTGGCAAGTTTTTTTTTGTCACGCCTTCCATCCAATTTTTTCCATAATTTCTTTGTTATATTCTTTCCAATATACATGGTATCAAACAAATGCACAATTTGTAGCTACTCATAGTAGGGCAGTCTACTAAATTCTTTAGGATAACATTTTAGTCCCTTTGGAAGGTGGTCAATATTGATGCCTTGACAACCTCATATTCTATTATATTCCAACTTCCATAGGTGAGGTGTCATTCTTCATGGATTTGATGTAGTCTCTTCTTTCCCATTGAAAATATGTTTTTCAGTACTTTGAAACAAATGTTTTTTGTGGAGGAAGTGTTTATTCTCATCAAATGCCTGCATTCTTAAGCTTTTGGAATGAAGAAATTTCATCTTTGGACCACACATTGGACATGAAAATTTTCCCTTTATTTGAAGACCTACAAGATAATGATACAATTGGATTAAATAAGTTCATTTTTGGAATTAGTATTATTGTGTACAACTAGATTTCAGCATAATATACCACAAAAATGTGTAAACCTTGGGGTATCATGAATTGTCAACACAAGCATTGCATTGAATTGAAATTGTTTTTGTCCAATTGATCTAGAGATATCATACATAGTTAAACCATTCCATAACACCAAAAACTTGTTGATAAGAGGTGAAATATATACATTCATATCTTTCACTTGGTACTTGCCTAATTGAATGAACAATATCAGATAATTGTTGTGGTCATTTCACTCCAAGACTTATAATTACATGTAGGCAACAATAAAATAATTGAATACCTAGAACAATCATTGCCAACATAATGTGATCCCTCTTTATTGAAATCCATAGAGGAAGGTTATTGTTGATAACAAAAACAAGCCAGACCAAGTAAATGGATCTCATCTCTCCATATGGATTGACACCATCAGTTGTGAGAGAAAGCCTAAAATTTTCTAGTTCTTCATTAAACTATGGTCACTTTTCCTATATGTCCTTAAATGTTGAACCATCTATGGGCATTCAAATAATGTCATCTTGGCTTCTATTGTGTGCATGATAATTCATAAATTGTGCAAAGCTACTACACTTGAATAATTGTTTTAGATGTGGAATAATGGGGATGTAATGAAGAACCTTGTGAGGCACCTTTTTTGTCACTTGATCATCTCGATATCTTCTTGTATGGAATTTAGGTCTTTTTTTTCCATTTTTTTTGTTCTTTATGATAAATTAAATGATTTTGAGGACAAGCATCTATTGATTGATACTCCATTCCAATATTTGTCATAGTGGCACATAATTCTCGTACGAGCAAGGGAGAACATTTGATGGTGGTAACAAATAGTCACCTATCAATCTATAGTAAAAGATATTAGTCATTAGTATAAACAATTTTAATGGTACATATTTCACATTTTATAGATTATAATGACATATATCACAAACATTAGCATATGCAACATTGTTATGTTGGATAAACCATTCATAACCTTCAAATTCACCAACAACAATATAGTAAAGAGAAGAGTTGATTGGGATCCTTCATAAAGGGTTGTGTTTTCCTTATAAAGTAGAGGTATATCATGGATGACCTCAATTTCATTCTCATCATCATCGTCATCAGTAGTAGAAACAACAAAAACAATAGCAATACTAGTACCAAATGTGGAGAGAATGCACCAAGTTGTGTCAAAAAGATGACACTTTTTTTCTTCAAAATTTGAAATATCGCGCATGCACTATAGCCTGGTCATAGGCTTGTTGAGCCTAGGCCATAGCATGTGCACACTATGGAAAAATTAAATTCTCAATAGCACGTGCTTGCTAAAGCTCATACGAGTTATGGAGAAATTGAATTCTCAATAGCATGTGCATACTATAGTCTGTACGCAATATTAGAAATCACATACAATAATAAAATTCCCTACTCTCTCTCTCCTTGCTCTATTTCCCTCCACTCTCTCTCTCCATTTTTCCCTCCCTCTCTTCCTACCCCATCCTCTCTCTATCTCTCTGTGCATCCTATCCCATGCTCTCTCCCTCTCTCCCTCTCTCCCTCTCTCTCCCTCCCTATATCATCCACTAATCTATGTCCCTCTCTCTCTCTTTATTTGAATCCTATCCCACATACTCTTTGAAGCCCCATTCCTCTCTATCTCTCTCTCACTACCACCCACTAATATGTGTCCCTCTCTCTCTTTCTATGCATCCTATCCCATGTACTTTTTGAATCCCCATCCTCTACTCCCTATCAATCTCTCCCTCTTTCTCTCCTATTTGCTACTCACTCTCTCTCCCTCTCCCTCCCTCCATATATCTCTCCCTTTGTCTCTCCCTCCCACTAATCTTCCCCTCCTCCTCCCTCTCTCTCTCTCTCTCTCTCTCTCTCTCTCTCTCTCTCTCTCTCTCTCTCTCTCTCTCTCTCTCCCTCTCTCTCCCTCTCCCTCTCTCTCTCACCCACTCTCTATCTCTCTATCCCTCTCTCTCAACCTCCCTCCCTCTCCCTCTATCATCTAATACTTTATGTCCCTCTCTCTTTATATGCATCCTATTCTATGTATACTTTGAACCACCATTTATATATATATCCCAATCCCAATCCCACCTTCTTACATCCCCTACTATGTGTCCCTCTCTCTCTTTCTATACATTGTATCCCATATACCCTTTCATCTGCCATCCTCTCTCTCTCTCTCTCTCTCTCTCTCTCTCTCTCTCTCTCTCTCTCTCCCTCTCTCTCTCTCTCTCTTTATCTATCTACCTATCTATCTGTCTGTTTGTCTGTCTATCTCTCTCCCCCCCTCTCCCTCTCCCATCCACTATTCTGTGTCCCTCTCTCTTTCTATGTATCCTATCCCATGTATGCTTTAACTCCCATCCCCTACTCTCTCACCCTCCCTCCCTCCCTCCTTCTCTCTCTCTTTCTATGCATCTATCCCATGTACTCTTTGAACCCCCATCCTCTATTCCCTATCAATCTCAACCTCTCTCTTTCCCTCCCTTACTTTGTGTCCCTCTCTCTTTTTCTATACATCCTATTCAATGTAGTCTTTGAACCCCCATCCTCTACCCCCTATCAATCTCTTTCTCTCTCTCTCTCTCTCTCTCTCTCTCTCTCTCTCTCTCTCTCTCTCTCTCTCTCTCTCTCTCTCTCTCTCTCTCTCTCTCTCTCTCTCTCTCTTCATCGTATATTGTACTCTTTCCCTCATTCTCTCTCTCTCATCTATGTCCCTTTATATCTTTATATGCATCCTATCCTATGTACTCTTTGAACCCCTATCATCGACTCCCTACTCTCTCTCTCTCTCTCTCTCTCTCTCTCGCTCCCCCTCTCTCCCACTCTCTCTCAATCTCAATCTCACCCTCTCACATCCTCTACTATGTGTCTCTCTCTCTCTCTTTCTATGCATCATATTCCACGTACCCTTTGATCCCTCATCCTCTACTCCCTATCAATCACCCCCCCCCCCCTCTCTCTCTCTCTCTCTCTCTCTCTCTCTCTCTCTCTCTCTCTCTTTCTCTGTCTGTCTGTCTTCCTATCCCACTCCCATCCCCTACTTTGTGTCCCTCTCTCTCTTTCTATGCATCTTATTTGATGTACTCTTTGAACCCCCATCCTCTATCCCTATCAATCGCACCATCTCTCTTTCCTATCTACTACTCCCTCTCTCTCTCTTTATTTGCATCCTATCTTGTACTCTTTCTCTATGTGTGAGTGTGTGTCCCTCTCTCTCTCTCTATGCATCCTATCCCATATACTCTTTGAACCCCCATCCTCTAGTCCCTATAAATATCACTCTCTCTTTCCCTCCCCTACTCTCTCTCTCTCTATCTCTCTCTCTCTCTCTCTCTCTCTCTCTCTCTCTCTCTCTCTCTCTCTCTCTCTCTCTCTCTCTATGCATCCTATTCCATGTACTCTTTGAACTCCCATCCTCTACCATTTATCAATCTCACCCTCTCTCTTTCCTATCCACTACTCTATGTCTGTATTATAACTTATACTCTTTCCCTCATCCTCTCTCTCTAATATGTGTCCCTCTCTTTCTATGCATCCTGTCCCATGTAATCTTTGAACCCCCATCCTCTACTCTCTACCAATCACTCACTCTCTTTCCTATCCACTACTTTCTCTCTCTCCCTCCCCATCCCCTCTCTCTCTTTCTATGCATCCTATCCCATGTACTCTTTGAACCCCCATCCTTTACTCTCTACCAATCACTCCCTCTCTCTCTCTCTCTCCTATCCATTACTTTCTCTCTCTCCCTCTCTCATTCTCTCTCTCTCTCTCCCTCTCCCTCTATCCTATTTTCTACTCACTCGCTCTCCCTCTCCATCCTTATCTCTCTCACCTTTCTATATTTGTATCCTAATCCCAATCCCACCCTCTCACATCCACTAGTGTGTGTCCCTCTCTCTCTTTCTATGCATCATATTCCATGTACCCTTTGATCCACCATCCTCTACTCCCTATAAATCTCTCTCTCTCTCTCTCTCTCTCTCTCTCTCTCATCCCCTACTTTTTGTTCCTCTCTCTCTTTCTATGCATCCTATTCCATGTACTCTTTGAAACCCCATCCTCTCTCTCTCTCTCTCTCTCTCTCTCTCTCTCTCTCTCTCCCCATCCCCTACTCTATGTTCCTCTCTCTTTCTATGCATCATATCCCATGTACATTTTGAACTCCCATCCTCTTCTCTCTCTCTCTCTCTCTCTCTCTCTCTCTCCATCCTCCCTCCCTTTCCATCCTATTCTATGCTCTTTCCCTATTCCCTTTTCTCTTTCTATTCTTCTTAGTCACTCTACATCATATCCCCTACTCTCTCCCCATCCTCTACTCTCTCTCTCACTCTTTACCTTCTCTCCCTCTCCTTATCCATCTTCTCTATTAAAATTGAAGGCTTAAATAGTGCATGGACACTATTAATCCTTCAATTTTAAAAAGATTTAAATAGCATGCATGCATTATAGTGTGTATGCACTATTTAAGCCTTGAATTTAAAAAATCTTTAAATAGCACACATGCACTATAGTGTATACACACTATTTGACACACACACAATCTAAAGCATTGGATACCACCAATCCTAAAGCTTGGATTTTCCTTAGGGATCCAACCCAAAGGTTTGGAGGCTTTAAATTGGTCTGAGACATGTTTTGCAGTAAGCATACAAAAAAAGCTTGTATTTTCTTTTGTGCTCTCCTTCAAGTTTCCTTGTGGTTGAGAATTGATAAAATTAGGTTACATAATATTATAGATCTCTGTGTTAGATATATAACCATATAATTTATTTCAGTGGTATATTATTTCAAGCCTTTCAACTATAATTTCTTTTGAATGTATGTCTATTTTCTCTCAAAAACCAACATGTACTAATTGGGGTATAGATTTTATCTTGTTCATTGAATTTTGCAAAAAAATAGTTTTTTACAAACTAGACTCCATTCTACACACTTTGAAAAAAAGAAGTTTTTATTTTGGATTAGTTTTCAACAATTTCTAGTGGGATCACATAGATATTTCACATTGTATTTGTACCATCATTTTAAAATTTATTTTCTAGTGCATGATCATCATCTTCCATTAGTTCATGATCTTCTCCTTCAATAATCACACATCCATGTTTCTCCATATTAACACCTATCTGTTCCTTTGAGATGTGTTGGTCCATATCATGTACTACCCTAGGGACATTGACCTATATAAAAATGATGATAATCAAACCCTCATTCTATGGTTCAAAAGTATATTAATTGTGAAAATAATATAACAAACAACTTACCAATTGATGATAATCAAACCCCCATTTAGTGTGATCATTCTCCCAACAATGTCTCTTATCTATTTTCATTTTGATTCTTCTTGTCTTTAAGCCATTACAATGCTTGCAAGGAAAATAACATTTTTCTCACCTGGTCTTTGAAAGTTATACAACAATCTAGCTATTTTCTCCCTATTTTGATGAATCTCCCTTGTATTATCTGACATTATCCTTCTTTATAGGAATAATTCATTCATGTACCCTTATTGAGATGGTTGTACTTAATGTTTATATCTACACATATGGTTTTGAAAAAAACATTTGGTGTAATTAATGTGTATATTTGCAAAAATATTGGACATGTTGTACTTAATGTTTATATCCACACATGTGGTTTTGAAAGAAATTTTTGGTGTAATTAATGTGTATATCTGCAAAAATATTGGACATGTTGTACTTAATGTTTATATTTGCACATATGGTTTTGAAAGAAATATTTGGTGTAATTAATGTGTATATTTGTAAAAATATTGGACATTTACTTTATGTTTATATATGCACACATGGTTTTGAAAAAAAAATAGTGTAATTAATGTGTATATCTACAAAAATATTGGACATGTTGTACTTAACGTTTATATCTGCACATGTGGTTTTCAATAGGGATAACTTTAAGAAACCCCCCTTTAGAAAAAAAAAAATATAAAATTTTGGTGAATCGAACATTAATTTAGAGGGAAATAATATTTTCTATCGATGAAGTTTAATTTTTAAGTAGGAAACTTTTTATTTCATTAGTGATGATTTTTCAAACATATGGAATTCTATAAAGTCCCAACGAATCTTTCATTCTTGATGAAAATAATGGAGAACAAGTATACATACCTAGAAACAATGTTATTATTATTATCATCATTATTATTAAATGGAGCTTGATTTAATTATCAAACTTTAAAATCAAATTTAGCCCATTTTTATCATTATAGTTTCTTCCAAATTATTGAATGGTGGTTTAGGGGAAGCAACCCTTATTATTTTTAACCATTGGATGATCCTAAATCCTATTTCAACCCAAACTTTTAAAAGGACACCAAATTTTAAAAAAAGTTCCCAAAGTAAAGACATGTCCCCAATCAAATCTATTTCATGAAAAAGTGAGAAAGGATAAAAAGTTTCATGAAAAGTCTCCAAAAAAAGAGACATGTGAATTCTACATAGTTAATTTGTAGTGTAACTTAAATTTTTACCAAATATTGGCAAATATGACCATCAATTAAGAAAAGTCTTGAAATTTGTAGACAAAAATATTCAATTCACTATGTATAAAAATTAGATTCCGTTTGTGAAGTCATCACTAAAATATAAATTCTTCTATATTATTATTGGCAATTAGCCTAAGCATGGGACCCAATTTTAGTAAAGTTCAAGTGACATGATCACCCCAAAAGTGCAAAACAATTAGCCAAATCTTGGGTCCCCGATGAGTGAGATTAACCAATTGACAAATATTAGCCACTAAAGTTATCCTTGGTTTTGAAAGAAAAATTTGATGTAATTAATGTGTATATCTACAAATATATTGGACATGTTGTATTTAATGTTTATATCTGCACTTAAGGTTTGGAAAGAAATATTTGGTGTTGAAATAGTAAAAAAAGTTTTACAAAATTAATGTATTACAAGAAAATGCAACTAAAGAATTGTTAGCCCAGAAGCAAGAACATGGTGTTGAAATACTATAGAAAGTGCTTGGCATGAGAGGTCTACAAGTGAGGGTGTTGACTAATCTTGAAAACTTAAATCTTGAAATGAAAGCTATCAAGGATCAAATAGTTGTACCAAAGTTACAACAAAATGTGAAGTTGAAAGCTATCGAGGATCAAACACCTATGCCCCTTGTCCTCTATCGCCTTCCTCTTCATTCCTCTTGTTTGTAACTCCTCATTACGAGTAAAAGCACAGATCTATGTCACCGTTTGTGATACAAAAACCTATTTTGGTCAAATCTCATTTCTCTATCAAAACTCAATTTTAAAAAAAAACTAAAAATACCCTTTTATAGATTTTAGATTCAATATCATCATTATATAAATTTTTGAGTGTTTTGATTAGTTATAATATGTTATAATCTCAAAATATTATAAGTTGATATTTCAACATTTTAGAAGATGCTCTCTCAAAAAATGAAAAAAAATAGTAAATCATATCGAAAAAATAAAAAATTTATATTTATCACTAGAGGAGAGAATCCTCTTCACGAATATGTAATTTTTTTTCAAGAAGGTATAGAATTGATAGGGAAGTTTTGATGGGAGGAAAAAACTATTGGATTCTGACAAGGTTGAACTTGAGTACTTATAACAAAGAAAATATACATCAAAAATAATTATTTCTTTTTTTGTGCACTAGCTATACATGTCATCTATAAAACATTTTCAAATCAAAACAAAAAGATATGATTTTCATATACTTGTTTGATGGGAACTACATCCTATATTTTTTATAGTTAAAAAAGGGACTTCAAAATAAAATAAAATGAATAAATTCTTAGTCAAAAAAATTATAAAAATTATAGGCATAAAATTCATACAATTCTACACATTTCATTAGTTTACATCATCGTCATATTTTAAACACAAATACCATTTTTTTTGTTATTAATGTTGAACTGTCACATTCTGATATCACGTTTCTTTATAAAAGGTAACACAGGTTTGTGCTTTTACCCTTACTCCCTCCATTCTTCTTCTTATTTTTGCCTTCTTGTTTTCTCAAGGAGTTGTTCACATGATTCCTCATTAGTTCATATTTCAATTGAATTCTTTTTTCCTTCAACTTAGCCATCTATTAGTTTATCCATGTGGGAGTGAATGGTGTTGAACAGGAGTCATTATCTATTGACAATTGGCTAATGAATATATGCAATTGTTGTCATTTATGGAAACACATGATGTACATTCTTGTAGGAAACCTTGGAAATAAAGATACTTAGCTTTTGGTAATTAGAAAATTGTCTAAGTATGTAGTTTGGTATATAGCAGTGTATTGTTTTGTTTATAACTTGTTGCTGACATCATAATATGACTATCAAAGTTAGATGGATATAGTATACATGTTGGTGATGATGTGTATAACCTCAAAAGTTAGAACGAATTGTATAAAAAATATATATTCATATTTTAAGCGAAAGAAGACAACATAATTGAAGGAGATGATTATTTTGTTTACAAAATAATTACTTGTCCAATTAGGGATGACATCCTAGATGTTTACTCTAAGTTGGAAAAATGTATTATGGTCTTAGCTAACCTAGAAATAATTTGTGTAAAGGCATGGTATTTATGCAAAGGAAAACTTGCAATGAGAAGTGGTGATTATATGTGCTAATTGTGATTGTATTTGAGATTTTATAAGAGTGATATATGTGAAGTTTTGTGAAAGTTGTTTTATGATCCAAGATTGAGTTGAAGATCAAAGATCAATCAAGAAAGAAGTTATAGTACCTATATTCCAGAAGTTTGATTAATTGTTTGAGCAGTGAGCTCTTCTTGTAATTGGAAGTGCATGTTTGGGCAGTGGGCTCATCTTGCATCTTCTGTACTACAATTCCTAATAGGGTTGGAAACTTCTAACAAGGATTCAAAATCTCCTAACAAAGAATTTTTATAATAAATTTTATCATTGACTCCTAATAGGGTCCATCCTATAACAAGGAACTTATATATCAGTATATTATCTAGTGTGTATCATCCCCACTAGGGTTTTCCCTTGGCCATGGTTTCCCTAGTTAACAAAATATGGTGTTATGAGTTATCTTTGTGCAGTGTTACTATTATTGTTGAACATTACTTTAAAACTTTTTTATGTATGGTTTAAAGTAAGAAATAATATCTAGCTAATTACTAAATTTTTTAGATTACTAATTCACCCCCCACCCCCCCCCCCCCCCCTCCCTTTCAGTAATCCCTATTTCTAACAATTGGTATTAGAGTTTAGTTACTTTGAAGAGGCTTAAAAGCTTGAGTAAGATCCCTATGGATATGGAACAATTGATGAAGAACCTTGAAGAAGCTCTTGAACAATTTAATCTCCTTACTAAAGAGAGAGATAACCTAAAGGATAGATATGAAGACTCTAAAGTATACATTGGACAATGAAAGGAAAAAATTGAACATCTCAAATCCAAGCCTAAATCTACTAAATCTAGAAGTAGTGATGATGATTATTCAAAGCTAAATACAGAGTACAAGATCTTGAATCATGAATTAAAGATTAGGAATCTAAAGTTGACTTTAAGAAATGATCCTTGCAAAGTTGAATCTAATTTGAAAACTGAGAATGCAGATCTTAGAGAAAGTCTAGCAAAGAAAACATCTAAATTTGAAACATGGAAAGAAGATCATGACAAAATTCACAAGTACAATACTATTGTGAAAGGTGAATTAACTTAGTGCAAGTAGTAGCTTGAGAAACTTTATTCTAGTAGAGAAAAGCTTGATGATTCAATGTCAATATAGAGACCTACTTATGATAAGATTGGTCTTGGTTATCTAATTAACATGTTTGTGCAGAAACCAAAGATTTAATTAGATCCAAAAGAAAAAAGGTAAATCTGATGATAAGATTGAATCTAGTCAATCTTTTGATAAATCCAAAGAAGTTGGACAAGACAAGGAAGTTGAAATTTTGGATGAACCAAACCAAGTGGAATATCTTAAGGAAACCAAGTATGAATTTATAGGTAAGTGTTTTTCATGTAATAAAATAGATCATATGAAAGGAGATTGTACAAATAAGTCATTTAATCATGTTAAGGAATTTTATTGTCATAATTGTCATGGTATGGGTCATAAAGAAATTAATTGTAGGAAACCTAATTATGATAATGACAAAAGGAATAGTAGAATGTCTAGACATACTAAACCTATCGATAGAAGAAGATCTAATGAAAGGACATCAAGAGAAGGAAGACCGTATGAAGACAAAAGACAGATCATTCGTTATAGGTGTAACAACTTAGGACACATTTCTCTGAATTGTCATGCACCCAATGATCAACAAAATCCTAGAAGCAAAGCACCAATATGTCAATCATGAAACAACTTTGGACATACAACAAAGTATTATAGATTGGATAGAAACATTGAAGATATAAGGAACAATGGAAGAAACTTAGAGAATAGAAGGAATGGTGGAAAAAACATTGGAAATGACAAAAGGAACCATGAAAGGAACTCTAGAACTAACAAAGATAATGAGGAACAAATAAATTTAGTTAGTGAAATTTAAAATAACTCAATGAGGCATTTGTAAAAGGAGTAGATATCTCAAAAGAAAAGCTAGATAATGATGAAACATGATGATTGAAGTTAGTTATATAGTTTGATTCAACTGAGTTGAATTAATCTTGTCTACAACACCATAATTTGAGAACTTCATTCAGAGACTAAATTAGAGGTTAAAAAGTTGGGAAAAGGTGTATCCAGTTAAGTTTAGATGGTACCTAAGCTCGGTTATAATTTGGAACTTATCTAGACAAGTTATGAGGGAATTAAGAATTACTGGTATTATAGAAAAGGTTAATTCTGTAGTAGAAGATGAAAACTATGTTTTTACAAAGAATTTTGTAAAGAGAAGTCTTGAGGAACATTATCATGATGAAATGAGGCTATAGTAAACCTCAAGTGGCATTTGAAGATCAGATAGATGATCTTGAGCAATTATTTGATTACAGAATGTAATTGACAGCTTTTTTCTATTTCCAAAATATGTAATTAAGGCAAGTTCAAGTTAATAGAATAAATGGAGTACAAAATTGATTTTCACTTCATTGTGAATACATCTAAAGTGAAGAGCACTTAGAAGAAACTTTTCAAGATTATTTTGAAGCAAATACCTATTTTTGGAAAGAGGCATTTTATCATTTTTCCACAAATTTATTTTGTAAAAATTCATATTTGATAGAATCATGGATATGTTAGTAGTGCGCAATATTGAGAACAAGGATAGACCTTAGTTGTAGGTTGTTTCCATGAAACCTATTGAAGGAAATCCTAACTCAACGTTATCCATTACTGCAAACAATGTAGTATATTTGGAAGATGTAAGAAGTTATCTTAATAGTAATTTTGAATCTATTGGGAGTGAATACATGAACAAGGATATGGAATTAGTTTTCAATCACAACATGACTATGAAACCTGGATTTGAACATTGAAAGAACTAGACCTATTAAAATATCATTTCTACCATGAATTGGATACAGATCATATTAAGTAGGATACATGATGGAAAACTATGGACGCAAGATAGTGTAATTGATATTTCCACCAATTTTAGTAAACAAGGTAGTGTACCTATAAGTGAGAAAATGGTCAACAAGAATGTTGAAAGTTATACTATAGTAGCATATAATGGAAATGCCATGGTGATTAGCACCATTAAGAAAGATGATGTAAGATTCCTAAGTAGAATCATTACCTACTCTATATGTGCAAGCTCAAATGTTGATGAATTATCAGTTGGATTCATCTATGCAACATATAAGATATGTGTAGAAAAGGAACAACTTAACCTCAGTGAAATTCTAAGAATGCAATTACTTGAGAATCTAGAAAAGACTAAAAGGACTAATAATAGTATGTTTAGATTTCAATCACTAATCAATCACATATTCTTTCATGTACTTAAAAGTTTTCCATATTTATCAGTCACAAATATAATGAGCAGTGATAGATGTACAATGGAGAAGATCATAGAAGTATGTAGAAGATATCCTCCAGACAAGATATTGGATAATGGGAACTTGATAATGAAGACTTTTTAGAATGAGATGAGAGAGAGATTCAAAATTGTACCTGCAATTATAGAAAAATTTAAAGAAGACATTCATATTATGGTTGATATAGATTATACTTATATTCAAGTAGTAGAACCTCAAGAAACATTTCTTGATCCCTTGGGTTATGAATTGAATGATGATATAGTAGTTGGTTATATTGATTTATTGTTGAAATCAAAGAAGGATAAAGTAGAATACAGATTTGGAACCTATGATGAGATTACCTAGTCAGCTCATCAAGTATCCTTGGAGAAGGCATCTCACAAGAAGATTGAGTTAATCATGAAGAAAGCTTTATCAAAGGCTAGTATGACTAAGAGTGAGTTTGAGGTAGTAAGGAAAACCATGAAACAAGGAATATTAAATGTGCAACCTTTGTTAGTATATGTTGTAGAAACATCTTTAGAATAGAGCATTCTATATGCAGTAGTATTAGATGTGCAACCTAGTGAGACAAAAATAAAATTTGAGAGATTAGTGGAAGCAGTGACCAAAAATACAAAAAGGGTCAAGCAACAAGCCATTGGACTAGGCAAGAGGCAAAAGACATTGTTGACAATTATTGAATCTAGCAAAGAAGAAGAACAAGAACAAGTCAAACAAGTAGAGAAAGTAACAAAGAAATCAACAAGAAAAGATCGGCAACCCTAGAAGCTGAAGATAGAAAAGATTAACTCATCTATTGCTAATGAAGGTAACTTTGTTCAGATGACCAAATTTTATGACTTGTAAAACAATTTTGAAAATGATTAGATTGATATCTCTACTATAAGATACATTATAGAAAATAATCTAAAATTAAAGGATATTTAGGGAATAGTAAACCAAAAAGGCTATGATAGACTTATTGAGAAGAAACCACCAGCAAGATTGATGACAAAGAAGAGATTAAGAGACTATTGAATAATCTTTCACTTTACTTGAGAAATAAAGTAAGACCATTTTTTTTTATGGTGGGCAAGAAAGATAAACCAAGAAGTGAGACTATAGTAGCAATAAGTCTGATGTTGATAGAGTCTAAGGAAGCATCTCCACTAGCACCCAAAACCTTAAAAGTGTTAATGAGTGGTGACACTATGCAAATAGATTAGACCAATGTTACCATTAACATTTATGATACTAATACATTTTAAGGTTTTGAACTTAAAGAACTAATACCAAAGATATTGAAGATAAACCGAGACAAATTGAGGAGGAAAAGAGGTTACTTGACGAAGAAAAGAAAAAGGTAGAAGAGGCCAAGTAGAAATTGCTTGAGGATGAGAAGAAAATAAAGGAAGAGGAGGAAAAGAAAAGAATAGTAGAAGAAGAATTAAGAAATAAAATAGAGGAAGAAAAGAGAGAAAATGAAATAAAGGAAAAAGAAAAGAAAGAAGAAGAATAGAGAAGAGTAAAAGAGGTAGCCAAGAAGCAAAGGGAGGATGACACTAAACCTTCTAGTTCATCTAATCCACTTTCACTTGCTAGCTTAGCAACTGATGATGATGATCAAACTGATTTGGTCTCATCCCTATCAAAGCTTATTTAGAAGAATAGAATAGTGAAGAGCCTGCAAAAAACCTTGATGGAGGTTACAGACAAACTACATGGTACTCTAGCAGTGCAACAAATAAAAGTAGATCCAAAATAGAGGGCATAGGTAGTGCTAAAGTTATTTGATGAAAAATATACTAATTTTTAAGTGTTTTAGAAGAAAAGACACAAATTTCACACGATGCTAACTTGTTTAGCACCATCTATCAAAATATTAAGAATAATTTGATAATTCTTGATACTTGTATCAAGGAACTTTGGAAATGTCAATAGGATGGTAAGATATTGTACATTAAGTGTATCCTATATTATAAACTGACTAAAGACATTGACAGTCATATAGGAGAAAATATGGGTGAGCTAGAGACTCTATTGAGCCAAATTCAACACCCATCTTGAAAAGTTGATGATCTTGAAGGACAATTGGCTAGTATTCACAATGATATCGGGAAACTAGAACTTTGGAAGGAACAAATTTTGAAGAGGATATCAAATTTTAGAGAGTCTATTTCTCTAAAAATATCTTTTGTTGAGAAATAGTTGGAAGAATTTATCAAGCCCAAGGACACTTATTCTAATGTTTTGTATTTAGATCTTAATGTAGTTGAGATTGCATCATATTCTTTATGTGAAATTCTCACCTCTGTTGAATCCACCAAGGAGACATGGACTAAAGGTATGGATAGTCTTAAGGAAATTTTTTATAATTACATGAAGATTCTACCAGCTTAAGGCATAAGGTTAGCATTTTTTATAGTTTTTGGATAGATTTTGACATTTTGACCTTTGTCATTGATGTCAAAGGGGGAGAAGTACACATGAAAATGTTAAATGGAGTAAATTTAAGGGGAAGAGATACAATAGGTAAAAAGGATTGTAAAGTGTATTGTAAGGGGGAGCATATGTAAAGATGGACAAATGTAATAGATGCAATTTCACTATATTTTTTTTGTAGTTTTTATTACTTAGCCAATTTTCTCTATTTTTTTGCTGTCAATGCCAAAGGGGAAGATTATTGAAAATTGGCTAATCAAGATATGTAATTTTTTTCATTTATGGAAACACATGATGTACATGCTTGTAAGAAACCTTAGAAATAAAGATACTTGGCTTTTGGTAATCAAAAAGTTGTCTATGTATGGAATTTGGTATACAACAGTCTATTGTTTTGCTTATAACTTGTTACTAACGTTATAATATGACTAGAAAAGTTAGATGGAGATATTATACATATTTTCAATGATGTGTGTAACCTTGGAAGTTAGTACAAATTGTACAAAAAAGATATCTTTCATGTTTTAAGAAAAATAGGACAGCAGAATTGAAGGAAAGGATTATTTTGTTTACAAAGTAATTACTTGTCCAATTATGGCCAACATCGTAGAAACAAGTTGGAAAAATGTATTATGGTCTTAGCTGACCTAGCAACTATTTTTGTAAAGGCATGATATTTATTAAAGGAAAACTTGAGATGAGAAGTGGTGATTATATGTTCTAATTGTGATTGTGTGCAAACTTTTGTAAGAGCAATCTATGAGAAGTTTTTTGAGATCTATTTTATGATTTGAGATCGAGCTGAAGAGCAGAGATCAATCAAGGAAGAAGTTATAGTATCTATATTCCAAAAGTCTAATTACTTGTTTGGGTAGTGAGCTCTTCTTGTAATTGGAAGTGCATCTTTGGGTAGTGGGCTCATCTTGCATCTACTGTACTACGACTCCTAATAGGGTTGAAAGATCCTAACAAGGATTCAAAGTCTCCTAACAGGGACTCATACTAAATTTTCTCATTGAATCCTAATAGTATCCATCCTATAACAAGGAACTTATATATCAATATATTATCTAGTGGGTATCATCCCAACCAAGGTTTTCCCTTGGCCAGGGTTTCCCTAGTTAGTCAAATATGGTGTTATGAGTTATCTTTGTGCATTATTACTATTAATATTCATCATTGCTTTATTAATTTGTTATGTATGTTTGAAATTAAGAAATAATATCCAGATGGCAACTAAAGTTTATAGATTACTAACTCACACCCCCCCTAGTAATCCCTATTTCTAACATTATCATGTGTCAAAACGTCAATGATCACCTCGAAAATAGCATCTACATTTTCTTGAACTAGCATATCCTAATATCTTAAATTTTGGTTTATCATATTTGTTCATTTGAAACATCTTTGTAGTTTTTGTGTATGTTCTTTATCTACTTTCTCCTTTCAAAGTTTGTGTGTATGGGATCTTTAAAGAAAACACGCTTCTAACAAGATTCTTACCTTCTAATTTATTTCATTTAAGATATTAAGATATTAGGATTTTTCATGATCACCTTGTAATTTTTCATGTATTGCATCTACATTTTCTTTGCCATTTCTTATAAGAGTATTGCAAGATTGGCAACCACTTCAACATCCTTTGCATGGTTTAGAGATAATTTCATCATGATAGAGGCTTCCGCAAGCAAATGAGCCTCAAGATTATGGCATTTATATAGAAGTGTAACTTTCTTGTTCAACTCCTTTCACTCAAGTCTTCACTGAAGTTATTCTTCCAGTAGTGAGAATAACTGCTAAAAATTCTTCGGAGCCAAGGGACCCTAAACCTATGCTACATTTTCTACAGAGTTGGAATAAATTTCTATCAGATTTAGTACTTCATAATATTTTGGATTATATAGTGATGCCTAAATTAACAATAGCAATAGATACTTGGGATCCTCATAGGGAGACTATGCCAATACGTGTATGGCTACATTCTTGGATTCCATTGTTGGGATAGTGTATGGAGCCTTTATATCCAACCATTCGTTATAAGTTGGCAAATGCACTTAATGTATGGCATGGAAGTGATGCATCTACATATGTAATTTTATCACCTTGAAAAATTTTATTTGATACTGCTAGCTGGGAACAACTGATTGTTTAAATTATTTTCAATTGAAAAAAAATTCTCCATCTTCAAGTAACCTAAATCCTTGCTTCTCCCAGTTGTATTGTTTCTCTATTGTTATATATTCTATAATAGATTTCAATTTATTTATCCATGTTTTTATGATGCATAGAAAACACAATATCATCTTAGAATAACACTAAGGAAAGTGGTTGCAAATATATGAATAAAGAACTCAAAAAGGAGTTCAATTAAATAAATATTTTGTGTGTCTGATGCTATTTAATGAAATACTAAACCAGCTAATCATCATATACTTATAATGATCAAAGTGTGCACATAATAAGATCTTGGTACATAAAATTTCAGCAAAAAATAGAAGGAAAAAAATTCAAATAAGGAGTCATATAGTATCTAACTATAATTATGAATTAAACATAATATCAAATAAACCCTATTTACAATGTAATATCATTATGTGTATTTTGTTAGTCCACACCAAAAGTATTAACCTTGTTTTGACTATAAAAACTTTTTGTTAGTCAATAACCTTTTTCTTTTTTTAATTTAGGAAGTCATCCCCTTGAATTGGGCATACCATGCTTTCTATCCAAGTAGTATCAGGACAAGCACAAACAACTCCTAGAATTGTTGTTCATACACCTAGTGGATATTCATGCACACCCAATTCAAAGGTTGCTGCCATTAGATCTCTCTATTTTTGAAAATCATATAAGAATTTGGGTTATGATGCTCAACCCATGATCACTTTAAGCCTTATCTTATCCCAGATGTTAGCCAAGCACATTCTATTTCTCCTTTGATTAAATTAGAAAAAAGACTTAATCCCCACATGCCTTTTAAGAATCAATTACATTCAACATTGAGATCATTGAAATTATTTTTATTAATGGTGGAATTTATTTTTTATGATTAAAAATGAAATGATTTTAGTGAATGTGTTTCTTGATTAGCATCAATAAGCTAGAGATTAACTCATCCATACCCCAAAATGACCGAGGAAATCAAAGGCATAAGAAAATGAAAAATGGAGTATACCTTAGAAGTAGAAGATCACCTAGCATTTGGTGGAGCTAAGAAAAGAGTCTAGGGTTGATTAAATTGAACTAATATTGCATAGCTCATACTTTCAACTCTATTTATTTTTCTATTCAACAAAATAGGAAGATTTTTTTATAGTAAAAAGACCATTCTGTATATTTTGTAATATCTGCTATGATATGTTTTTGTAAAATTTCTTGCGAACTCTACCCATTTTTTGTGGTCTTTATTATTTTTGTGTAAGATGTTGAGGTAAGTCACTTAGCATAGGTTGAGTGAGTTTTATTATTTTATTATTTGGATTTTGGAATATGTATGTAGCTAGATCATTTTTTCTATTGTGTAGATAATATGTAATGAGCACCTTTAAAATGTTCTCTTTGAATATATAAAGATATCTACTATGATATTTTTTTTGTAAAAATTCTTGTGAACTCTTCCCATTTTTCTTGGTCTTCATTATTTTTGTGTAGGATCTTGAGGTAATTCACCTAGCATGGGTTGAGTAAGTTTTATTTTTTAATTATTCAGATTTTGTAATATGTATGCAGTTGGATCATTTTTTCTAGTGTATAGAAAATATGTAATAAGAACCTTTAAAAAGATCTCTCTAAATATATAAATAGATACATGTTTAGAAGGAAATATAAAGACATAGATGTTTAGAAGGAAAAGAGCATTTCATACATACCTCTTCTCTCCCTAGAAGAAAATTATAGAGCAAGGGCATGTAGATCACAAGGGCATGGCATGGCAATTAAATCATAGAGCAAGGGTATGGCATGACAATGAAATCGTAGAGAAAGGGCATGGTATGGCAATAAAATTGTGCATAGAAATTAAATGAAGAGATTACAAGGGCACAACAATCAAATGCTTGGTCACAAGGTCCATGACAACATTCACAACACTACACCTCTTTCGTACCCAACTTAGTCCACCTCTTTCACGCCTAGCTCTCCACAATCAAAATCAAATGAAAAATGATTCTCATGTTTTCTTTTTCTTTTTTATGCCAACAAGGGCATCACAATTGTGATGCCAACATTGGTATTTCAAAGATGTCAAGGACAATTGTAAAAAAACATGAAAATCACCACAAAGTACACTGCTGTTGCAAATTGTCATAGCAATTTGACCCCAAATGTTGTAGTGATTTACTCATTCTCTTTCTTGATCACTACAAACAACATGCTATACTCCACAAAAACAACAAAAATTAACTATAATGTATAGTCAATCCACTTTATACTTTATTCCACTTTATAGAGTTCTCATTATACAAGTTGTCACATAGCTTCCTTAACACATATTGCAATATAAATTTATCATCCCTTACACAAGTGGGTATACTCAATGGGTGAGTCCTATACACAATACACAATAAAAATAGAAATTCTCTTTTCACAATTAGATGTAACAGTAATAATCTTCCTCCAAGCTTTAAATATTCACAAATAACCTACAATGAAAACACATACAACAACCCATGGGAACACTTTCCTCCTAGCCATAGGCCTTTTCAAGGAAACCCTATGCTAGGAGAACCTTTGCTAGGTGGGGTGAAAATACTAACACAACCATTCAATCAAACATATGTTTACACAATAGATTTTTACAACACACACAAGCCACATTAATCATATTCCCAAATCCCAAGGCTTAACACTTAGGATCACTTATTGATCCATACAAGGGGAGAAGGTGGAAATGAAATTTTGGAGACTTCCACACTGAAATATCATACACATAGCACATGCCTTCACAAGGCTGCCCATAACATCACATATGCTTTACAAGGTTGCCCATAACATCACATATACCTTCAAAAGGTCTCATACAACCCTTATGGCCCCCAAGTAATAAAAACCCTTATGACCCCCAAGTAGTGTGGCATATGGATCCCATAACATTCATATGGATTTCTTCTCCATCATAAGGAGAATCTCTCAACCTAATGCATTCCCAATATACCCTTTACCCCACAAGGCTCTCTTCTCTCCCAAGGGTGAGGCTAACCTTGTGAACACCCAATACAAAGCTATAAAAGAACAACCAAAAACAACTCATGAATACATAAACATGTGAATCCCCATTCTCTTTACAACCACATGTAAAAGACATGGATCATAATACTAAACAAACAAGAACACCACATGAGAAAAAAATAAACATAGAAAGTATACTCAAGGGATGGTACTAACCTTGCTTCAAACTTGCATAATCTAGTTTGATCTTTCTTCCTCCTACAATCTTCCTTCCCTTCATTGCTAAGCTCCTCTTCCTTAGCCAAAATTATCAAGATGATTTTCTTCCAAAACTCCTAACTCTTTTCTAAAGACTTCCAAATTTCTCTTTTTTGATTCCTCACTCTACCCATCTCAATTCCACTAAAATTCCACTTTCTCCATGATGTTCCTCATACCTAATTTCGGCCAACTTGAAAAACCCCACCTTTGGGTAGTTTCCTAGGTGTTTAAGGATGGGTAAAAGATTAAAAAATGTACCCAACTCCATTATATACCATGTGGGCCTTAAAAGGAGGTTCTAGCCTAGTCATAGGGGTGATTATGACTCCCAAAAAACCCTCCTAAAGTCCATATTCGAATTTGAGTGGGGTACAACCCTATCTAATTACTTGAACCATTAACCACATCTTAATATTTTTACAAGATTACCCTTGAGTCCCTCAACCACATATTCAATACACTTGGCATACCACATCACAACACGTGTCAATTGACACCACTTTTTAAAACACATTTGGTATGCCAATATAAGTATAAAAATTTACATTTAATCACTTCACATAATGCATATAACTATTATCATGAATAAATAAAATGTCAAATTAGGTTATTCCCTCCTTAGGGTTAACCTTGGCTTTACAAGGATTGTCACAACAATGCACCTAGTAAGGTTCTTTGTGGATCCTCAGGCTTACTACATACACACTTGTGAAAATATCAGTAGCCCAATATGAGGTATAAGCATATATAAAATCACATACGAGATATTGTAACATTAAATTAATAAATCCTATTGTCCATGGTGATGTAAAAAAATGTAAATCACCATAATGAGACATCAATATGTAGTCTTTATTTATAATAACTTAACTTATCACTTTACACTTACATTCAAGGAATTTCTCCAATATATATTGTGAAACACTATTCATCATGACCAAATCTATATATTTTAATTATAGCATTAATCTATACACATCAGTATAGCCAAATATAGATGTATACTTATATTTCTTTCTCATTACAAAATATGAATCATAATGCCAATACATAAATGTTAAACAAGATTAATCAACATTGCATGGAAACCATAGTATGCTAAGCAATGCATCAAGTTAGTATCATCATGACATTTAACCATAAGCCAAAACGGAAAACCTTTTCTAAATAACATCACATGGATTCCTTACTTAGTCAAAATTATCAACATCTTAATGTCTAAAGAATATCCTGTTCCTTCTATGAATTACCCATCTACAATTCAAGTAGTACAACATCCCACTATTATCTTATCTACTTTATTCTAGTTAACTCTAGTTTATTTTCTGTCATAAGTTAATGATCCAATTCTATCATATAAGAAAGTATCCTCAACTACCATTTACTTTTAGTTAGCATTATAATATCTTAGTATAAGTAGTTTGACTAATAATTTATCTTAACACTTGTTATTATGTTATCGTATTATGGTTTCAAATTCCTCTTGTGGAAATTCTCATAAAGGTATCTATAAGCTCATTGTTACCAAAGCTATCATTTTGATTTGAATAGTTATCATTTTATTTATTATATAGGAGGAGGGACCTTACAAAAGCAATGTGAATCTATGAATGTGCTTTTGAATTTAGAAGGAAATAGAGTATGCAAGTGCAATAGCCTTCACTAAACTCCAAAAAACCTAGAAAATAAATAAAAGTGAAACCAAAAGTTCATGAATGAATGTGCTTAAAATATGACTTAGGAATGAATGTAGATGAATGCAGATCTTGAGAGGATGAATGTAGAAGATGTAACAAAGGATGTTGAATGTATTAAGGGAGATATTGAATGTTGAAAATACAATAGTAGATCTAGTGTGAACTCCTTTAGTGGATTGAATGAATAAATCCATGATCTTCAATGGAGAGATTTCTTGAATGCCTTGCATGATTGAGATTTGAACGCTTGATATTTTGAGCATGAGTGCTCGAACTTGTCAATGCATTTGATCATAAAAATCTTGGATGTGAACTTGATGAATAGATTAGAAATGGATCAAATGGAGTATTTTATAAAGGGTTTGAAATTAATGAACTCCTACATGATGACCCACCTAGGAATTAACACTCCAAAACTATCCAGATATGGAACCCAAGTAGAGTACCTAAATAGTGCTTAAACAAGGATGCATTTCATCCCTCATTGGCCCATTATGGATACATTTCATCCCTGATTGGTCAAGGATGCATTGTATCCCTTCTTGGTTAGGGATGCACTACGTCCATTTCAATGAGCTCCCAAAACCTCCAGGACTCCCTCAAGATCTTGAAATAAGTCTTGAATCTCAAAAATTAGGTACAGAGTTTGAGATATAGCCATATTTTTTATGGAAAGCATATTTTTAATGAGTGGATGAAATAAAGAGAGCACCTAGGTGGTCATACCCTACCTTGAGCCCTATTCCATGGAAATGGGATATTTAAAGAGGATAAATTGTGTCTTTCCCCAATTCAACCTAGGATAAAGGAAACGAAAGGGGAAGAAGGAGGAAAGATAAAAGGAGATGTCAATCTCAGGTTAAATGGGTGCTAAATCATCATTAAATTGAAGTGATTCCAATTTAAGATGGTATAATAGGTAAGAGTGAGATTCAAAGTCTTTGTATTGTTTTGTAATTTTCTAGTGAGTTTTTCTTTTATGATTTTTTGAAGTGATTACACCTTGAAAATTTGGTAAATATTCATGCATTGCACATAACTTACATCAAAACAATAGAAAATGAAAAAATAAGTGTATAGAATCAAGTGTAGAATAGTAATATTTGATTTTTTTAAATAACAAAATGGTAGACAATATGTCTCTTAGGACTATCAATATAAAAATTAAGAAAATTAAAGTTTACTATGATAGATATGTGCAAAAATAGAACAATCTATATGGTTAGAATGTTGAGAAGACGTGTGAAATTATGGTGGTAAATTTAGTGATACCCACTTTATTATTTGCAAGCCTAAATGACCATAAAGTTGACAAATCATATTGGAAGATAAGAAATGTATAAAGGAAAAAAAATAGAGAGAAAATAAGATTTCAAGTATTAGGGTCATTTTCCAAGCCTCTTACCAATCCATAAGGCATACGAGTTCCTATGTGCTAACTCGCACATGTTATGGAAAACAAAAAATTTTAATTCCAATTTCCACATCAATATGGTGTGCATATATAGAACTAAAAGAATCATTTTAGTTCTACATAACATCCATGTATTATGAAAAATAAAAATGCATTCATATAAACATATGTGTCTATTTTTGTGTGTCTGTGTGTCTGTCTACATGCATCTCTCTCTCTCTCTCTCTCTCTCTCT